>CM068828.1:112126505-112191505 GCA_028554795.2 Sinohyriopsis cumingii
ATACATTCAATCACAATAACATAAAATATTAGCTATAACGTGAGCCTCAACCATCTTACCATAGTCCTCCCGTTTCTAGTATTACCTATACATATAAAATGTGAAATAATACGTACGGTAAATGAAGGAAGCATTCAATGTTAGCAAAAATCATAGATATACTGCATAACTCTTTGGTGTAGTCTCCAAACGCATAACATAGAATATGCTAAGTTGGACTTGAACCACATTAAGGCTGTATCACGAATGCCTCCTGCATGCTGGAGACGGTGAAATAATATAGCATGGTCTATAGTGTAAAATGTTTCAGACAAATCAAGACGGGTGAGGACTGTAATCTTTCCGCTATCCAAAGCAGAGAGAATGTCATTTTCTACTTTTAGAAGAGTAGTTTCAATACTGTTTTCATTGTTAAAAAGACTGCTTGAATTAAATGAGATACAAGCTGGGATAGGAAAATATTTTCTTAGATTTTTTATATGAATGGGAGATTATAAATTGGGCTCTAGTTCTTTAAATCGTTATGGTCGCGTGCTGGTTTCTTCAGCAATGACAGTTCTGAAAAATGATGGGAATTCCCCGGATGAGAGGAGGTATTAATAACATCTGTTAGTGAAGACAATACTAGATCTAATCACTCAAGCAGCAGTGATTTTGGAATTGGATCAAGTTCACATGACTTTGGTGCATTTTTCTTTACAATTGTACGTACTAAATCCGTAGAGAGAGATTCAAATACTTGAAATTGTGATGTGATGACTATCTCTAATATTTTATACTTTGCCATGGAAGTAATTTGCAAACAGGTTCGGATGGCCGACTAAAGAGAAAGTAGTCTTAAATAGTGTACATTTGTTCTTTGACATTAGCTTGTGATTAATCTCAAAGAGCTCTTTGCAGCTGAAACTTTCCATGATCTTAGTACTGTAGTGGGCTGATTTCCCTGCATGGACTATGTTTGTGACATTCTTCTTAGCTGCTTCATATAGTTGCTTATGCATAGATAGTCTGATGGAAAGCCACAGCCTCTAAGTTTTATGGCGGTCACTTTTACCAGTGCGAAGCTGGTCCCTGACACTGCTATACAATGGAGAACACGAACTTGGTGGCTGAGTCATACTTGTCGAGCAATGAATGCAGGAAGTTATCTGCTGTAGGAGATAAGCAGGTTGTTAGGTTGGCTTGCATGTCATGCATTAGTTTGGTTCTATTTATCATCCTGAGGTTTCTTTTAGTAGCAAACATAAGTGGAGGATTAGGGACTGATACGTCCAGATGGCATATAATGCAGTGGTGATCTGATGCACGTTCGGGGGATACCAGAGAGGACAGTAGTATATTATCATCAGGTCTATGAAGAATCCAGTCTAAACTGTGAGCATATTTTAAGGGTGGCTTAGTTAACTGACTGTTTGAGATTGAAAACAATAATGGAGTCAAGGAGTTTTGATGTGTTTGGGTTTCTGGACAGTCAAAGTGAAAGTTGAAATCTCCAAGAATAATAATTTGTTCCATTGTGAGTGTGGTTTGGGCTAGTTCAAACCATGTGTGGTATAAATTGGAAGTAGTGGTGTGGTGAAGACGTTTGACCATGGAGTTATTTGTGATGGCAGCAATTCAGCCTCTGCGAGAAAATCGGGGAAACTACTTGGAGTAACCGTGGGTGTTAGATAAGCGCACTCCTCGCCAGATTTTCTTAGCCATGTTTTTGTCAGGAACAATACGTCGATATCTTGATTGTTGATAAAATTAACTATTTACGAGCGCTTTGCCTGTGGTTGTACGGACTGAGCATTGAATGATGCAATACGCAGATGCATCGATTTGATATTTGGCACAAACGTTGACAATTTAATACGGATTTTATTTCGGTTATCTAAATTAACGGTCAAAATGCTACCTTGTTGAGCCAGAATGGGCGTAAGGGAGATAACTGGAATTATTCTACCGGTTCTAAGCCTGCCAGCTTAGAAACAACGTTTCTTTTGTCGCTTCTGTTTACATTTAAGTAATGATAAATGTAATCCCAGTTCGTGTAGTCCAGAGCACAACGTAGTGTGGAGGCCATGGACTGGTCATTTAAGACAATTAATGATGGTCCATCGTAGCGTAAAGGGGTGGACTGACGAGTATCACGTGATCGCGGTTTGTTCAACAATAAAGGAAGTTTTATCAGTGGAGCAAGACAGCTGAAAAGTTGTGTTGCATATACTTCTTTACACCATATCTATACGGTCAAGCACACAGGACAATATCTTAGTGTTCAGAATCATTGAACATTCTACTATGTAATAGGTAACATATTTATAAGAAATGTATATAATAGGATATCATATATTTCACTCAATAAACGTTGACATCTTGTTTAAGCCCAAATGCCTATTCAGTGCCAATATTACCACGAAAACATTCCGGAACATTACGGATATCATTGAACATGATGGTATGCTTGGTTGATCCTTTTTAGTAGCATTTGTTTCAAAGACGAAAAAATATACTAGTACCTTATTGAGATATATTACATTTGAAGCTAGGATGTATTATATACTCGATAATACTGAGGGAAATTACTCCTAATACCGGACTTGTAGATTTGCACAGTAATCTTTCTTAAAGGCAAACGTTAAAATTCACGTGTTTGGTTTATTTATGTATTTCTTATTGTATGACTAACAGTAATTTGATTAATAAAGGTACATTTAACACATATGTTTATCCAACGGGGATCACTGCATGTATTATCGTCAATGTTTTATATTGAAGTACAAGGCCACTGAGATACGTTTTCCACTTATGCGCCTTGAGTTAGGGCTACGATAAATGGTTTATTTCCATTTCCGTCCAGTACCTCTACAGGTCTGTCACAATGTTTACAGTTATATTTTTTCATGGTATACCTTTATTATCTTACAAGGGCAAGTGAGATGGAAAACAATTTAATTTGCTTGCTTTCAGAGCTTTGCTACGAAGTTGGTTTCTCCAGCTCTGCCCATAATATATTGTTAGGAACTGTTAATAATTGCTTCAAATGGCTATGACAAGCATACACCCAAGCATGGAGGCAGACACATGGATTCGTATTTCATATTTTGGTGTGGTTTAGCATAGATAAAAAATGACTGATTCAAATATGCACATATGCAATAAGCGATCGCTTGCCTTTTTCTATAATCATTTAAATGCAATAATATCCATCCTTGTTGAAAACGTATTTTAAACTTATTTGCAAAATATTTAGAATTCATTTACTTTTGATAAATGTAAAATAAATTACATTTTCATAGGTACTTAAATGAGTGGATTGGAGATTGTTTCCAGAGTAAAATACTTGCATGTTGATTCTTCAAATGTTTGACTTATACCCACTACTCGTATGTTACATGCTTAGGCTCGAATACACAGTAACACAAGAAAGTATTAAAACAACAAGCCTTGAAAAAGAGTACTTATTTTCCCTGGAAAAATTCTGTAAAAATGAAAAGATAACAACGTACGGATTTTAACAATCAAGTCTAAAAACATCCAAGAATAATAACCTAATACAATTTTAGAAGTCTAGTCAAAATTCAAAAAGTATTCCGAACGAGCCCTCAATTGTTATGTTACGTGTTTATGCTCGAATAAACAGTTACACAGGAAAGAAAGAAAACAACAAGCTTTAAAAAATAGAATAATTTATTTCCCCGGTTAATTCTTTAAAAATGAAACAATATGAACGTACCGGTTTTAAGAATCAATTCCAAATGTAATCCCAGAAAAATCCACTAATAAAGTTATAGAAGTCCAAATAATAGAATGTTCTAATGACTTCATGTTCGAGTCCCGATGAAAAATCCAAGATGACAAGACGTATGCGGTAACATGTAGTGCTGAAGTCTACAGTTCCTAGTAGAAACAAAACATATTACTCCGGCTTTGGAAATCTGAATACATTTTTACAAGAGTGTCTTTGTTCAAGAATCTCACATGAGCACACGTATATTCCAGAAAAAAAGAATTAATCCTCTTGAATCCAAATAATTTGAAATAACTCCAAAAGACATAACACCTTCCAGTGCAAAGAAAAACCCAACTGAGATTATGTCTCCAAAAGAAATGTTATACCGTGTTCTAAAACGCAGTGTCAAACATCTCCAAGTTGCGAAATCGAAAAAGGGTGGTCACGTGATCGTGTTTATATCACGTTTCTTCACATGACCCAGACGAAAACCAATAATTTTACTCTATGAAATAATATTTTAAAAAATGTTTCAGTATAGAACTTATTTACGTGGTTGCTACTAATTTTGTATCAAGGTCAGGAGCTAGGTCAACACCTGGTGTTTTCTAACACGACTATAGTCCCTGAATAAGAACACTCTTTTTAGAAGAAGACTTCTCAAACAAAGGCAGAGGACCTGATAATAAAAGACTGAGAGTATCCTGTGTTCCTTAAAATTGTAGTAGGGATAGGATTGGCCGAATCAATCAAGAGTGATATACAACACTTCGATATGAATGGTTCATAATTACCCATAATAAGATCAGACTAGAGTTTATTAGACCTAACAAATGTATTGCTTTCAATACATGACCGTGACCTTGACCTCGTACAAGAAAGAGCATTTGGATTAGGTCTGTCTTGATTACGATGGCTAGTTTTCAATTTGTTGCAATCAGAAATTACCTGTCATTGTTTTCTGCACTTAGAAAGATAAAAGGGTCTTAAATGAAACTTATCAGAAGCTTGAGTTTTAGAAGTTGTGCCAGTTTGAGTTTTGGAAGGGATTGTATTAGGCTGAAATAGTTTTCTGCCAGAAGAGTGTTGAGTATAAGTCTTTTCTACAAAAGGAACTTTATGAGTTAAATAATACTCATCAGCAGCTCGAGGAGCATTGTCCAAGTTTTCATTCTGATGCTCGTCAAGATAAGGTGTAATGTCACTATGGACACAGTTTTTGAACTCTTTAAGTAATATAATTTGTTTAAGACTTTTATAATCTTGTTCAACTTTCTTGGCTAAGCAGCATCTATCAAATAACTGCTCTTTTCTTTAGCAAATTCTATATGAGTTTGTCCAGTTTCCATTCTATAGTTACTGAGTTTTGGCTGATAAGTTTCAAGGACTAATTCATAACTTTTTAATATGCATTCTTTGACCGTTTTATGGTTAAAATTTTGTTGAACTGACAGAGAACGTTAAATATCACTAGCGTTACCAGTGAGTACATATTGTAAAAACTGAGTCCAATGTTCCCTTGACCCTTTAAAATTTTCAGCAAATCTTTCAACAACAAAAAATAATATTTGTCTACTTATTGTTCACTGATAATGAGCGTTAATCTAATATTCTCTGCATGATCAAAACAAATTTGCATTTGATGTATGCTTTTCACTTGCTAGTTTCGTTTATTTCATTCTAAACTGATATTCCCTCTCTTCCTTCTCTCTTTGCATTTGCATCTCTCTCTCTCTCTCTCTCTCTCTCTCTCTCTCTCTCTCATCTTTATCAATTTTTTTTATTTTCGTATTTGTCTTTCTTTTTGTTTTTCTTCCCCTTGTAAATGCTATTACACTTTTTGTAACTTTCTCTTTTTTAGGATTGTAAACGCATTTGGTTTATATTTCTTCCTTTCCTTTATCTGTCTCTGCACTTTCTCCAATTGCAACTGTAATGTTTCTTTTTGTTAAACGTTAAATCTATAACGATCCCATTTCTTAAGCTATTCATTGAAATGATATAATTGAACTATATCTAAGTGAGAGAACCTTTTACTGCTGTATGCATGAAGATTAATGTGACATATTTGTGCATAAAACATCAATATTGTGTATAAGATCATATACAACTTTATTACATTGGCTACCATCAGCGAAGAACAAAGATTTAATAAAAATTAAATAAAATGCAATTACACAAAGTTCTAACATTATAAAATTTGTGATTATATCCTATTTAAAATAGAGGTCGTCTTGTAATGAGGGGCGTAATAGCGAGGGAGTGAAATATGTTATTATTATTACTATTATTATTATTTTTATTATTATTATTCCCTTCGATTTCTTAGACTTTATGTCAAACGTTGTTGAAAACAAGTTTTTTGTTTCCTTTTCATTTAGGCCTGAGATCAAAACATTCTAGGTTTAATTCATTTGCTGCTGCTGTTCTTGCACCTTCGAGAATTGGAAGCCGGGCCTACTAGCTTTATGAATCGTTTGAATTTAAAGAAGGATGATCTGTTTATTATAACATATCAACATCAATTAGAGCTAGACACATCTTGTACATGTATCGGTAATTTCACTGTCACATACTTGAAAACGTCGCTTTGTAACCAAGAATTAACGGAGTTATGTATTTAACCACCTTATGTGGTAAAGGCATTGACTTCGAAGAATAAGAGTGCATGTTTGGTATAGTCTAGTATTTTAGGAATGATTTGGGGTTTCAATACACTAAAAGGTAGAAATTACACGTGTAGAAACAATGGTTTCAGTGGAAGAAAAATGCAGCTATTAATGGCTATTCAGAATCATAATCCTTTTCGATCCACATTTCATAACTTGTCAGACCCATACCAGAGATCTAGAGCTAAATATTTTGCCAACAAATTATTGGCCAGACTAGCGATTTGTGTTTTGTTTTGCAACCGGAGCATGCTCTCAGAGTAGCTGGCACTCGTTTACCCATCCAAGTAATGTAACTCTAGACAAAAGATATCTTAAACGTATCACCACATGTTAGTCTAGCCAGATTTTGTCTGGTATTTCTGGTTTAGAAACAGTCATTTAGTTTGCTTATTTATCATCTGATCATTGTTGTATCTTTTCGAGGTTAGCCGAAATATTACACTCAGATTAATTCCAAGTTCGACTAAAGCCAGTCTAGTTTATGATATGTATTATTTAGATTAGCAAGCATTTTGGAAACAGTCCTTAAATGGACTTTCATTCATTGTTGCTAAGTTCATGACTGCATATATACCATGTTTACCTTGTCAGTATTCATATCACAGCCGCCGTATTATATTTAAACATAAATTGACCTTGTCTGGAAAGAGACAAATAAACAACTATTAAGCCAAATTATTGGAACAGTTTTGCATACACAATAAAACTCCTTCTAGAAAGCTGTATTTAATCCTATGCACGTTGCAGATATATATATTTTTCACTATACCAAATAATTAAAAATAGTAAGTTTGAACTTGTTCTGAGAATTAAAAGCATTAATGTTTTCAGTTCAAAAACATGACAATCAATCTGAACTGCATTTGTTAATTGCTTGAGGTTCAATCTTATTAACAACACAATATTATATTTTCCTGTTAAACAACAATTAATTCCCATTTGCCTTTAATATATGACGCCCCAATTGCTTCATGGTATTTTCGCATCTTGGCAATAACGTCTAAACTTGCCTAAAAGCCGCCTAAAGCACAGTATTTTTTAAACAGACCGGTAAAATCAGATTCAAACGTCTCTTGAGGGAATCTTGTATGACATATGTTCGATATTGGTTTCTGATAACATGCCATACATGATTCACATAAATATAAAGCCTGAGACCTGTGCAATATGTACATTTGTAGATTGACATATTGGTTAAATAGAACAGAAGTTATCGTGATAATATGAGCTATCTGTCAGTCTGGAGGGATTCTTTTACATGTTAGCAAGCAAACAAAAGCTAGTTGTGGGTCATGTGCCACTCAGAGTATACAATTGTGACACAATCTATGCATTGTAGTTAAAAATCGTCTTTTTGAAATATCAGTAGATATTTTACTGAAACAATTTCATGATTTTTTGCTTCCAAATGTATCCAGTCCGCTGACACAACATTAAAATTGATTACTCTTTATACCAAGGTACATAATAAGTACACATTGAAAGTGTGTGTGTGTGTGTGTGTGTGTGTGTGTGATTAGGATTTAAAACGTAGATTTCACACTTTTTCAGTCGCATCCCTACGATGTCAGCAGCAAGGCACTTAATAGTGAGGTCCAGCAACGGGGCGTCATACCACAGAGATGTAGCATGATGTCCCACCCAGTCATATTATTATGACACCAGGCCGATCATCCGTAACACTAACGCCAAATACTGAGTACAAAGCGAGGCAGCTGTTAATATACTTTTTGTACGTTTTTGGTATGACTTAGCCAGAGTTTTAACCTACGACCTCCCGCACCCAAGGCGGACGCTCTAACTAGTAGGCAACTGGATTGGTGCAAATTGATCTTTTTCAATTGTCAGACCTAAATATTCTACAAAACGCATTAGTGATCCTAAAATTATGATATATATCAAGCTACAAAGTTAAAGTTAATCAGATGCAAACATTTACTCCGGTACTCTAAGGTATGTTAGAGAGGTTCTATATACCTCAACTGGAGAAGACTCCATATATCAGGGAGTGGCTTCTAAAAGGTAAATGTTACTTGAATCAAATCCAGTGGAAGTCGTGAAACCGCGTTTTATGAAGCTGGCAAACGATTTGGAAATTAAAACTGTTTCGAACGGCTATATGCCCCACCAGATCGAGTTCAATCCTTTGTTACGACAGTTATCTTAGATGGAAACTGGCAAATGTCTCCTCCGATCTCCATCCAATTGTATGGATACTATCAGGAACTATTTTCGATCAAATTATATGCTTGTGGCAACTGCTCTAACCTTGCCAGCCGCAATGAGTAACAACTTCATTTGACCTGGGTTATTTCTTGATATGCAAAGCGTATGGCCCAATCTATCCAGGATAAAATTGTTTATAGCCATACATCTTTATATTCCTGTTTGAAAATAAAACAAATCATACTATTTCCATCGATGCAACAGCTGTGTCATTTAAGATACCACTTCAAATTTCGTATCGGATATTGTAGTTGCGATTGAGCTGAGGTATCCAGAGTAGGCATTAATTTTATTCCTAATGTCTGGTTACCCATGGAGGGGAATCTGCTCTTTGCAATGAAATTGCGCATTGTCAAGAGTAAAACTGGCTAGTCTTATCAAAGCTGCATGTAATTCGGGTCCATTGATAACACATATATTTCGCAGATTTTACCTGCAGTTGCAAATGGGAATGAGGAAGCAGGTCTTGTAAGAAAAACAAGTCAACGATGACCTTGTAAGTGGTGTCCTTCATGAGCAATTTTGGTCCATCACGTCGGAACTGTACGTAGATGAGTCCACCAATAAATGCTATACTGATTTTACTTGTCAACAGCCGAAAACGTGATGAGAGAGAACTTGTATGATATGTGAACTAATTCAACTCTTGAGAGCTGTACAATTTGTGTCATGTGCAGATAAAGATCACTCAGTCACGCATGAGCTGGACGCTACTGAGTATACGATGAATAAATAAATTCACCAGTACTATTCCGCACAGACCGGAAGCTATACGGTAATAGCAATAAGTTTCTAAATTACACATAAAAGTTTGAATATAGGTAAGATTCTGAAGCGCAGTTATTAAGATACATTGTGCCACAATATCCATTTTGAGACCATTTTACCTGTTGGAAGTGGCCCAATGTCGTTCTGTACAGGTGAAATCACTACAAATGCACAATTACAATTATAATTAGTGCTATCAGACGTCCTACTCGGTGTAATGAAACGTCTGTAGATCATATTAGTTCACAATACTAACTGTAAGAAATCGCAATGACGGCCTGTACGGGTGAATTCAGCTTACTTCTCGGTTTGAGCACAGTGTCGGCGCATATTTATACCATATAATGTTTTATCTGGCAATTTAGTGATGGCAGGCTGGTTAATATAGCAATGAAGTGTCCGTGTAAAACATAATTTACAATACTACATGTTGCAAGGTTTTTAGAAAGCTTTGCACATATACAAACAGCAATACGTAGCAGTCAGACCCTTATAATTCTTTGATATAGAACACATGCCTGTATATAACGGGTCATATTGGAAAGAGTGTTCTATATACATAAAGACTGCAAGCATTGAAAACACTATACAATGAACTTACGGATAGTGTTTGAAGATTGATATTTCGAGGATTGCTTTTGAAGTGGAAATGGTACATTTACAGTGATACGTTTATAGAACTATACCTTGTTGTTGTTGTTGTTATAGGGTTTAACGCCATTTTTTCAGCACAAGATAGGCTATACATGTCGGCTAGATTTAATGGTGGAGGAAGAACCCGGGAAAACCCCGGAAAGAACCACCGACCCACGAGGAGCTACCGGCAAGCTTTCTCACATATCCACATTGGCCGAGCCCGAGGCTCGAACGCACATAGACAGAGGTGAGATGGCAGTGATCCGCGACGTAAAGCGCTTTAGACCACTCGGCCACTCAGGGCCCCGAGCTATACCTTAACATCGTGTATGTGTGTGTTTGTGTGTACATAGGGTTAATACTAATTTAGACGTGAAATGTTTATCAGACAACACCAGCATTGATAGGTCTATCGAACTGTACCCTAGCGTCGTCTGTGTGTGTGTGTGTGTGTGTTTGTATGTACATCCGGTTATAACTACTTTAGAAATTATAGGTTTATCTAACTCAGAACCAGCACTGATAAGTCTATCGAACTCTACCCTAGCGTCGTGTATGTGTGCGTGTTTGTGTGTACATCCGGTTATTAATACTTTAGAAATAATAGGTTTGTGTAACCGAACACCAATTCAATTTCGCGTGTGTGTTTGGGTATATATATATATATATATATATATATATATATATATATATATATATATATATATATATATATATATATATATATATATATATATCAAGGGGTCCATTCATGCTTGGAATCTCTTTAAGAAGCAAACACATTTCATTACGTGACACAAACATTCATACATTTGATATTGTGGTCCCGTTCACATATTGAAGGAAAAGGTATATTTTAGTTTATATCAATATTTTGAATGTGAACGCAGCTGATCCTTGTCCTTTTTATGAGATATTACAAAAAGGACATGAAGGACGTTTTCTATTTTAGGGATGGTGTATTACAAATATTGGAATGGAAAAAGATAGGAGAAAGAAGTCAAGACTTCCAACTGCTTTAATACTGCAGTCGAGCTATATATTATTGTTTAATTAATAAATTGGTTTTAAAAGTAACACATTAGTCTAGCTATGGAAAACAATGATAACGATGCTGTTACAACCGTAACGTACATCGTTTTCTCAGTACTTCTTATTCGTTACTTCATTGTGGTAATTCCAATTTAACTAGTTCCATAATGTATCACTTATCGACAAGTCAGCTAAAAAATGCATTACATCCCATCCTGAGAAATAATGCACAGAGTAACTGGAAGGTAAATTACATTAGGCAAAATTGTAGTGCTCTTGTTACTGTGATTTCAAAATGGGTCTGCGTGTAACCGCGTATGCCGTTGCTGACAGCAATCTCTTTCATATATATTTTATTGCGTTAGTGATTATATAAATTGTCTAAATACAAATTTATTTTACGTGATTCAAATAAACTTTTGTCATTACTTACCAATTACCTAACATTACGTTTTTCTTACTTTAGACGATAAGGCTTGTTTTGATAAAAGAAATTTCTTAAGGCTATTAAGTATAATGTAAATACTTAATTTAAAACTCGAATTACTTAAATATTGTACTTAAAATGATATATATTTTGAAACAGATAAAGGAATTACTTTTAGCTTTTTTGTACTGACGTTAGCAAAATTTGCACTACGTGATTATTAGTTTCAACATAGCAATTCTTCATTTCTACACGGCAACTTTAAATATATGTAACTTAATCCATTAAAAGGACTAAAGGCTAATAATAGGTAATAAAATTGCCTAATTTTGCATCATGAACATAGGTTTTAAAAATGTAGATTACTTGAGAGAATAAAGAAATTACGTTTTCCACGTTTTCAAATAGTGTTAATTGTTATGTACCCTAGTTCTAATATGCGGTTAAATATTAGATGTCAATATTGGAGATTTTCTGAGTGGTTTTCAGCTTTCAATAATTATAGGTGCGCGGATACTGTATGACTACTCCGATCGTATGCATTTCTAACAAGCATATTTACATAACACAATAAAGCAAAGCATTCTTTAACTTGTTACATGCTGTGGCAGTTATCAAAGTGATCGATTTAAATGCACTGTATGTCACTATGCATGCATGAGAAGTGGCAAGAATAAATACATGAATAGTGGTGTCATTTTTCGACTGGTACGCACAGGTAACATGTTTTCCTGATTTGCTTCCTTTTTATAATTATATAAGAGAATGCATATCAAAATCATCAATTATTTATAAACATTCCATTCTTCTGAATAGTTTGCTTATTATCACCAGCCACGTTTTACCTAGCCCTGTTGTTATTACTGTAATGGTTGTGAAAAGTGTAGAATAGTAAAATTATGATATTTATTATTATTATTATTATTATTATTATTATTATTATTATTATATGTAGTAGTAGTAGTAGTATTACTACTACTATTATTATCAATATTATTTTTCATTATTTTTAGCAGTAGTAGTATTAGTAGTAGTATCTACTGCCAGCAAAGATAAAAATAGCGGTTTTTTAAACTACATAAAAATTTAAAAAATATATGTTATTATTGATTTTCTTGAGAAGGGGATATATCCGTCCGAATTGCCAGAAAACTGTAAAAAGTTAGGCTTAAACAGTTTCCATGTTTAGAAAACGAAATCAAATCTTATTGCGCAAGAAGAAATGTAATTTCCGGGACAGAGACCTAATTAGGCGTCAATACCTTATTATCGGTTTCGTCCATTGTTACCGTCTTGAGACTGGTTTACGAACCTATACGTATGCGTAGTTCAGATGTCAGAACATCAAAACTAAAATAGAAGTATTTTGTTCTAATATAATTCATTTTGAACAGTAACATTTAACTAGTTAGAGCATTATGTAACGAAATTTTATAGCCAGCAGTTCTCATATATGTGCATCAAACGATCATGGAACAAGAGATAACTAAGAATCACGGAACTGAGTTATCAAGTAGGTGAGTAAAGTCACGTTTGTTGAGTTGTGCGGGCTTAAGTGACTGCAAACTCGCGGCATCGTTACACTGTTGCTATATGATTTGATATGTTTAAATTAAATGGCCTTGTAATGTTGTTTCGTACACTCGCACACTTATTTCAAAATCTGTATTACTTACTGAAGCGCCTGCCAAATTGCAATTATTGATGCAGTCGTTTCAACTAGATTTAATGGTCGACAAATTAATAAATTATACTCATGATTGTTAATCTGAATTCCGTTTTTCATAGGGACTCTTTTCTTCACGTAAAATCCATAAACTTAGACTCGTCATTTCCAATTCTGAAGGTTTGTAATTTCATTTTTTAATTTCTTTTCAAGTTATAATGTGCAAATCGCTCAACAGATTCTGTATCCCTTATCAATGAATGTTGAAAATAAACGTTACATTCTGTTTAATGGATGGTCAGAAATAAACATGTATTGAATGTTTCAATGCCTTGTGACGTGCTTTTTAATGTTGAAATAAAACAAGCGAAATTCTTCTACCAAAGAGGAAATTAGTAGAATGTTATGTCCATAGTACATAGTACATGTTGCTGTAATATATTTCAGTGAATGTTACCAGACTCATCAAGACGCATGAAGGACGCAATATTCTTTTCTGAGTGAATTTGTTTAGGAGACTTGGTTCAATACATTCAAAAGACTGACATTATTGTGTTTCACCTGATAGTGTTCGTGTTTAGCCGATGGGTGAGGAATCTACTCATCTGGCACCATCCTGCCCAAAATGGATTTCTATATGGAAGCGAAGGAAAAATGATTTTTTCCACATCTTCACGAAACAGGTATGAGATAATTTGCATGCATTTCACTGTAGCAGTCTCAATATTTTGAAACTCCCTTAATACGATTGGATATGATCTTGTTCATGTGATCTTATATTTTGTTTCGATTATAGTACTTATGTGTGAGTGCTACTTAATTTGCCTACTTTGCATGATAACATACACATACACATGAGTCGTGAAAAGGGGTAGCAACGTTCGGTGTGAGAACTGTGATTGATGTGACATTCTTAAGAGTAAACGTACATACAAATTACATTGAGTACTTTCTTTTCAAATAATTTGCACAAATGGTTGTGCATTCGACGTAACCAGTGTATATGTGTACCATTTTTGCATTGCAATGCAAGATATATATATCTTTACATTCATAACGTTCCTGAGCTATTTGTAAAGTGTCTGGCAAAAGGAACACCTTATATAAATTATCTCACATGTCCTTTTTACATTACAATACAGGCAATAACCAATATACATTTATAGGCAGTTCTTATATTTCGTAACATAATTTTAAAAAACGTTAAAAGTTTTAAAATGCTTTTTCTTCTTTAGAAATTGTTTACATTTTTTCCATTTATTTTAGATCTCTTTTATATAAACTCTGCTCAAATTAAACTGAAACGTTCTTACCAACACGAACAGTATTTTGGAATGTTCTTTAATGTAACTTTTGCATGCAGTATGTTATTGCATATGTTATATTGAAATTTATAGACTGCACACGCTTTGTTTATATTTAATCAGAACTGATCAAAATTTGTTTTACCCTGTTTGTCCAGGGACGTTGTTTCAGAAAATTCACTTCCGCCTTCTTAATTGTCATATGTCTTTAATATATTATCACTTATGAAGATTCGTTGAGTTATATGCAGTTTAATCCATAGAATAAACAGATTATTACAGACGATAATTTACTTATTAATATAATTTGAATTTTTAAAAAATAGTGGCGGTTACTACAAATTTGGCTATTTCAGGCACACACACACAGATATATATATATATATATATATATATATATATATATATATATATATATATATATATATATATACATGGAATCTCTTTTTTCAAATGTGTGGCAGGAACCCTTTATCTGCCTCCCTGTTAACGTGAAGCTTACCCTTTACATACACAATGGAACTTTGAAATCGAAAAATTCGAATTCCATCAATAATCAGCAGTTAATAAATTAATTACATAAGATTATTTAGTAAAATAATCATTTAACATTATTCAAACGTACATGCTATTATCTCGATTACTCATCCGTTTGAAAAATTTGCGTTTACTGACTGTTAACAAATTGTGAGTCAAATACAATTCATTTTTGAGCAAAGTACATTGACCATGTGCCAGACAATCTTTAAAATTGTCCACCTATTATTATTTTCCTCGATTGTGTGTGTGTGTCTTTGAATAGTTTTAGGTCTTTATAGACGTTACGTCAGCAGCATTTGCAGATTTTTATTTTTGTTTGTTTGCAAATGTGCATGCCTTTGCCTAAAAGCGATGTGGCACGCGCAAATCTTCGATAAACATCAAAAGTGCATGTCGATTGATCGAGTGTTATAATGTAGGTTTTATGTCTAATACCAGCTATTGATGGGTGTGAATATTCTAAAGCTACTTTCACAACCTTTCGTCTAGAACAAATATGATAAACATTTAAGAAACAATCAGCAGTTAGTAAATTAATTACATAACATTATTTAGTAGAATAATTATTTAACGTTATTCAAACGTACATACTATTACCGCAATTACTGATCCATTTGAAAACTTTGCGGTTACTGACTGTTAACATATTGAGTCAAATACAATTCATTTTTGAGCAAAGTATTATATATTTGTATTTTGGGATGGGGGTGGGTGGGTGGGGTGGAGTGTAGGCCCATTATTTCATTAAAGGTATTTGGATATTATGGTTATTTGAGGACGATGCCAGAAGAAAGCGTTGCTGCGGAACGGAACCAATGATAACTATGATGCTAAGTGAAGTACTGATGTTTAAGTTATCGAACTGAGTTACGATGTCAGATAATGTTGATATTTTAGTAAACTTTTCGATGTCTGTCCGTATAACTTTCTTTTCAGATTATCATTGGTTGGGGATTACGTTCTTAGACATTTATAACTGATATATTTGGTTATTTACAGGGTCTTATATCATTATCTAAGTATTTCAAAATTAAAGAAACTAGGAAATAGTAAAGACTGTGAGAATCATTACAACTAAAGCATGTTTGGGTTTAAAATGTAATTAAAGTTCATATTCTGGTTGACATTTTTAATATAAAACTTTGTTTAGGTCAGTGGAGTGTGTATGTGAGATTTGGAGTTATAACGTAGCCTTAACTATTTTGTAGTGATATCGATACGAATTTTGCAGTGTGGCAATTTATAGTGATGTCTAGCATAGGGGCATCATGTCGCAGACATGTAGGATCATGTTCCACCCCAGTCACATTATCCTGACACCAGGTCAACCAGTTCTAATATTAACTTCTTAATGATGAGCGCCTAGCGAGGCAGGTATTATTACCGTTTCGGTATAACTGAACCGGGGTTCGAACCCGCGACGTCCCGCATCCGAGGAGGAAACGTTCTAACCACTCGGTCAGTAGAACTAAAACGGTTCTATAATCTCTTTGAGTAATAGCTGTATGTCGCATGGGCTTGTTCTTATTTGTCACAGTGCGATATAGAATATTTATTTTGGCTCCCAAAACATAATTCCTCATCTTAAACAATATTTATTTTAGGTTAAACCTAGCACAGATATATTATCTTTGATATGCAGTTTCTTGATGTATTGTTGAAAATCATAATCTGAGTTATAATCAAAAATATGTTATCACATTCATTATCTTTTCAATTAGAGTTGATAAATGTTAATATTTATTTAAATCATACTTCACTGCTTAATGTGCACTGACATTTTGTTTCGGTTGTATTGCTTCTAATTCCAATATTTGCATACGAGTTCATACAAATTAGTTTAATGCATACTTAGATTATCCATGTCTTAAGGTTTATACGACTAAGCAATTAAAAATGTCCTTCATTACCCTGTATTTCCCACTATAACATGCCATGAAGAGGCATACATGTATCATGTATCAACTATGTTAATTAACCCTTATAAAAAACTAATTCCGTGGTAAGCATACAAAACTCACAAGAAACGGAAATTAAGTGAGTCTTTTTATCGTTTTTCTTTGCAGCTGCACCTGTTGTTCATGTTATCGTTTAATTATAATGACCCTAGACTGTCATGACCAGACTATAAAATTTCCTTTACAAAGAACGTTCATAATCAGTTTTTGCTACGAGCTTTTAATGCATATTCGTATATGAAAATGCATGACAGACGTTGTATGGGGCGAGATTGACGCTAATTTCCCATCATAAATTATGTTTGTTTTCAGTGCAACCTTAATCTGAGCGGGAAATGAGCTTGTGTCTTAAGGATCGTTTCTTGCGGCAATATGTACTTAAATATCAAATTTATAATCTAATCAAGGAACAAATAGTGACGTGTGTTGCATCAACCAAGGATAACAATTTCTTCACTGTACATGTAAATGAAACAATCTAATTTAAGGCAGACAAAACTAGGTTTGCTTCCACGCTTGCAAATTGTAATCTACGTATAGATTAAAGTTTAAAAACTGTATCTAATAGAGGGTTTCTATAAAAAATAGAGATGATAAAACCATCAACATTCTAACGTTTCATGATATTTTTGGAATCAAAATATTGTCACGCCTATTAATACACCTCAATATTACATCAGAACGAGGAGAAACATTTTATGTAACAAAGTCTAATGCATTGTAAAAAGTATTCAACTATTAAAGTATCGCATAAGTAATAAACACAACAATAATTTGTTTAAATATCAATAATTTGCTCTTATACTTGTAATCAGTTACTCTATCAATGAATTGATGTATTCCTAACTATAAAGCTGTGATAGACATCAAAGCAATTACAGCGTCTACTTTTATGTTCAATAGAGCCAGTTTTATGTTATTGCATTACCCATTACCCTTATTTAAGACAAGAAACACAATCGACCCTTGAAAATCAGTTTGTTTCCAAATATCATTTCCAAGGAGTATTTCACTAATTAATATCTGGTACGCTGCATGTATGATAAAAGCAGCCAATGTTTTAATTAATCTTCAGTACGTGAGCAGTTGTTTCATATTTTCCTTTTAGTGTGAGAATAATTTATGTCTTTGCCTGAAAGCCACGTGGCAAGAAAAACTCTGTGATAAACAGTAAAAAGATCATGTATACTAATCAAATGAGATTAATATAGATTTAATGTTTAGTTCTAATAGCAGCTAATAAAAGAGGTGAGTTTTAAAATCTACATTTACAGCCTTTCCTTCAGAAGATAAATAGTTAACATTTATTAAACAACTGATAATTTTGTCTATGGTTAAAAAGGATGTCATTTTGGTATTGTTAATACATTGTTTAAATCATTCCTTCATGCTAATATTTACATTTAACACATACTATTGCCACATTGTTTAGGACTCGTTGCTAACTGTAAAGTGGAAGTTAATGGTAATATAAGAGCCGGAAACAGATTAACATATTATAGTAGCAATTTGATAAAAGACATTAGTGAAAGTGTTATTACTTTTGACCTTTTTATTTTTGTCAAAATACAGAAGCCAAGGGTCGATGAAAGTGAAAGATGATATTAACCAGTTATTGCGTCGACCAATTGGAATCATTCATTTGTTCATATCTGTATATTAAATGACATGTTAGATAACGAGGAAAATCTTCATGCTGTTATATTATGAAAATGTGAGAGTATAGGATAGCATCTGCAACATATTATGGCAGAAGCAAAATGGTGTTTGTAAACGTGATTGTGCAGTTATTATATGCATGCATAATGTTTCGTTGCATGTCAGTATAGGCAATACAAATGTAAACGTACATGCTTATTTGGGGGCATTATTTTGTTCACTCTCGATATAACGGCGTTAAGGTCTCTTATGTTTTCTGGATATTATTTTAACACTAACCATGCGATTCTAAAAGATGTATGATGACATTCTGAGAAACTGTTGTCTCTAGTGTAGAGAATCTGATAACATTAATGTGTATGACACTCTGATCAGTTATTCCTTTCGACGTTAATGGTGTAGGACGTGTTAACAATATTACGATTACTTTCCGATTTAGATGGTATATTGATTCTCAATAAAATCTAGGTTCAAGCCATAAACAGTGTCTCACAACCTCCGTTATTTGCATTATTTCTTAAATAAGGTAACTTACATTTCCTTTCTACCGTACATATTTCCATACAAAATAGCTTCATACTAATTACTGCTACTATATATTTCCTGACCATGTGCCAGCCAATCTTTAAAATGTTCCACCTATTATTATTTTCCTCGATTGTGTGTGTGTATCTTTGAATAGTTTTAGGTCTGTATAGACGTAACGTGAGCAGAGTTTGTAGATTTTTTTATTTTGTTTAACAATGTACATGCCTTTGCCTGAAAGTGATGTGGCACGCGCAAATCTTCGATAAACATCAAAAGTGCCTGTAGGTTGATCGAGTGTTATAACGTAGATTTTATGTCTAATACCAGCTATTGACGGATGTGAATATTCTAAGGCTATTTTCACAGCCTTTTGTTTAGAACAAATATGATAAACATTTAAGAAACAATCTTCCTAACTGTTTTGTTTACAATGATTTTGTACTGTAAACTCAAGGTCATTGCATACAGTCAATACATCATTTAAACCCTTCCTTTATGTTAATAATTATTTATTAAAATACATAATATTGTTATATTGTTTAAGTCTGGTAACTGTAAAAAAGTTAGTGGTAATATGACTGCCATTTTAATATATTAAAGACACATTTCTAATGACATCACCTATTATGTACATGTGTTTATATTCATATTATCTCTCTCTTCCCATTTGAACACTCTAATATGGGTCGTAGATGATCACTGCATTCCCGATAAATTGTACTTCAAAAGAGCCGAATATCCTAGTCTCAATCTGCATCACAATCGACATCGGTGTTGGTGCTAATATTCATACTGTTATTTTTTATTTCATCCAATTGAATGCTTCTTACGTACCACATGCAACTGGCTCAGACTTGATACTAAAATAAAACAAATTCATGATCGTTTGGCGCAGAATAAGACCGTGTACTTAATATACTTTATAACTTTAACCCTGCAGCGGATTTTGATGGCGGCTGAGCCAATGTCCACAGCCCCAAACAAATTAACCTCTTCCAAAATAAACAATGCAACGTTTCTGGAGTAACTTTTCTTTACATTTAGATGGTAAAAAGTCTGCCCTGAAAACGTGCAAATTACATGAGTCTTTGAAGTCTCTTCAAATAACAGGAATGGGCTTGCCATAGGAAAACTGAAAAATGTATCAACCTTTCCAAAGAAGAGAGGTAAATATTTACCATAGAATTATCTCCTTATATTATGTTCATGTTGGTATTCCATTTTGCAACAAAGAAACTTATATATAAGTCATTGACAGTGTATCCACAGAACAGTTGAACAGAGTGAATATTGATTTCAATTTAACATCAAAGCACACATTCTCTAAAATGGCAAGCCCATACTTGTTTATTTAATGAGAACTTTGATCATGTGATGCAAACCTAAACAAAGAAGTATCCTAATCGAGTTGTATGACTAATTATCAAGAAGTAAAAATTAAATTTCGTTACATCATGCACAGAAAACAGCTCTTAGTTTTATTAATGATATTGCAGACGGTTTGTCTGGTAAAGCACGACTAATTGGTGTTGATAGTTCTTTGTCATACTTTTTAAGAGATACTAACATTTCTTAGCATAAAATGAAAGAAAACAAAGCATGATTCGTTAGAATGATTAAACAATGGCCCGTCGCAAAACATTCATCAAAACTTGAAGCCGTATTGATACATTATGTCATATTTACTCAACTGTCACATCACACACCATCTTTTCATCAAACATCGATTGCCTTTATATGTATCTACAAACACTCTGCACTTACTCAGGAAACTGATCTTGGCAAAACACATATTGATTTAGTTGCCCCCAAGTCACCAAAGAAGGTTTAAATAATGGAAGCTCTCATGTTCAGAATGAAAGGAGATTCACTAACCATATTGTAATGCATGAACAAGTCCTGTTCGATTGTGAAATATATATACTTCCACAAAATAGTATTACTAGCATGTTGAAATTCATTTTTTTTAAATACATGGAAATTCTAGTTTTATTAATTCTAGTACCATTTTACGCAAACAGATGAAGCTATTTTAATCAGCTGCCTGTTTCAGATATTGCATGGATTTCCTAATAGCAATCAAAATAAAATGCTAATAAAGGAATTTGGAAGACACGCCGTGAGAAGTTTAAAGCCAGACACATTGTCCCGTGTTTGTCCTCTTTCATCTGTACACAATAACTCATTGTGCAACGTCTGTGAGAACAGAATTATCATCAATAAGAGCGGTAAATTGGATTTCCTTCCGTACAATGAGAACTCCAAGAATCTAGGTCTAAAATCACATTTTTAAGAAATGCTCAGCCAGAAACAAATTCATTTCTTAATACCGATTGTTTTATCCCGCTATTTTTGTCTTGGTGCTTCTTTTCGTTGCACCTATACCCACATACTTAGCACTCAAACATGAAATAACGTCGATCAGTCTTGTACAGATTAGTCTCCTCCTGCTGAGTACAATTAAAATGCTCAACTATGAACATTGTATGGAAGGCATATAGAAATGTACATTTTTAACGAAGAAACAAATGCTTAAAAGCTTTAGCAATGGTCTCGAAAATTTGTTTGTAAACAGTGATTTCACTTCATCCAACTGTGATCCAATAATATGTGCATGAAAAAATAGATAATGGCTGAAAAACGGTGTCTATTTTAAACATAAATGCATCTTTTTGCTTGCAACATTTGATAAAATACAGACGAAGTAACTCGAAAGAGATCATGCAACACTTTGCGACAGTAAAACATATTCCTTCGTCTTGTGGAATAGATACTACGTTTTAATGCGGATTACAATTTTTATGTGAAATATAAAGAATAAAAATGGGTTGTTTACGCTGATTGCTAGATGGTAACCCTCTTTTGCCAGAAGTGCCCATATGTAAAGATAACTATTACTGACACTTGACACCAAAGCATTATATATTTTAGCAAGAAAAATAACTATATATCTTTTTATATAACTTGTCATTAAAGAGAAAAATTCTGATCACGAGCAATTGTTAAAAAACACGCAGAAAATAAAAAATATTCTTTGTAACTGAATATATGGTGGAGATTATTCGGTATGGTATAGCAACTTTCAAAAGTTAAACGGATTGGTTGAAGATGAAGACGAAGGTGATGATGCTGATGATAATGACAATTATGATGATGGCGATGATGACAATAACATTAATAAAGGTTGTGTGCTGGTGATTGTGACAATGGGGCGGATACTGCGAAACATAGCCACAATGAGGATGCTTTTGCTTAGATAGACGTGAACATGATACTTATGCTAGTGACGGTGCAATAATGACATTTGTAAAAGCAGAAGTGATGAGTAATTAAGAATGAATCAATAATTTAACAAGATTTGACTTTTATCCTACTTCGTTCAATCAATGTTGTTTAGAATACCCTGATTACATTATCATATTTGTGTGTAATGCTTCTCTTACATTATTATGCATTTGAGGGTATGTATAAAAGTGTGCTTAATATGGGTACTTGATGTCAAAGTATCAGAAGCAGATGATTGGGACGTAAATGGCATGCACAACATCTCCCCGATTTGTCTTTGACATTTGCTTCGCATGGTCTCTTGTGAACATTACAATGCTTAATCGTATGATACCAGTATCAATACTTAAGACGTTAACCATACCTTTAATAATGTGTTACTGCTTTATGTTAATATTGAGCTGGTTGGACTACATGGAGCATTTCAATTCTTGGTCTCAAAGTTATGCATTTGAACTAAGAAAGAGCCAGGAAGTGAGGGATGGAGAGAGAGACAAAGAGAGATAGAGAGCAATTATGTAAAACACAAACGATAAGTAGGTCAGTTTGTGATGGCAGATCTACATCTACTCGCATACCAGCCACAGGTGTCCACACATAGATACATATGGTAGCTGAAGTGTTTCAAGCTAGGCCACATCCTTCTCATACGAGGAAATTTACGTCCATAAACGCACACTTATTACAGAAGTTATAAAACGTTCTTGACTAATACACGATAGTGAAATCTGCAGAATATGAAAAAGAAATATAGATAAATTAAAGAAAAACATTACAAATGTTTAAAGACATCGCTTAAACTGCATATATCTGTTTTTTTTTGTCATCAACCCAACACAATCGTTCAAAAAGCAAAGAAGGTATAATCCTGACTATCTTGATAAGGATCAAAGTGGTTCGACCTAATTGCCAACTGGGAAAAATGAAGAGAAATCATGTGTGACCACACATGGCCGACAGCTGCAAATAGTACAATATAAATTATATGCTAGTAACGTTAAGCATAATGGTACTAACGGAACTATTTCCAGAGAAAGCTGCTACTGAAAATTGGACATGCATGATGATCAATCTCTCTCTCTCTCTTTTTCTCTCTCCTCTTAAGATCCACTAGTTGACTACTGTATGAGATGCAGGTACAAACCACATGTCTATAACATATTTTAATTTCGTATATTTCTATTAGCGGTCGACAGAACTCAAAACATTTCATTTTAGACACCTCGAGACATGAATTGATTAATGATGCTGGAGGCAAACATAATGAATACTACGTTATTCTACAGGGATAATATAAATTAACAATGATATTTCTCACTGCTAGTAATACGGTCATAGTTATAGTCTGGTGGAAATCTTTATTTGAAAACAAATATTGAGTTGTAATTATCGTATGCTTCCATGCCATTGAAGGGATGAGAAATTGTACAGGTCCATACAGCAACAAAACATTCCTCCTTGGTTTTAATAGTCACTCATCCTTTCCTTTAGCCTGATCTAAACTTTATTAAACTCTGATTTTACTGTTTTCAGGAATTAACATAATTCCTTTTAACAAAGATTCCTTTTCGGCCAAAATATATTGCCCATTGTCGTCATTAGGCTTATGTTAACGTTTTTATCGCATAGTGTATTGTTTCCTTTACAATGCCAAGATGATGCATGGATTGTCATCTAAAGGAATTAACACTTATTTGAAATAGGTATCACTATCATCTCAATTAAATATCTCTATCATCTGAATTAATCATCACTGAGATTATAATACATTTCCTATAATTTCATTTTAACTTTCGTCTCTTAAAGATAAGGATATTTTAGCTTGAAACTGTCGGGAACATTAATTAATATTATTGATAAAAGTGGAATCATATGTTTTAGCATTAAAAATAAAAATGGTATTATGCCTTCTAGAATTAATGTTATAAATTTCATTATACATTCTTGTATTAAAGATATAAATGGTTTTTGTTATTGACATCAACGTCATACCAAATTATAGATTAACTGATATAAATGGCATCATACGTGTATGTTATATATATATATATATATCTATATATATATATATATATATATATATATATATATATATATATATATATATATATATATATATATATATATACATCGATTTAGGTATGTCTCTATGTATTTATGGCATCACAACATAGACATTATAAGCTTTGAAGTACTGTTTATAAATGACGAGTCCACAAAAATGGAGACATGTTGTTTGAATGATGTGTTAAAAGATGATAGTTTAATATGTTGTAACGTTTTCTTCTGAAGGAAAGCTTTGATTTATCAATTTTGGGCTACAAAAGTCATTTTAATTTCGCCCTTGTTTAAGGATTGATATATAATAATAATGCTGTTTTGAAATGGATATTGGTCGAATGAATAACACCAGGAAACATATTATTATTTCAAAACTAAGTCCGCTATAGAAGGCTCCCTGTTCTCATTGATCACGCCATATGTTTCTAGGGCCTTGTAGTCGAATGTTGTTTTTAATAAAAATATATATTTAACATTTGCTTCACAACATCATGTATTTGTTTCTTCTTTGCCTTATGTTACAAAGCGAGTATCAAGCACCGCGCACACTTGAGAGCCATTATATGCACACACATATTCTCATGAAAGCAACCTGTCGTGATCCAATGCATTGACTGAGAGAAAGGAGAGCGGAATGGAAAACCGAGTAAAGATCTTACAGAAAGATGTAAATGTACAAGTATGTCAAAATATAAAGAATGTTTCTGGTTAACCTTTCACAGAAGAAAAATATATGTTTAATTACGAACTGATTATGAGTGTTAATTTAGGTGGTGTGTGTACTATCATTATAAATGAGAATTCTAGCTAATGGCCATGTGTCATGTATATTTCTAAAAGTATGTTTTACTCATGCACATACATTTGCTATATTCACATAACATGTATAATCAAAATGGTAAAATGTGTTTTTAACCACACAGTAGCAGCATAGTCCATACAACACGTATATATGTGTGGGTTGACTATTACTAGGGTTTTTATACTAATGTAACATAGATTTTTCGTTATCTTAAACAAAAAACACAGAGTTTTGATCTTACGGAGCAAATTAGACTTGTGCACAAGCACATTAATTACAAGGATTGTTATCACAACAACGATTCTAGAGTAATGAGTTATATAATGATGCACAAAATGGTTGTTAAATACGATAACTAATGATCAAAGCTTTGTTGAGGATTTTCCCATGATTTTATCGTAGAGATTTTCATGAAGATTAAGGTTGTATTGATTTGTTTTTGCCCTTTACTATGCGTCAATTCAGAATTGCACTAACCCTATTAAATGTGGATTGTATTTATGTTAATAATGACATCTAATTTAGTTCTCTTAAAGTTGGTTCTTTGATACAAAAAGCCGATTATAATGAGCTTAGCATTAACAAATGCCATTTATGTGTTATGTTTCTGCAATCATATATTACAGTTTTGATTGAACACTCCTAAGTACAAGGCGATCTCACGTTTAATGTATGACTTGATATTTATGATCTGCAAGGGAGTAAATTAGTACGTTTGAAAAGTATAGTTTCCCAAACTGATTTATTCCTGCTCAGTGAAAACTACGTTGTATTTCCTTTTTAGATATTCGATAACTATCTTCCTCAGGTTCAAGTTTCTACACCACTTTTCTCCAAACCACTTGCACAAGCTTCTTGATAATTAGGATAAATCGTTTTCTAAAGTAAATGTATTTTCGCTTGTCACGAAAATTTGTAAGGGAAGATTAAGGCGGTATTAATAACAAAACATATATAAACTGTTATAAATGAATTTCAGGTTATTAAAATAATAATCACAGGTCGGTATAAG
Source organism: Sinohyriopsis cumingii (assembly GCA_028554795.2). Classification (NCBI taxonomy): domain Eukaryota; kingdom Metazoa; phylum Mollusca; class Bivalvia; order Unionida; family Unionidae; genus Sinohyriopsis; species Sinohyriopsis cumingii. The sequence goes on from CM068828.1 coordinate 112,152,800, forward strand.
ATATTAATCAAAACTTATTCCACACTAAATTGTATTCATAAGCCACTTAAGAAACTAGCCATTATCCTCAAATGAAGTTTAAAGACACAAAACAGACTTGTATGGTGGATTATAATTACAGTAGCATGCTGTATTATTGCTCGAAGTATAACTGCCACGGTCTTTACACATTTCTGGAAATCTACCAGATATAATTGTGTTATATTGAAAGGATGACTATTTCTTGGAATTATTCGATTAAAATGGGCACATTTGTTTTACTTCGATTATTTTCATTGATTTGTGCTGGACTTTGCGGACGAAAAACTCTAAGTGTATTGAACATAGTGACGTAAATGAAGGCATAAACAATTAAATTAAGAAGGAATATTGTGCATCGTATACGTAGTGTAGGGAAGGTTTATGGCTATAGCAGTCGAAGGTAAATATTTGCTAAAACTATAAATTCAGCAGTCCAGTCTATAATAAACATTGCGTGAAAGCTGTAAACCAAGGTCTTGAAAATGTATGTCTTGATATGAACTAATGTCTTTCACAACATAACGCTCGAACGGTTGAATATCTTTTATCCAATTTTAATTTATCGAACTGGAGCTATACTCTTCTTCACGTTCACCAACACAGATCATTTTTGTATCAGCGGATCATGCCAAAGCAAATCAAAACATTTTTATTTACAGTAAGTAAATTCTGAAGAAAAACAAGCAACACCTCACTTAAAACAAATAGCTACATATATATTAGCCTATATCACAAATGATTACTTTTAGTTACGAACAATTTTCATAATATACGGCTCAACCACATACTGTATCTAAAATGTATATTTCACAAAGTGCAGCAATTTTGGTGTACACACACACATACATACATACATCCATCCATACATACATCCATCCATACATACATACATACATACATATATACATGCATGCATGCATGCATACATACATGCATGCATACATACATACATACATACATACATACATACATACATACATACATACATACATACATGCATGCATACATACATACATACCTACATACTTACATACGTATGCAGTTTGTCACACAATTCTAGGTATTTCGAGAAGCTCTAAATTTATAGGCTTAATCTTCCTAATAGTTCTTAATCGTTTGAACTGATTCTGCCTACTGGTGTTTCTGGCTTCTTCTGGTAGAGAACTCCATGGCTTAGCTGCTGCGCAACTAGAATTGGTTATGCCATGCCAAAAAACGAATATTCAGAAAGTAACAAAGAGTATGTATGTTTTATTTACACAATTGTTTCATGAGATGTACCTATGACAAAGAATTATCTGTGTTTATACGGCCATTCTGTAGTGAACATTATGAGTTATTTGTCTTTGTTAACAGTTCATCACAGACACAGTCATAATCATTGCATGAACATTGTAGAGACCTAACGTTTTTATATAATATATCCATATTTGCTGTACCAAAGTCGTCAATACACGTGCGTGCATATGTTAAATTTAGCCATATTAAATGTATGACTTCAAGTTCTAGTGAGGTCATTGAACATGCTATTTCTGAACCATATATCAAACTTGAGTACGTAGTCAGTATAAACATCTAGTAATTTTACAGATTATTTATCGCTCATTGATTTATCATGCAAACAAAATATTGAATTTTATTTGAGTATTTCTTGCCTATTTCCAACAAGCTGGGATGTGTAATGATTGGTTAGGTGTGATTTTATTACATCCGTTTGATAACTTTCAGTGCCTTTTTCTCCAGGGTTTCGTTAAATATTTAATAGTAGATAATAAACTCCGTGTAGCTTAAGGGTTTTACCTTTGCTTATACAGTAAACAATGCGATTAATAAAGTTGTTAAAACTATTTTGTTCAGAATCTAACATTGTTGTACCTAACGCTAATGTTTAGAAACGGGAGCAGGACATTACCCCCCGTCAATTACCCCCCTGCAACTACCCCCCTGCCATTAACCTTTATCAATTACCCCCCTCCCGCATATTACCCACTAGCCATTAGCATCATTTAGACATACAGATACAAAATCGAACTAAAGGAAATACGACGAATTTAATTAAAGTGTACACAAACACAATCTGATAATCCATGCTCAATCTATACTATTGTTTTGTCTTCAACTCACTGAATAAAATTCGAGTAGAAATGGTTTCTAATTATAACTTATAATAACTTGCGAGGGATTGCACATAACATTCAGTTGTAATCTTATAATATAACATATTTTATGGCAATATAATATTATGATATGATGATTTTACTATTGAATATTCCAGGACAAGTATATGTTTTCAAGGCTGAGATTCATTTACTAAAATAAAAGTTTAAAATAAAATTCTTTTGAATTTATTTTAATTTATTATTTACTCTTGGGATATAACAATTATATAGACGGGGGTGGGTGGGTGGGATAATGACAGGGGGGTAATATACAGGGGTGGGGGTGGTAATTGATAGGGGGTAATAGCAGGGGGGGGTAGTTGCAGGGGGGTAATATACCGGGGGGTAATTTCATAGATCCTTTAGAAACATACATTTTCTTTGCGTTCTTTGTTATTACTTTGCTTGAGATATTTTGTTGTTTAATTTTGTTTGACATCTTGCTTCCTATTTGCTATATAATATGGAATGGTGCATATCAGTTAAAGGTCTACCTCGTTTTCCACTCAAATTTCAAAAATGTGTTTATTTGAAAGTCATATAGTTAGCAACGAATCATCCATGTGGATAGTTTGTCACATAATTAGGCAAAGAAATAACTTGGTTTTGTCTTAAAACTATTCGACTATTTCTCGTTGTACATGCGTACAATGTTATCTAGGGTGAATGTGTTTTTCCAGGCAAGCGACTGTATTAACATGTACCTAGCCACAGAGATTACTTGTGACGAGGTAACATGACTAACATGATATGCACGGGTATTCTACCCTGACTTGTACTCACTCTCCTATGGATTTAAATAAGACCAATTTCTAAAACCAGACTGGTCGTTTTTGGATCAAGTCAAGGAGTGTACACTCTCCATTATTCTCCAGTCATAGGGCTGACTGTGTTTGTAGCTGACTGTGTTTGTAGCTGACCGTGTTTGTAGCTGACTGTGTTTGAAGCTGATTCTGACTGTTATTGTAGCTGACTGTTATTGTATCTGATTGTGCTTGTCGCTGTGATTGTGTCTATGAAGTGTGATTGTCAATGTGACTGTGAATATGACTAGAGCGGTCTGAAGCTGTCCGAAGCCGTCTAAAGTTGCTTAGAGCTATCTGGAGTTTCCAGAATATTTAATGCTGCGTGCTGTCGATACGTATGTATGTATGTACGTATGTCTGTGCCACGGACGTAGACGTAGCAAATTAGAAAAAGTGCTGTATGCTGTCTGTACGTGTAACGTATGACTGTACTCGTGGTGGATTCATAAAGGTTGCGAGCGGTCGATAAGAGTGTGGACCAACCCAAGGAATCGTGCGATTGTACAAGGGGTCTAGAAGCATACGTTTGGATCAGTTGTTGTTCCATTGCATTTTTTATATCCATAAGATTATTTTGAATCTTCGTTACGTTCATAAGATTATTTTGAATCTGAGTTGTGTTCTTAAGATTATTTTTTATCTTAATAGAATTTATGTTCGAGATTATGTGAATCTCTTATTGTGTAAAACACTGTTTGAAGCGTATGTGCAGTCCATGAGGTTTCTTGGATCTGTACTTAATTTTGATTTAATATTTGTTTGTTTATTTTCGATGTATGAGCGTGAGAGATTCATTGTATTTTACATCATATATTTATCTTTATTAATTCATTCATAAATTTCCATCTTTCTCACATTGTGTTTGTCTTATTCATTTAGTCCAAAAACCCACTCGGTGTCTATTCTGCGACATAGTTGTTACACGTTTGCTTTTATCTAGATGTCTTATTCCGGCTTCTGTCGAAGGAGTGGGTGTTAAATGATAGTTGTATCCAAAACGAAAAAGTTAATTGTTATAGGTGAATAAGTTTACTAAAATACTTGTTTTTCGAACATTAATAGAACATTAGGTTAAAAATCTGTTTCGATGATAGTCTTGTTTATTAATATTTTATTATAATCAAATACAAGTGTATGACATTCTTCTTTTAGTTTTTCTGTTAGCTATCTTTTAATGTGATTACACGATGTGTTCGTTGTTTTCAAAGCAACCAGTTACAAACATACAGAAAATGATCAGTACATGATACGCTCGCCCCGTAGTTAATATTTCTTTATATAGGCACCTCTACGGCATGATCAACTCTGGTGATTACCGATACTGAGTCTTACTGACTCCGACCTTTGGTCAAGATTTACCACACTAAATTAAAGCTAATGTGCAGAGGTCATTATTTACTTTATCAGACTTACATTGGCCACAGATTATATATTTCTTAATAAATATTGGTGCAAGCCATCCTCAGTGTTTTATGTCCAGGTATTAGAACAATATTTATTTGGAAATACCTAGCTTTTTTAGAGCCACACAAGCGTTTCTTGTCTTGATCCCAATAACCATTGGCCAGCCCTGGTAAAACTATGTGGTCCAGAATTTAAGTAATTACGCCTGAATTAACAGGGCTTGTCTTATAAAGGGAGCACTACATCCACGAAGTGTGGTAACTGTAAATCATATAGAACATAATTGATTCTGCGAGAAATCATTTTTGCTTTAAGACAGTTATGCGATTTAATGTTTGGCCTTTGGATTCTGAAATTGTCAGGTTTCTTTCTGATTCCACATGAAAGCAGTCTGTACAAATTGGATACTGCAGACAGTGGTGAACTAGAGATATTGTTGAAAGGGGAATCTCATAATGTGGCAGGCAATCTTATCACCATTGTATATAATAAAAGAGATAATCGAAAAGTGCCTTAAAATATGTTAGCTTAATATATCTCTCACGTGTTTCAAAGAAATACATTAATGATACAATTTATTTTCTCTTAGTGATGGTTAATTGAGCTTGTTTAAGGTCGCTGTTTATACGCTGCTTGTGATTTATGTATTTTACTAATTAAATCTTTTCTTAGCTGTAGGTGACGACCCACAATTCAAACTATTTCTGCCTAAATGTTGTCTGCCTCTGGACAATTTGGCTGGCTGAATATATCCGTTATGCATCTATATGTCCTGTGCTCTGACTGAATGTGATCGATCAGCGTTTTCATTGGCCGTTGTCACATTTATCTAGTTAAATTATTATCGAGCCAGAGATAGGCATGGAACGGCCTGACAACATAAAACACAACAAAAAAAAAAGCAATATAGTCTAAATCTGCTTCAAGTGAAATTATTTGATAAATTCAACGTAGGAAAATGATTTGGGTTTATTTTTCACGGAAAGGAAATGAATCTATAAGCATAAATCTGTGTTTGGAAATAATATTGTGACGCTGTTGACGGAATAGCTTTGAAGGGAGCTACATCTTGCTTACATAAGTTGAAAAAGTTTTTTGTAAAATGTGCAATATGGTATTATGTCATAACAATACCGATTTCCCACTGAACGAGTTACGTATAGTATAAACTAGCAAAATTGATCATAATCTGAGAGGGTATTTTACACTGACAGACATGGGTCTCAAATGGGTACAATAGCTACAAAGTTGTGACCTCGTCATCAAACGTAGAAATCGTCCAATTTCTTGCACAAAGACCTGTTCTTGTTTTTCACCATTGCTAAAGAAATTCTCAAAACAGTAATGGACATTATGGACATTTTAAGACTTGGCCAGCACATAATGTACGTTTGTAGTTAACCTTTCATGTGTGTTGTTCTCACAAAAGAGTGCCAACTCGAACGAAGCTTTACCTAGGTTAAATTGTCTGTGCAGGCAATTTTGTTATTTACATAAATACATCATCAAAACAGCAGTTTGTTTTGAATTGATTACATTTGTTGTGTGGTTGTATTGGCAGATAAATATGGTCTGACATTCCTTATGCTCTGCTTATTTAGAGGAGTATCAATGATAGCAATATGATTTGTGTGGCTGACATGTACCTATTGTTTATAACACAGGATATTAATGTATTGTCGTTACTGTCAGCTGTAAGGCATCTGAAAATAATAATGACACAAATAAAGAAACACAGCGATACTGGAAATAATCGAAATCATAGATGACACGGTTGGTGCACGACTTTAGTTTGATAGTCTTGAGTTCGATCATAGCAGGAAATGATGATCTATTGTTGACGTGTGCATTGCTTCTTAACTGGAAACTGCTGTATCATTGATAATGACTTTTCCGGGTGAATTATCGAAACAATCGCCTAGCAATACACATTTGCCAAGATCAGCTCCAAATATGGACAGGCCTATTTGGGCTGAATGCGTGATTTAGCACATCATCTTCCTTAGTCACAAAACTCTAACTAGTCCAAATTTTCTGCTGGAATAATTTTCGCATTATTTAGAATCTATTTTCACTTTGCCATTTTAAATTATTATCGATAAGAGAAGAATATAATTACCTGCTTCCTCGATCATGAAAACAGATAAGTACCTGATTAGATACTTTTGTCGTCTGAGCCATGCAAGAAGACGGCCCTCGTAATTCAGCGTGATATGAGAGATAGCTATGATTAATCAAAGTCAGCATAATGTATGTATAGAGTTTAAGTTATGTGTATTATAATGATGTCATTTTCTTATTGCCTACAAGATTTCTTTGTAATTTCAAATAATTTGGACAGACACATCAATATTTCCTTTCCGTGGGGGAGTGGTCGTAGTATAGCATCTGTGTTAGAGGCGGCGAAGTTGCAAATTGTATTTTGGCAGTTGTTGTTGGCTGATGTATAATAGTGGTGTAGGCGAAAGTCCAATGGCAGCTTGTGTGGGTTTGACATTTTGTTATATATATAGGGATAAACATTTGTTTGCAATTATTTTCATCTTAAATGAAAATATAATGAATTTACTCGCCGCTCGATAACTAGATTTGTATAAACCAGATAATGTACTAAACGTAACCTGCATATTATTAGCAAAATATTATAGGCTCAAAAATAAATTTGAATAAAAGCAGCTTCATTCAAATAATATAAACGAAGTTTTCCGTTTACACATTTTTTTATCAGGCACACAATTAATGATGGCAATGAACAGAATGAGGAAAATATATGTTGCTAAGTCGAATAGTGTGGTTATTGCTTTGGCAACTTACGGTCACTATGAGGCTTGGCCTCACTAGGAAATCAATACTTTACCCACAATTCGTGTTAGTCTTATTTGGAGCATATTAAGAAATAGTATAATTCTTTACAAGAAACTATCTTTGCTCGGATCCCATGCATATCTTGTGAAGTGTCGAATTTTGAATGCTATTAAACCTTGATGTTGAATGCATTGAGCATTACAAATTTATCACATTTAAGCCAGAAATGTCTTTGTGAATGCTCACTTCGACCTTTTTTATTTTCTTGAAAGGCTAAAATGTATTACTGAGTGATATTCAACCTGGGCTTTGCAACGCTGTTCTGAGAAAGTAAACATTTGAGCTTCCAACCAGAACAGCTTGTTAGGAACCCATGTCAAGTTACCATTTTCAAAGGGAAATTAATATGCCCGTACTTCACAAATTATGTGCTGCTTACGGTTGGGCAGAGTATATTAAGGTGTACACTTTGAAAGTAATATAAATTTAAAGTGGCTACCTGAGTCAAAATTCTTTAATCTGAAATACTGAAAAATGATATGTGGCTCCGGTGAAGCCTAAAAAGAATAGCGTTTTCCTCGTTAAACGTGTGAAGGTGACCAGGTTGCTGTCTTGTAAGAAAATACAGGGTTTAGTGCTAGAACCACGATTTCTGGAAGGAAACATTATTCAGGTACGCAAGTTTAATTTTCTCACGTAATTTTCTATTTGTTTGATTACCGGTATGTGTTTTATGCAAATGTGTTTGATATGACTAGGACTCATAGTATGTACCGTTTATTCAATTTCATGGAAATCTGTTAATGCTAGGGTAGATATGTTATTTATCCCATTAATGTTATAGTTACTTGTTCGTTGATATTATTGAAGATTGTGTGCTATCAAAGTTTGTATACGTGTAGGATTTAAAAGTGTTATATGAAATAATTTCCTTTGTCTGTTAGGACGGTAGTCATTATTGTTAGCTAACGATAATCGCATATTTATATCTAACTTTGCAATGTTTAAAGAATCTTATAAGTTAGGTTTCGCTCTGAGCTAGAGTTTTTTGAATGTTATGCAATAGTAATCGAGTATGTGGTAGAGTAGGTAAAAATATACGGTAGCGTTAGATATACCACGACTTGTTAAGTATAGCCTGTTGCTGTGATGCGAGGGTGATGTTTTATCGGATTAATTCTGATTTTATGCAGTGTGGATAGCTAGTATGATTCTAAGTAACGTAAATGAGAGTAATTATGTTCGTGTAGAAAGTGGTACATACAGAGATTTAGGGGTCATTTTGTCCTTTAAGGAACAACCTTCTGGGGAGAGACGTGACGGTCAAAAGACGGAAGTTCGAGAAAAGAAGTGACGAAATCAGAATAACAGAATGTGAAGTCCAGAGAGGAACGGTGAAGCGTAGAGAATAGGAAGGATTGAGGAAACAGGACGTTTTTGAAACGAGGTCACGGGAAGTAGGTGAATCCATCAGTCGTGGGCATTAAGCTCTTCTCACAACTCATTATTATGATGAAATAAATCCATATTACACACTTTTATAACATTATGTTAGATTGAATTTGAGTTGCTATTAAATGTTATTGATTACATTTTGTTATTTTACTTGTCTACGGGAGCTCATATTGCATTATTTCCTCCCAATAATCTCGCTCAGTTCTTTGCCGAAATTCTATCTTTCTACTGCCAGCGGGCTATAATGTCAAGGGAGGTTATCCTCTAGATAACGCCAGCTAAATCGAATTAACCATTCGTCTTACAACTTTGGTGACGTTACAAAGTGGGGCTATCGTCCGGAATGTATTTGAACGATGTGAGTGACAGAAGCTAAGTAGGATACTGAATAAAAAGTAGATTACTATATCAGTGATATGTATAGGTTACTGCATTTGTATGGGAAAATATGAACGAGTTTTGGGACGGAATACTGCACGAACTTGTGAGTGCAGTATATCCTTCCGACAAAACGAGTTCATATCTTCCCATACAAATGCTGCAACCCTTTTATTATATGCTCATTGTTTAATTCTACCATAGGTTTAATTATATAAACAAAATACACTAAAAGAAACAACGTAAATGAATGAATGCCGTATTCCAAACTAAATACACAAACGCAGATTTATTATTACAGAATGACATCATTATTAATGCGCACATAACTTCGCCCAGATAAATTCGAACTTAGTCGAGCGCTTGACATATCTTTCGAACGAAAATGGCGTTTCTAGTTAAAATTGAAATTTGCATATTGTGAATGAATGCGCATTGCAACAACATTTCCATTTGATCTGGAATGAATATATTTTGGTATTTTGTTTCGATTCGACGAAAGTTTGTGATTTTGGACTGGATTCATCTGTTCAAATTATACATGAAATACATCGGATTGAAGTGGCGCGGGAGAAGCGTGTTTACATCTGCAGATGTGTTTCTGTTTCTGTCATTGAATGTTTGAAATCATAACATCGGAAAACTATGAAGTCTTTCAATTGCAATCATCAAAAAGCCGCATTGGAATTTAATGCTTATTTCACTTTGAATGCAGTAAGGAGGATGAAATTGCACTTATCATCGAAATTACAGCACAGTTTCGAAATGTGTAATCCAGATTGAAAACCTTTGACATGGCTCATGAAATTCGGATTTGCAGAATTAAGAAAAAAACATTTTGAGGAAATTCAGGATGTAAAACTTAAGTGTATTTTATTTTGCCATTCTTATCACCAGCTAAAGAAGACTTTATATGCCTTGTCACTTGTATGTTATTTGTAAGGACCTAATCTCCCGTCTTTTCTATAATGTAGTTTAGCCTAAATCCGTAACATGGTATCAACGCGGAATGTGCCCAAACAGATGATTGTTTTTTTTTTGCAGTCCACGAAACATGTTTTAGTTCATTCAGAAACAAATTTAAGCAACCACAACGTAAAGAGCCTCTTATGTGAGTGTATATGATTTGTTTACAAATTAAAAGTGCTGGCATCTGCGTCCATTGTTTGTTTACAATATGAAGTAGTTCCTTTATTCACGTGAATGCTAAATGTGCATTGCCGCGCGTTCAGTATCGGGGAATACTGAACGATTCTGACAATGTAAAGTTAACGGGGAAAAGAATGAACATATAATAAATTTAGTTATTGTTTAACCAAGGAATTATTAGAGCGATTCGAGTCAGTGTCTATGCATTTTGTAGTTAGTGTATGCCACTGCTTGATATTTCTTTAATTTATTTTATGGAATTGTATGAAATTTAGATTTCGTACCTGAACTGATTCGATAGCGTGGTCGTGGTCTGAATTAAAGTAATTCAGAACAAAATATTACCTGTAGTTACACTTGAAAGAAGTGATAATTAAGGAAGTCCTGATGGAATAATTGCACATGATTGGTGCTAGCAAGCTAAATTTGGAGGGAAATTTTGAATTTTGTACTGCCAAGCTCTGTTAGATTCCTTTAGAGAGATTTAAATAAGTCCGCCGTTACGACTTCATGGGAATATAATACGGGTATGTATTCTAAAGGAAGCTGTTTCATGTATGGCAGTAAGAGTTAAAAAACCCCACTTAAGCTAAGTAATTGGTTGGTGATACGGTCGCGCAGACTATAATGACAAATGATAGGCAGTTGGTCAAAGTGTTTAGGCCTATTTGTAAAGACGAATTAGAATATGATGTGATCCAATTAGAGCGGAGTCTTGGGGAATAAAGAGAACATCATGAGGCAGAGAAATAAAGAGTTAGACACACCTAGGAAAAAGAAAGAGAGATAAATCGAGTTAGCAAGACTGCAGGCCGAAGAATGAGCCAGGGAGAGAAAACATACGTTAGCCAGGGAGAGACTAAGCATCGAAGCAGAATCTAGGAAGGGCCAATAACTGAATGAACATTCAGGACCCACAAGCAATAAACCATAGGATAGACCTTCCGTCCAGAATGACATAGACAAAATCATCGATAACTTTTTAACTCAATTAGAAAAGTTAGCTTTAATCCATCTTATACACAAAACCAGTGGGCCATTAATATTTCTGCATTTGTACAAGGAGATGACAATGATATGTATTCTAAAATGGCAGCGACTGAAATAGATCATTAGGACTCCTCAAGAAAGCACTGCTAAGTCACTACGAGTTGTCGGCTGAAAGTATTTGCAACCTTTTCAGAGAGTCATCAAATCAAGGTATAACGGTACCAATTGCGCAAGTCCAGGTGGGCGGAGCTTAAGGTGTATGGAACATTGTATTCAGAATTAAAGAACAACACTAGCTGTGATTGGTGCATTATGTAAGAGTTGTACTTTCTGTTTGGCTTAAAAAAATGTTGAGCCTCTTGGCAACATGTGAGTTTGTGTTAATTTCTATCTAGATCATATTTTGTATTTTTCATGATTTTTTTAAAATATGGTACACATGGCTGAAAATGTGCTTGTTGTGACTAGATAACTCTTACCCCTGTCTAGTTCCAGTAGAGTTATCTCTCTTAAATGCAATGGAGTACCTGGTTATATCATTGTCAAATTGACAATCTAGCATTGTTCTATATGACAGTGTGTGACATGCATGCCCAATTAGGACAGAAAGTATATTTATTTCACAAAACATTAGCATTGAGGTATATGGAAAAACAATTGGTACCGTGATACCTAAAGAAAAGAATAGCCTCACAGTGTACCCATAGAAACGCATACATGTGGGCGGCATTTATGAACTATACTAGTTTGATGTAGGAAAACAAATGTGTACTGAACAGTTTTGGCCAAATATTGAAAGTTCTTTAAGAATAAAATGTATGAAATCTTCAGAAAATAGCACAAGTTGGCTTTGGATGGGGACTTTTGATAACTATAGCTATGATAGATATAGGCTTGTGTTACCTGATGCCTTTATGTATGTGCTGTTACCTCCTAGATTGGAATGCATGCAACAAAATAAGTTATGTAAACATAATATAATTGATCTTGGCCAAATATTGGCTATTTTACCTGCAAAAGATGAAAAATCATGTGTACAAAAACAGCTATCTTGTTCTTGTAAGGCATGCCATAAACCAGGATACAGAACACTCTAAGTACACTTGTAGATAGATCACTTGTACCATGTGGGATGTTCTGGCATGAGTAAGTTTTAGGTAATTTATTAAGGATATGGTATTTCTTCCCACTTTGATTTGAATTGTCCTGCTCTAATTGTCCTTTTTTTTACACTTTCCTGCTTTGAAATTGTTCATGTAGTTAGTTCAGTTCTCTTGCATTCCCTTTTGTTGAAGTAGCAGTGAATACCAACAAACAAGAACAGTTTCCTTAAGTCAGCATTTGCCATTGGCACTTGTATAAGCCCAATTATAATCTACTATTGACTTTCAATTAATCCTATTTCTTTGTGTCAAGCTGCTCTTGTGGAATTTCCATGTTTGGTCCAACATTACAGAATGATAACCATTTTAGTCACACAGTGCGTATTCATTCCATTCAAATCCACACTGTTCTTGAAACTTTGCATCTCATCGCAAGAATCCAAATTGGCATAAGATGATATCTGCATGGTTATGGAAGGCTGCACTCTACATGCTGGCATTGTAGAAAATATGAACTATGTGATATGAAAGAGCTGCGTCATCTTAGAAATTAAAATTACATGACTCTTGAGGTCTCCACTAAATATAGGAGTCTAAATGTTAGGTTCTCACTTTATCAGTAATGTGTTTTGAGATAATTTAATTGCAATGAAGTTAATACAGGTTGTTGATGAACTCATCTATATTACATGGATACTGTATTAGAGGTTACCACACCTTATGTATATCATTCAGTTATCTCCCTTACACCAGTCATAACATTTTAAGGAAATAAAATCTCACATTTTCAGTAACTGGTTATGAAAATAAAGAGAAGATTTGTGAAGTATTATATTAGCCCTCTATCTTGATGCAAATGTAAGTAGAAGCAATTTAATAATTTCTCACAGTAAAGTTTACAAGTTTGAAAACTGATAAGGTATCTTCTGTTTGGATCTGAGATAAGTTTCTCTCTATCTTATGCCAATTATTATTAAATTTCTTATGTAGAAGAAATATACTTTATATGTATCTATATTATCTAAATTATTCACCCTTTCATATTAGATGGAAATGAACACAACTTCACTTGAAATTTGGGTACCTGTAAGGGATGTTATAGCACAGTTGCCATTGGGCTGTCCTTGGACCTGTTGGGCCCTGCCCCATATATTTGTCCAAGGTAAGGTCATCAAACTTTCACTTCTCATTTTCAGCATTGCTGATTTTGCCTCCTTTAATTCCTTTATCATAAGCTACCTCTCCCTTTTAGATAAACACTTTCCTCCTGTTTTTAACTCCATTTGATGTGCTATACTTAGTGTTTATATTTGGCATTTTTCTGTATTTTATTCCCCTAAGTTCACCCCCCAATCCAACATAACCACTTAGAGACTGTGATTTACTATATTTGGTGACTGATTGGCTTATTGAAACAATTTTGTTCACATTACAAAGGAGGAAAGCTTACTATTTGTGTTACAAAGAGGATGGTTAGGTGGACCTTTGTGTGAGGACTGGTGGTTAGTGACTTCTTGTATCTGCAGATAGTGTAATGTGGTCAAAGCTTATACTTTATAATAAGATTGGGTCATGTCCACCTGTCTCTGATGTTAAGTTCTGCACCTACCAAACAAATATAAATTCCTTTCTTTTAGGTGAATTGTACATTTTGAAATAGGACAGGTACATACTATTTGGTACATTGACCTTTGACCTAGTTATTATATAATATGACATAATGTGATTTATCCCATATCACCTATGTGAAGTTCAATAAGTGCTGATAGGAATAAGATACAAGTCATAGTTGAAAGAATTCATTTTATTTCAAAAGATGATTTTGATGGTGAAGCAAAAGTATGAAAACAATAGTTCAAACAGCTCAATGTCATTTCTATACACATTCATATAAGACATAGGTTAGTACCTCATCAAATTGTTTTTCACAAGTGAGACTAAGTATATTTGTTACTTATACAGTCCGAACTATTTCACAGATTATTGGAAAAATTAAGGTTTGCTATAGGTATAACGGTACCAATTGCGCAAGTCCAGGTGGGCGGAGCTTAAGGTGTATGGAACATTGTATTCAGAATTAAAGAACAACACTAGCTGTGATTGGTGCATTTTGTAAGAGTTGTACTTTCTGTTTGGCTTAAAAAAAAGTTGAGCCTCTTGGCAACATGTGAGTTTGTGTTAATTTCTATCTAGATCATATTTTGTATTTTTTATGATTTTTTTAAAATATGGTACACATGGCTGAAAATGTGCTTGTTGTGACTAGATAACTCTTACCCCTATCTAGTTCCAGTAGAGTTATCTCTCTTAAATGCAATGGAGTACCTGGTTATGTCATTGTCAAATTGACAATCTAGCATTGTTCTATATGACAGTGTGTGACATGCATGCCCAAGTAGGACAGAAAGTATATTTATTTCACAAAACATTAGCATTGAGGTATATGGAAAAACAATTGGTACCGTGATACCTCAAACAATGGAGACACACGCGTAATTTTATACTCGATAGTGCGTGCTTTTAGATAAACGGATTAGAATTACAAGCACCACGTTGATATATGAAGTTCTTAAAAGAAATTGTTCTCAATACGTATCTGAAGAATTCATCGTATCTTTAGCGGAGTGTGATTTTGCGAACTTAAATGATATCAGTGTGATGGCCGAACGATATGAGAATGTACACTCTCGTTCAGTCACATGTAGTGGCAGGGATCGACACAGCATCATTGACTTAGAAGAGCTAACGGTGTGGCACCTCATATTCGGGATGGTCAACATAGTGGAAAACTAGGGGCTGATAATTCCAACCGTGATACGTTCCGTGGACCAGGAAAGACCCAGGTTGTAGTTAAGGGTAACCCTGATAAAAAAGCCATATTCTCAACGACAGCAGGAAATACCATCCCACGAAATATGCAGTGACATCAGGCACTGGTAGAAGTTGTACACCAGTAGAACGGTCTAATACAGCAATAGCAAACGTAAATTGAGAGAATGCTACCACGATTATGACACCATCTGTAGTTATACAGCCTTGGTGGTAGCAAATTTGTCAAACCTGCTGATTATACAGGTGAGACAATGGAATTTCAATTTGTTCATATTATTAAAGATTCTCTCTCGGTTGTCCACATCGACATTGGTTGATCTTATGTGAAGGGACGAATTCATGCAACGTGGTTGTCAGTATTCCCGCACGACGTAATTTTAGGATGTATATATGCATTGCCACAGTCTAATCCTATGACGTGTACATCTATATATGTGGGGTCCAGAGAGACGATGACTATGAAGCGAAGGTCATGGTTGAAGACGCTGAACCCCGCAGACAATTTGCTACCTGGTGAATTAAGGAAACTTCAAGTGGAACATTCCACCTTAACAGAATACGCGGATATGTGACGTTGGGGTCCGTGCTGAATTTGCCAGATGGTGAGGATTTAGTTTCTTGCTGAAACGGGTTATCATGTATCGATACGCCTTGAAAAGAAACGAGAGGAATAAGCACGTGATTGTACTTCAATATAAGAGAGAAGAGGAGCTTAGGCTAGCACATGATATTCTACTTAGTAGTCACATGGGCGTTGCAAAGACGAGCAATAGGATAGTGAGGGAATTCTACTAGCGAAGTGCGTAAGGGGCCATTATGAGGTTTGGTCTCTCGTGTTACAATGCAGAGGTTGGACTATAAGACCTCACATTGCCCAGTGCCACTAGAAACCACCTCTCTGATTGATGTACCTTTCTCGAGGGTGGAAATAGACTTGACAAGTCCGATAAATCCTGCAACAGAGAGTGGTAATCGTTATGTGCTAGCGATTGTTGATTACGCTACCCGATATCAGAGGATGTGGCGTTGAAAAACATTGATTAACGTACTGTGGCTGAGGCTTTGTTAGTAGTTTGGTACTGAGTTGGTGTTCCTGAAGAGATACTAACTAACCAAGGGACGCAGTTTGTTAGCCAGATGACGAAAGAAGTAAACCGGTTACTTTCCATTAGGCACCTCACTGTACGGGACGAAATTAGAACTATGGTTGATTTAGGGGTCATTGAGCCAGCCGAATCTGCATATGGTTCACCGGTTGTTTTGTCGACAAGAAGGATGGTGTTCACCGCTTTTGCGTCGCCTATAGAAATTAAATACCACATGATTTTCGGGTCGAAATGTTTCTGGATCATGCAAGCTGACTCACAAAACTTCTACATACGATATAAGATTAATATACCAAAGAAAACAAATACGAATCTGGTTCATATAGTCATGATTTATATATATATATATATATATATATATATATATATATATGTATGTGTGTGTGTGTGTGTGTGTGTATGTATGTATAGGCCAAGTGTCGAATGGCGACGGCAGCTATGCTTCATTGATTGTATGGACATTGTAGAAATATCTAAATAAGCATTACCACGAACCAGATTAATGCATGCTATTTGGAACAAGTTCAGTTTTAATGTTTACATCCAGCGCCATATGATTTCTCTCTCACTAGAGATTGTTGCTCATTTTGTACTTACGCACTAGAAGGGAGATGGGATGTGTACTATTTTCATTTTATTTAGAAAACATACACTATTAATATCGTTATGTTCCTTTGTTATTCATGATTAATGAATGAGTAGAAATTGTTCAAAGATATATATGTGTAAATTTGAAAGCATTTTTATTTTTTCGTATTTTTTTACGCCATGGGCCAACATATGATGGAGATTGCTGTCAATACGTGATATATACATGGTATGGGCAAGAGAGCCAGAACTATACCACCAGGCTAAAAACTCCTTTCCATTGGGTTTTTATCATACACTAATTTCATTTTTGCCGGAGTAGAATGCATATTCTCTCTTGCAAACTCAAAAGACTTTCAAAACTTATACTTAAAGTTGAAAACATAATCGAGAAGATTAATTTTAATATTTTCATTAGAAAAAACGTTTCACTTTCACAAACTTCAATGGTCAATGCACAGTACGTTCCAATACCAGTTCAACTGAACTGCATCGTAAAGATACTTGAAATGATTCACTAACACCAAACAATAGTAAATGAATGCATTCATCCTAATCATTACCATATAAAAATAATATAATCGAAACATATTTTAAAGTCTGATGCAATCGTTCTAAATCCCCCTGGCCCTCAGGGTGATAGGCAAACATTTGAATTGTTAGATGCCTAATTTGTACAAAATTTCCTTGAACATTTAGGACATGTAATTTGAACAATGATCATATTAGACAGGCTTTGGAAGGCCAAACTGAGTTGAAAACTTTATTAAAGCTTTTACTTATTTTTTTTAATTTAATATTTTTCAAAGGCTTTGGTTCTGGGAACAATGTTAACGTACACATCATTGTCAAAAATATTGGTTACCTGACTTGGTCTTTGGTATGGGACCATCACAATCTAATAGTATTCTGTTATAGTTTCTATCAAATGCAGGACGAGGTTGCAGAGGAGGCTTTCGTATCTTATGATTCGGTTTTCCTACCATTTGTCTAGTATGGCAAGATGTGCAGTATTTATAGACATTATTTTTAATATTTGGTCAATAGAAGTGATTCAAGACCAATAATGAGTTTTAGTAATCCTAAACGAACAGCCAAAGTAGTTTCAATGTTCAGGATAAGAATGTCGTGTCTGTACAATTTTAGAACAACCATTTGACAGTTCACTTTCCACTCGTTACCAGCAGGTATCTCAGGAGGTCTCCATTTTATCGTAAGAATCCTATGTTTAAAGACATAATAAACAGATAATTCAATGCATCAATTTCACTACTGGCCCTTTCAAATAGATTTGTGTAACTGCAGTTATCTCTCTCTCTTCCTTATGTAATTGCGTTTGCATTTGTTCTTTCTGTAAATGCATTTTTATGTTTCTCCTTTTGTTGTATTAACATTCGTTCTGTCTTTTTCTCCACTTGCAACTGAAATTGTTTTTCTTCTTTAGCTTTCTAAAATGAATGCCTTCTTAATTATAGTGTCATCTTGTATTTTAATTTTAATTCCTTTACTTTTATGTAAGCGTCTGCTACGGACTTACTGATCGATACCAAAACACATTTATCCAAAACACTCTTTTCCACCAATATCTGTACCAACATATGGTTTATTTCTTGCTTTGTTAAGGAAAGGTTTGTTTCCAAAAATAGTTTTTTTTTCTCCTGGCGAATCGAAGCGACTCAGAAGAAAGATTGAAACTTTTGATAACTTTGTAAAATGAAGCTAGATAATTGCACAACAAATTTTAAAATTAAAATTAATAATTGGGATTTAAAATATTTCAAATATTACGAAAAATAAAATTTTAAAAAACAGTTTTCTGAAGTATTTTAGCCACACTTAAAATATCCCAATGATGAGCAATCCAAATTTTCTCGTTACGGATTTAGGCCCCTAGAAAAATAACAACAAAAGAGTGAAGGCAACAAATAATTTATTTCCCTTGAAAAGCAAGGTAAAAAATGAGAAAAAGATCTTCCGAATTTACGAATCAAAACCAAAATTAATCAAAGAATGAGAAAATAGAGATCCTCCTAATGACACTGAATCTGAATCCAACTAAATCCAAAATGGAAGACGATGAAGTCATTTTTTCAGTGAAGTGCAAACTAGATTCCCGGATGGAGATCAAGAGTTCATCCTACTGGGAATACCAAATGCTTGTAAAAATAAACACATTTTTCACGTTCTCCAAGTATGGCCCCGAATCCACTGTATGAATCTCACTTTGAAAAAGAAAAGAAAATTAAAGAGAAAAAAAGCTTTTTACTACAACACTTCCTGGTTTTGAATCAAGGTCAGGAACTAATCAAGCATTTTATACAATGTTTCCTTTGATATTTATTTAATTCGAAAATATAAAAAATCAATCAGAACTGAAATCTATTCCAGTAAAGAAAGTTACATAACAAAAGCGTGTAACAGAATAAAAAAGTAGAAAACTAACAAGCAATCAATTAAATTAAATCAAATATAATATTGATGAAATATACATAACGATATATATATATATAAGGTTCTGCGTGTTCCATTTGGTTTTGGAGTGGAAAATCACATATATCTGGGAAGTGCAACCTGCCAACCCTAAATACAATCAACATGATTTAATACAAATGTAAATAATGCAGCATCACGTTTATCAAATGATAATTTTTAGGCTACGAAAGTAATGAAAACATGAATTATTGCTCAAATATGTACAAGGGACCAGCATGTCCTCTACAATGTTAAGTAAATTTGGACCTTATGATGTAAAACCTTACCTCAATATCTGTGCACAATGCTAGCAGCGGATTCATAAACAAATCCCTAAGCATGACAAAAGAAAGAATTAAATTGAATTAAAATATCTAAATGAGAACCTCCGTGGTATACCTTTCCAACTGTTCAACAAAAACGAACAACACGGAAACACTTTTAGTGCAATGCATTCTAGATTTTATATATTTATATATAATATATTTATATATTTATATATATATTGGAAGTGGCTCAGACTTTATACTACAATTTAGGAAAATCATGATTGGTTGGAACACAGTAAAGCATTTGTACTTAAGATACTTTAAAATGTTAATCATGCAGCGGATTTTGGTGGCGACAGAACCAACGTCCACAACCCAACAGAGCTTACCTTCTTCCACAATGACTAATGCAACATTTTCAGAGTAATTTTCCTTTACAGTTAGATGGTTGAAGGTCTGCCCTGAAAACGTGCATAATACAGGAGTATTCGAAGTCTCTTTTAGTGACAGGAAAGTGTTTGCCATAGGAAAACTGAAAAAGTATTAATAAGAAGGGAGGCAAATATTTACAACAGAAGTATCGCCCCATTTCCTTATGGAAATATGTTGGTAATGAATTTTAAATATTGCATATAGTTTGCTACGGAAAAGATCTGTACAATACTGACAGTGTTTATACAGAACAACTCAACAGAGTAACAATTGATTTCAATTCAGTATCAAAGCACGCATGCTCTATAAAATCATGACCATATTTGTCTTTCTTCGGATACCTTTGATCATGTAAAGTGAACATACATTATTTTAAAAGGTTTGAATAGTATAGCAAGACTATCTGTTATTCACAGTTATATGTCCAACTTTTCAACAGCTGCTAATATTTCTGAGCATAAATAAGGTTTGTATAGCAGAGTAAGACTATTTGTAATTGACAGTTCTATGTCAAACTTTTTAAGAGCTACTAATCTTTCAGAGCATAAAACGAAAGAAAAAAAGGATTCCTTATTATGATTTAACAATGACTTTCATACATTCATCCAAACGGAAAGTCGTATTGATAAAATATGTCTTATTTGCTCAACTGTTACATCCGTTATTATCCTAAGATAATGCTTCGATTGTCTATGTATGTATCTAAATACACCCTGAAGTAACTCGGACAAATGAAGTTGACAAGATTTATATTAAAGAAGTCGCCCTGAAGTCATCAACGATTTTTGAAAGAATAGAATTACTCATGTTCAGAATAAAAGAGATTAAATAACCTTAGTACATCACATTATGAAGTTTTGGGCGATTGGCCGGATGAATTATATATATATATATATATAAAATCTGTGTTATTTACCCATGGATACGCTCTTCGTGATGAACATTTTATACGATTGCCGTCTCTGTATTGATATCTACACCTCCTGACTATTATTAGTATATTGTAGTTTGAAAAAAAGTGGCACTGGATTTTTGTTTATGTAATTGACAATTTCCTTAGTGCACGTACACAAAATAGTATTATGTCCACATTGAAATTCATTTTTGTCATTTTAAAGACATGACAGTTGAAGTTTTTATTATGTCAAGTACCATCCCAAGCGATTTTCATCTACTGCCTGTTTCAGATATTGCATAGAATTCTTAAGAGCAAAGAAAATTGTATATTATTCAAGGCGCGTGAAAGACACACCTGTGCTTTTTAAAGCCGTGATATACATCAAACCAGTTACATCGTCCCGCGTTTTTCCCACCTTCAGCTTGCTCAAAAAATCATTGTGCAACGTCTGTGAGAAAGGCGTTTTCATCACTGCGAGCAGTTTTAAAAACTGGATTTCTTCCCGTATAATGAGAACCCCAAGTATTTCCGTCTGAAATCTAGAAAATAAATTAGATTTTAGAAATACTCATACAGAAACAAATTTATAACTTAATGCAGATTGTTTGTGATTTTCTCCCGCTATTTATATGTTGGTTACCTTTTGTCTTTGCACTTATACACATATAATTAACAAACAAACATGAAGATCACTTTGATTAATCTTGTACACATTGTTCCCCACGGGTTGAATATATTTAGCTCGCTGAACTATAAATGTCTTATCGTAGGAAGACATGTATATTTGTTAATGAAGAAACTAATTTTTAAACCTTTAGCAATGGTCTCGAGAAATTGTTCGTAAAGAGTAATTACACTTCATCCATCCGTGGTCTAGTGGTAAGTGCATGGAAAAAGAGATAATAAATGAAAATGCGGTGTCTATTTCAAATATAAGCGCATGTTTTCGCTTAAAATATTTGATACAATACAGACGAAAGGACTCAAACCAGGTAATACAAAACATTGCGACATGAACAATATATTTCTTTGTTTAGTGGAATAGATACTACGTCTTAAAGCATATTACAATCTGTCTGTTAAACTAAAGGAAATAGGGTTAAATTGTTCTGATTGCTATATTTAAACTCTCTTTTGCCAAGCGTGCCCAAATGTGAATATAAAAATTGTCTGTACTTGACAACAAAACAGTATAAATGTTTGAAGGCAAATAACTATATATCTTTTTATATAAGTTGCTATCAAACAGCTATGTTCTGATCACGATCAATTGTGATAAGAAATATAATAAAGTAATACATTAGTCACTGTCCCTGAATAAATAGCGGAGAGTTCTTAGTATGGTATTGCACTTTTATAAATAAAATGCATTTGTAGAAGAAAAAGAAGAAGCAGAAGAAGATGTCGTTGATGATGATTATGATATCGAAGATGACAATTACAGTAGTGAAGGTTGCGTGCTATTGTTAGTGACCAAGATAATAGCAGAAATAGCCACCATGATGATGTTTATAATGATGTAGATGCTATCATGATAATGATGTATTGACGGCCCAATGGCGGTATTTATAAAAGAGGAAGTGATGGGAAATTAAGAATGAATCTGTAATTTAACAGCATTTTCACTTTGTTCATACTTCATTCAGTCAAATTCGTCTAGCATACCATTAGTACATAAGAAGATCCTTGTGTCATGCCTCACTTACATTATTTTGCATTTGAGATTATGTATCGAACACTGTTCAATATGAGAACTCGATGTCAAAATATTAGAAGCAGATGAGCAGGGCCCACATTGCTTACAGTTTCTCCCCTATTAGTCTTTGAGATTAGTTTCGCATGGTTTCCTCCGGCTTTGACAATTAATTTTGGGAATGGTTACAAATCAGCGTCTTCAATACGAAAGTGATACTTTTGGTATGTACGTTCAAGGAGTTTCTTGTGAACACTAGAATATACAATTGTATGATACCCGCATTGATACTTAAGAAGTGAAACATGCATTTACTAATGTGCAAAACTGATTTTTGTTGATATTAGGCTGTTACTTATACATGACATGTATAATACTCAATCTGTCTCTACCCCTTTCTTCCTCTCTTTCAATGTCCTTAATATTCAGCCACGCTTACTATTTGACTATTGCCTGAAAAGCAGGTAGAGACCACACGTCAATAAGATCTTTTATTTTTGTGAAGGTCTATTAGCGGTCGACATAACACAACCATTTCATTTGAGACACTTCGAGACATGAAGTGATGAAAGATGCTGAATGCGAACATAAATGAATCCATCATTATTCCACGGCGAGTAATATAAATTACCACTGATATTTATCACTGCTATTATTACTATAATGATATAGTTACAGTCCGATTAAAAGCGACATCTTTATCTTGATTGTTTTATATAACATATTGAGTTATACTTTATGATATAGGGAGGAGAAATTTAAAAGGTCACGTTCCTTTTTGTTTTAATAGTCACTCGTCTTTTCATATGTCCTGATCTGAAAGATTTTACCCTCTCAAAAGGTTCATAAAACGTTCAGTTTGTTTATATTTCAGGAATTAATATAATTCTTTTCATCGTTTAATATTAATTGCTGATTACATGTTTAATTTCCATCTAATATTGAATTATATTTTTCCCATTTCCTTCAATCTTACATCATCTGAATTTAGAAATATATATTATATGTCTCTCCCCTTCCTCATCTCAAGAAGCCTTTGACCTTTCGAATATTCCCCATATGCTTTCACTGTAAGTTGCATATAACTCGTATGTCTAGATATCAAGTGAATAGTTCTTTAAAAATCTGTTGACAAAATTTCCCTTTCGGCCGAAATATATCTTTAGGCTTATGTTTATGCTTTTATCGCATATTGCATTGATTCCTTTTTTAATTTTCCAAGATGATGCGTGGATTGGGATCTGACATAATTATCACTCTCATTTGAAATAATGATCACTATCATCTGAATTCCTTTTATATATATATATATATATATATATATATATATATATATATATATATATATATATATATATATATATATATATATATATATATATATATATATATATATGTGTGTGTGTGTGTGTGTGTGTGTATGTGTGTGTATTTGTGTGTGTGTCATAATACGTCTTACATTCATTGTAATAAATGGCATTTTAAGTTTTATATGTTGGAAAAAGATTGTTGGAATGAATATGCAAATAGGTAATGATTTAATTTGTTGTAGTGTTTTCGTTTGAAGGATATGCTCTTTTTATCAAAATGGGGTTACAAAGGACATTTAAATCTCGCCTCGTTATGGACAGGTATATAAGTATATCGTTTTGAAATAGATATTGATCAAACGAATAAAAATAGGAAACATTATTATTTGGAAACGATTTCCAGTTTAGTACTTATCATTTTCTCATCGGTCATACCAAAAATTTCAAAAGGAAATGTATTGGATGTTTTAGGCTTTTAAAAAAATAGGGTATTTGAAATTTTCTTCACCGTCACTTTTATATTGTTCTATTTTACTTATGTTACAAAGCCAGTATCAATTATTGCGCACATTTGGGAATCGATAACTTTCTTGGTCTGGTGCAAGCTTCTACACCACCCCCACTTCTCCATACCACACGCACACACATTTGATAATTAGAATAAATGATTTTTTAAAGTAAATTTATCATCGTTTGACACGACAATTTGTAAAGGAAGATCAAAGTTGTATTCATAATAAAACGTATATAAACTGTTATAAATGAGTTTCCGATTAATAAAAAGTAATGATAAGGCGCTATAACACAATAATCAGAATGTATTCCATGCTAAATTGTGTTCTTATGCCACAGAAGAAATCAGACATTATCCTCAAAAGAAATTAAAGATACAAAGCAGACTTTATTGAGGATTATAATTACAGTCCCAGACTGCATTATTACACGAAGAATAACTGCCATTGTCTTTTCACATTTCAGGAATAGCTACCAAATTTAATTATGTCATATTGAATGGATATATATTTCACAGAAAAAATTCGATTAAAATGGGCACATTTGTTTTACGTTGATTACTTTCATTGATTTGTGCTGTACTTAGGGGAAACATTATTCTAGGATGGTCTAAACGTATTGAACATACTTTTTTAAATTATCAATTCAGCATTACAGTTTATAATAAACTGTAGACAAATATTTTGTAAAAGCTGTGAACCATGGACTGCATAATGGGAGTGTCGGAATTAACAAGGGACGTTTACAACATAATGCTCTTAACTAGAGCTATACTCTTCTTCATGTTCACCAACACAAATAAGCTTTCATCAGCGGGTCATGCCAAGCCAACGCAAGACATTATTATTTACAGTAAGTGCATTCGGAAGAAAAACAACCACCACTTCACTTAAAACCAATATCAAAATATACATTTGCCAAGAACACGAAAGATAAGATTTATTTACGAGCAAGAACCACATGTTCATACGATGCTGCTCAAAAGTACAATGTATCTAAACATGTATATTTCACAAAGTGCAGCAACTGTGGTGTACACAAAAAACTTACATATATATATATATATTACAGCTAACAATGGATGACAGGGAAAAACGACCATGTAGAACGTTTTAAAATCAATGTCTTGAACCACATCTCGAATGTTCTACTCACACAGAGCAATATTTGCACAGTGTACATATCAGTCGTTATCTTCAAGGGATTCAATACACAAACTTACTATACAGATATCTACGGAATAGACAAATACAACACTTTTGAGGTATATGTGTAACATGTATATTTCACCTTATTTAAGTATGGATAACATGATGAGATGTCGTAACTGTGTTCGATTAATGTTCCTTTAACCTAGTATTAAATGCAGAGAAGCAACACATTTTACTATATTTTATTATATCAATATATGACCAATGATAGGAGCAATAAGAACCACTGTATTGCAAATATAGAAAACAGAGTAAAACAGTTTGAAGTTATAGAAAATGCCAACGAGCACTTCGATTTGGGAACTATTTGCATGCAGTGTTATACAATTATTATATCAGATTTAACGGCTCCATCAGTTAACGAAAACGAAACACTCAAAATCTCTTTACTATACGACATTGTAACAAAGACAAAGTAATATTAATGGTACAGGTAATTTAGCTTTAAGACATTTTAATTAGGTTAGCGATCAATAAGTTTAAACAGTTTTTATAAGGTATAAGAAACATAAAGAAACAAAGACAGAAACTGTTCTTAATCCTGCAAAGAAAATATACTGAGGAAAAGTTGCCAACAAGATTTATATTGTGGGGCATTGGTCGATGCAGCAGTTTAATTAGGAAAAAAAGTATTCATTTATAAAACTGCAATGAAGAACCACGAACATATTGCTTGGTACTACATTTGTTTGTAATTCTTTGCCAATGAAAATAAATGGTCAACGTATGGTATCAAAAGCAAAATTGATTGAAAAACGTAGACCCTTAAGGTGTTCTGTATAGATTAGAAAAAAACAAAGCAGAAAAAGAAAACGGACAGAAACCCAAAGATTCGTGATAGGTTTAAAATTCTAACCATTTATGTTTCAAGATCACGAACTGTAAGCTTCTTTGTCCGTAATGATCCGAATATTACGCTAACCTTTTGTATCACTTTCCGTATAAAACTCAAACATCACAAACACATGCTACGGTGACCTATTGGTGAAAGCGTCCACTTTTGATGAGGGAGTTCGCCGGTTTGAACCAGGCCGAGTTATACCAATGACTTATATTAGTACTCGACATGTTATCAACATTAGGAAGCTATTGTAAGGACTGATCGTCCTGGAGTCTGGATAATGTAATACGGTGGACTGTGTGCTACCTGTCCGCGAAATGATGCCCCAGTGCTAGACATTAATAAAAACTGCATCACTGCAGGTATTGGAGCAGCATCACTGAAAAATTGTTCAGGATATATAACAAAAATCTACATCTCACACACGCACTCACTTACTCAAACACACAACAATTGACACCAAAAATAATTGATTTCCAGCATCGACCGTGGCGTATATTATCTGACAACAACAAAAAGCGTGCCAATATGAATAATATATGAGGCCCATTTTATTAGAATAAACATGCATACAATCCTTCATATACATTTGGCACGTTTAGACAAGAACGATTTATATAATTTTACACCTACGTTTAGCACATTAAGAAATGTTAGTAAGATTTATGCATTTGTTACATGGTACTTTTAAATCAGTACGATTGAAATAGTGATAATAGGTGTAATACGTTAAACTCTAATCTCATTTAAAATATAGTCAATATCCAAAACAACTATATGCAATATATACACCCGAGCCAATGTTTAAGGGTCTGTGCGTGTGTTTGTCCATGCATAGATTATATTGCATATGTAATGCAGGATTGCAAGTGCGGGGTCCTTATAGCAAAACAAACACAGTTCATATGTTCAATGTTAATAGTTTTCTTCCAGGAATTGTACAGGCTAGCATAATAAACATTTTTATTTCTCTTGCACAAAACATCTGCTGTTACAGTTGTTTTATTTTGACATATTTTACACAACAAACTCACTCAGCTTAATAAATTGGTGCTTAAAACGTGACTGCTCCGTCTTATAGATAGACTCCAGCAACAAAAACTACATTCCAAAAAGGATAGCATATTAATATATGTGCTAACGCAAGACTAGTTGAGACTTTCCTAATTGTTACACGAGGAAAATCTAAAACACATGTACGTCAGGAGCGTATGTGGATTAATTTGATAAGAACACACGCTAACATATTACACAGAACATAGTAAAACTAGATACAAATTAACACGAAAAGGTATTGCACTTGCATTCGAAATGTATGTGTGTTTGGTTCCGTCTGGTAGTCATGCAAGTATTTAGATACAATGCAAATTCTCCATTAGTTGAACCCAAATTGCAGTAAAGTTGTTTTAAATAAAAGGATGAAATATGTTTTTGAGATGTCACATGGATATATGTGTATCGTGTAGTTGCAAAACTAATAAAATAATGTTTGATACGTGACCTTCAAATATACATCATAAACACTTAGAGTAGACAAGTGGCAAAATGCAAAACACAACACAACAAAGCAAAAGCGAAATGAGGCATATATGAATTAGCACGGGTCAGAGTTATCGAAAAAATGTTTGAGTGAAATAATAAAGGACACTGTAACCTAAAACAAATTGAGATTAACGTAAACTATATAGAACCTTAACCAAACGCTGTTGCATAACGGTCTATAGGTTTGAGTGCAACATAATAAATGAGTCCATACGCAATGAAGTCAATGGAACAAATGTTGATCTGGTTGTAGAGATCATTAAGATTTTATTGTTTTTTGTGCAATTTAGATATCTTGATCAAAGCATGAGCACCTACTTCATTTCGGAAAATGTTTTTTTCCATGTATGATTTTTTTACCGATTTGAAACCTCGAACACAACGAACTATATTAAGTAAACCATCATGAATTTGTATAGAATACATTTTATATGTACGAGAGCAAGATGAACCAAACAAGTTTAATCTCCATTCAAAGTTTTTTTTTACCGGCATTTAAATACCTAAGTGTGACTTATGTCGTTTTACACGTTTTCGAAAGATGATATTTGTATTAGATTTAAGGACTAATGTTTGTATTTCATCGATTATGTTTTCATCCTCTGTCCAGTTTTTTTTTTTTTGCACAACAGGACACACAGAAACAAATGACTTTACGGTACAAATATGGCAGTGTATGAAACCGTATGACAAAATGGAGTAATAATTGATATTGTTCATTATTATAGGGTACTAATAGGTCGATTTTGTCTTCTAATGCATGTGTGGGTAATGAAACATAAATGCAATTCTATCATAAATGACACGTATGAAAACGCACATGCATTTAACAACAAAAGATAACTTGGTGGAAACAAATTTTAAACCAGATACCGTGACCTAACCGAATTACGAGAAAAATATTCAAAGAAAAACCAAATTTGAAAAAAACAACAACATTTATTCCAATTACAATAACCGTTTAATTACAAATCCTCACAAGAACCATATAGGAGTCAATATATATATTATCAACGGTAATCAATGTCATCAAGTGTATGTAATGCATCCTTATATAATATAACATTGTATAATTACTGATTGCACTATACAATTAAATTCACATTATCGTAACTGCAGTGTGGTTTAAGAGTCGGTCGTGGACGAAATACATTTAAAATTATTTCTATCACACATTTATTTCATTTCTTTAACCTTTTGGAGACCTTTTCGGGTTTGTCAGGTCTAAAATCTTGAAACTAATTACACCAAAAAGAACAATGCACAATCATGTCGTACACTTCATCGTAAAATGCCTATGAATATTTATATTATTCCATGGAATACCAAATATTTTATCTATCTTGAAATCGTCTGTGACATAAAAAAGGATACAATTCTTTATATCACTTTAAACAGTTGGCTCTGCATCAATTGTTCAATTGTACACGATATACGGACTTCTTATGTTGTATATAAATTTATACACCAACCAATTAGTAGCTGCGCAGTGAAGGTATCCAATACAGTTTGATGGATTTTATTATCTTGTTTTTTAATCTGACTAGGAAATATTATTTAATTATGACCGTTCGCCTCGCAAGTGAGAAATATATTTGGTGTCTGTGACATTTCTTCTAATCAAAATTTATTTCACAACTATCTTCTGTTGCTCAGATTTTCCATATTTGTACCGAATTTTTTTATTTTTAATTTCTTTCTTCTCCTAGTATATTTTGCTCATGTGCTTTTTAAAATGGTTGTTGATAGAATAAAACAATTTCATGTATAATCTTTGGTCAGAAAAGTTAAGTGAACATATCGGTTCAAATTACGATCTTATATACTAAAGACATTTTACACCTTTACTTCTTAATCAATGCCTATTGTAATTGTCATATATCACATTTGTATGAACTTGGTGATTCAGGTACCAAAATATCGATACAATATCTCTTGGTACTGGTCCAACCTTTAAATCTCCTAAATTACATCCAAATCGTTCAGCATCAAGACATTATATGATGTTTGATTACTTTTATTTGCTGCTTTGATGCCAATGTACAGTTCTTGACAGTTAGTAAGTGTTAGAATATATGTTCATACTGACTCTGATTTTGGCCTTTATCAGGAATATAGCGTTGTCCTTACGTGATTCCCATCCAACTTATTTTCAAAAACACAAACTATTACCACAGTCCTTTTTACTATATATCATAGCTTATATAGCATCTGTGTACATATATAATGTGACAAGAAGCCTATAGTATATGTTTAATTCTTAGATAAGTGTCCAAAAATGAGATGTTTCTCTGCAAGTCTTTATTTATAGAAACCGAGTGGGTTTTTGGACTAAATGAATTAGACAAAGACAATGTGAGAAAGATGGAAATTTATGAAACGAATTAATAAAGAAAAATATATGATGTAAAAATACAATGATTCTCTCACGCTGTCAACATAAGATTGACTCAGATCACTCTACACAACATTCACACATTGAAAATAAACCAAAACATTAAATCAATATGAAGTACAGATCAAAGAAACCTACTGGACTGCAGATACGCTTCCAACAGTATTTTACATTATAAGAGAGATTCACATAATCTCGAATATAACTCTACCAAGATTCAAAATAATCTTATGAACACAACTAAGATTCAAAATAATCTTATGAACACAACTAAGATTCAAAATAATCTTATGAACAGAACGAAGATTCTAAATAATCTTACGAACATAAAAATGCAATTGGAGCAACAATTGAATCAAACGTATGCTTCTAGACCCCTTGTACAGTCGCACGATCAATTTCTAAAACAGACATTAGTCGTTTTGGATCAAGTCAAGATTATACAGAAACTATTATTATGACCAATTTGGTTTTATTGTAGCTGATTGTGACTGTCACTGTGATTGTGACTGTGAATATGACTAGAACTGTCTGAAGCTGTATAATAGTTTCTGTATAATCCCTAGATATATGATAATACTTTAACCTCTAAATGTGACTTGTAATTCAAAGTTCAAATCTGCGTTGTAATAAATGCATTATTACGCGATAAGACATTACAAACCGAATAAGCTTCGCATATCAAATGAAAATGTAAATTAAACACTTACCCACATGGCTGGAGAACAATGGAGAGCGTACACTCCTTTTCTTGATCCAAAACGACTAGTGTCTGTTTTAGAAATTGATCTTGCTTAAATCCATAGGAGAGTGAGCAAACGTCAGGATGAAATACCCGTGAATCTCATGCTAGTAATGTTACTTCGTCACAAGTTATTTCTGGCGAGGTAAATGTAAATACAGTCGCTTACCTGGAACAACACGTATTCACCCTAGATAACGTCGAATAGTTCTAAGGCAAAACCAAGTTATTTCTTTGCCTAATTCTGTGACAATACCTCCCCCAAAGAAAGAAAAAAATGTACACATTTTCTTTTTTAAACCCTCACAGTATAAAAGTAAAATTTCTACTAATGATATGTTACAATATTTACACCGGTAATACTGCAATCTGGTATTTCTATGCTGGGTAAAAATGTATCCAAATTTCCAATCATGCCCTACTCAAGTAGTCTGCCCCTATATTTTCAACTCCTCTTATTGCCTCTACATGGAAGCGATAGGGTTGTAGTGTCAGCGCCCAACGCATCAATCGAGCATTAGCGACCTTGGCCTTGTTTAAATACAATAGGGGTTGGTGATCAGTCTCGAGAACGAAATCTCTCCCAAAACGATACGCATGATACTTCCCAATTACCCACGCTACGGCCAAACACTCTTTCTCAAAAACTGAATAGTTTTTTCTCCCTGGGTAGCGATTTTCTACTCGAGTAAGCTACGGGTAACTTATTGTTATCGTGCTCTTGCAGTAAAACTGCTCCCATCCCAGCTGCAGAGGCATCTGTTCTTAAAATAAAGGGTTTGCTAACATCTAGCAATTTTAATATAGGTGCACTGATTAGTTTCTCTTGCAGCGCGCAAAAAGTTTTATCTTGCGGCGGTCCACTCTACTTTGTTGGGTTGCCCGTTCTTTGTCAGATCAGACAGTGGGCTAGCAATGGCTGCAAAGTTTGGTATAAACTTTCTATAAAACCCTACTAGACCTAGAAATGAACGAACTTGCGTTTTGCTACCCGGCTTAGGTCCGTTCCTAATCGCTTCCACTTGCTTGGGGTGAGCTTTCAACTGACCCGAACCACTGACCCTATGACCCAAACAATCTAAATCTGTATAGCCAATACTGCATTTAGTGTGTCTTACTGTGAGGCTCGCTCTGCGGAGTCTATTGAAGAGTTCCCCCAAGACGGACAAGTGCTCACTCCAATTAATCGTGTACACTTTCTTGCGGTACTTCACGGTACGCGAACAGAAGCGCGTTCAAATAGCGGTCCCAGTCTTGCGGACGTTCCGCGCACATCTTTCCTAGCATACGTTTTAGGGTACCGTTACATTTCTCTATCAGTCCATTGCACATCGGATGGTATGGGGTAGAGTTTATCTGTTTGATAGCAGCCTACGTATTTCACCCATGAGGTCGGAGGTGAATTGGGTACCACAATCCGTTCCGTTTCAATAGTTGGTAACTCTACGGCTTCGGGATATCTGGTTGCGTAATCCACAAGAGTAAGAATATACCGGTTCTTCCTTTCGGTAACTGGTTGTATTGGGCCTACAATATCTACCGCCACTCTTTTAAACGGCATCTGCCCTAAGGGCACCCTTGTGACCCTTCCCTTACATACGGTTTTCTGGCTACGTCAACAAGACATACAGAACCGTGTGACATCGCCATTAACACCAGGCCAGTAGAATTCAGCGACTACTATGCTGGTGGTCTTTGCCTTACCTAGGTGACCTGTCATGCTAGACTCATGGGCCACCCTAAGTACTTGAGATCTGTATCTCTGGGGTACGACCACTTGTCAATACCTCTTACCCTCCGGAGTGATAAACTCCCTATGAATTAGCCCGTTCCTACGAACGAATCTCGAGCTGCCCCCACCCTTTCAGTGTCTAATTGCGCCGGACGCGATTTCCTCTCTAACAGTTTTGATGGATTCGTCAAGTTCTTGTTCTCGTTTGAATTCATCTCGCAAAATTCCGGAGATCGATTCAGGGACTATTACTTTCTGAAACGCGTTTTTCTCTCGTCTGGTTTGCGCTCGGGTTTCGACTGTCTGTGCCAAAGGTATCCTGAAATCTGTCATGGTTGGAAGACGGGAACTTTCAACATTACCGATCGTCAGATCGTAAATAGGGTATTCCATACAAAGGGCATTTACAGTTCCGGTTAGGAAAGGTGTTTCTGCCGTGATCCTTGCTACATGAATGCGACTGATCGTCTGATCGAGTAGCATACATGGGGACTCCCACCCGAGCATTTGGTTATCCTGCACGAGACTACGTTTTGTCACTACCCCGGTGCAACCAGTGTCACGTAATGATACGATTTCTCGACCGTTCACGAATCATCTCGTGGTTGGTACTCGCGCTTCGGGGAAAAGACACGTGCCAAGTGTATGAATACCTGGTTCTACCTGCACCAGATTATCAAATATACTTTTTCTCTGTATAGGCACGGCTACCTTATGCATAAGTCCCTTTCTTTTAGGACATTTTACTTGAACATGACCCTATTCCTGACACTAGAAACATTGTATACCCTGACGACCTGTATCCCTAACTGACCGACTTGCCTCAGCTGATTTCACAAGCTCCCTAGGCATCGGTCTCGTAGACTGGTTTCCAGACTTAAAATATTTTGAAACCACGTTCTGGGTTCCCCCATGAGCCTTGGCATAAAAATCGGCTTGCTTAGCCTAAGGCGACCAAGTCCTTAAGGGATGACATGATTAATAGTAACAAAACAAATATAATTTTACAAAAGAAACTATTCCTGATGAAGGCAAGCAAAGCAAGATGAATATGTATTTATACTAGAGCCACAGACCTAGAACAACTAAACAAAATAAACACCTACTTGAAGATTATCTTGTCAAGAAGATCATACTCGAATATAAACTATAAGTGCAGACTTTCACAAACAATATAATGACGATTCACTTAATCCAAATATCCGACTTCTAACACCATTGTCGCAGAATAGAAACCGAGTGGGTTTTTGGACTAAATCAATAAAACAAAGACAATGTGAGAAAGATGGAAATTTATGAAAGAATTAATAAAGAAAAATATATGATATAAAAATACAATGATTCTCTCACGCTCTCAACATACGATTTACCAAAATCACTATACACAACTTTCACACATCGAAAATAAACCAAAAATATTAAATAAATATGAAGTACAGATCCAAGAAACCTCATGGACTGCAGATACGCTTCAAACAGCATTTTACATTATAAGAGAGATTCACATAATCTCGAATATGTATTTTATTAAGATTCAAAATAATATTATGAACATAACTAAGATTCAAAATAATCTTATGAACACAACTAAGATTCAAAATAATCTTATGAACACAACTAAGATTCAAAATAGTCATACGTATACACATGTACAGACAGCATACAGCACCCTTTTTAATTTGCTACGTCCACTTCCGTGACACAGACATAGGTACATACATACGTATCGACAGCACGCAGCCTTAAATACTCTGGAAACTCCAGACAGCTCTAAACAACTTTAGATAGCTTCAGACAGCTCTAGTCATATTCACAGTCACAATCACAGTGACAGTCACAGTCAGCTACAATAAAACCAAATTGTCATAATAATAGTTTCTGTATAATCTCTAGATATATGATAATACTTTAACCTCTAATAGTGACTTGTAATTCAAAGTTCAAATCTGCGTTGTAATAAATGCATTATTACGCGATAGGACGTTACAAACCGAATAAGCTTCGCATATAAAATGAAAATGTAAATTTAACACTGTGTCGGTTTTAGAAATGGATCTTGCTTAAATCCATAGGAGAGGGAGCAAACGTCAGGGTAAAATACCCGTGCATATCATGTTAGTAATGTTCCTTCGTCACAAGTAATTTCTGGCGAGGTACATGTTAATACAGTCGCTTACCTGGAACAACACGTATTCACCCTAGATAACGTTGCACGGATGTACAACGCGAAATAATCGAATATTCTAAGGCGAAACCAAGTTATTTCTTTGCCTAATTCTGTGACATTCATCATAATTTCCAAAATTGCAACATAAAATTTAGCACTTTTAGTTGACCTTAGCACATTTTTACAATTCAGAGTATAACAATTTTATTTCGTTTAATATAGTATGCTTTCTACATGGTTGCATGTGTTTTGACGTTCATTCAATTATTCTTATATCAGTATTGAAAAGATCTAAAAACATTTTGCCATGATCCTCTTAACGGGAATGTTTGTTGATCTGTGACGATTCCTTAGTAATACTATTTGATTCTATCAAATGCAATTAACATGTCCATGCAACTATATCGATCACTCAAACTCAAACTCGTCGATTACGCCTTTCTATCACATCCTATATATATATATATATATATATATATATACTTTGCCTTTTTCTTCAAATTCATTGAGGTTGTGGAATTTGATCTGATAAATATCAACCCTAGGAAAATATGTTAATGTCATATGTGCATGTTATGTGCAGACTAACTATCGACGGGCTTATATCAGATAGTACTGTAAGCAAAATCAAGCTATTTTAATTCGTAAGGATCTAAGTGTATATGTATGTTTCATCATTCCTTTTGAGGCATGGCAGACATCTATGTGCAACTTTAAACATTATATTCAACGAAAATGCCAGTTGTGATCTTTCTTTTCTCATGGTCACACATTTTTGTGTTGCATCAGAACTAACGTACTATTTCATTTGGGTCCTGTTAGAATATTTCAACATCCATTGATATGTAATATCATATCCAGCAAAAACATATAACTTGTCTTTCTTTACCAAGATCAATACCTAAATCAAGTTAGATTGGCTTCCAACAAAATTTATATATTTTGTAACTTCCTACAATAATTCCCATTATCATTAAGTTAAAACCGCAAAATCGTGATAATTTCTGAAATAAACACCAGTAATCGTTTCCTTTATTATGCGGGCAATTCCAGTTTTGCTTTATATGTTTATTCTGATAATTGCTTTTCTATTATGATAACGGAACAATTATGGTTCACGTACACTTCTTATACTATTGCTTATCTGAAAACTAGCGGTTTCATAAAATTTTAAATATTAATATTTATTCTTTATAATATTAATGTGAAAGTTCATTCTAATATAATGTTATCTATGCCACTTTTATTGTGCTCTTTTTCTTATAATTGCATTTCGATCATGGCTATAAAGATCTAAATTTTGCAATAAATATCTTCTGTACAGTGATGGTATTGTCTCCATGTCTGCATGAATGATCTATAATCGCCGCATATTAAACACGTTATTGTTGTTCATATATTACTTGCAATACTTGCATTTGAATCCGACTTTGTTCTAGGAGTATTGGTCTTAAACTATGTAACAG
This sequence comes from Sinohyriopsis cumingii, assembly GCA_028554795.2. NCBI lineage: Eukaryota > Metazoa > Mollusca > Bivalvia > Unionida > Unionidae > Sinohyriopsis > Sinohyriopsis cumingii. Next base: position 112,189,279 of record CM068828.1, read on the forward strand.
AAAGGAGAATACAGGGTGAAAATTATAAAGACACTTACAGTATTGTGAATTAAATCTCAAATAATCGAAAGGTCACTAATCCGATAGTATATAATGTTCTTAATGCATTTACATAGGTTTGAAAGTGCTAATGTACCATTAATCTTGAATGTGCAGATGTTTCAATATGTTTTGATATACCAATAATACAGTCCATAATCCACTCAACTGGTACATTCTAATTCCGATGAGTGTTTTGAATAATTACATCTAAATACTACAAAGAATAAGGATTTGATCATATATCACAAAAACTGAAATGGTACGGGAACGAACAATTTTACATTTTGATTACACAAACACACATACATATATATATATGTATGTGATATAAATGCAATTTATGCATCTGTATATGTATATTTATATAAAGAGTGATCGTTGAAATTGCAAAGTATTTGCAAATTAATATTACAAATGAGACAGCACATATATATATTCATAAGGATTATTATCGTAATATAATAAAGGATGGTTCATATTTTGAAAGGTAACACCAACACAAATGTAGTTTAAGAGAACAAACTATTTCCATCGTTGAAATACTTAGCCAAACACAAATTGTTTCGTAATATTACAGTCATTTCAACACATTTAAGCATATTCTGATCATTCTGGAAACGAAATTAAATTATAAAATAGTTCTTCATTTTCGGCACGAGAACTGAAGAAAAAAATACCTTTCTCAAATTTCTAACTACCATACAGACATTAAATAATCATATACCTACTGGATATACTATGAATGGATATGTATATATAGTTTTCTGGACATGTCCATATCAATAAATACCATCCCGCGTTTGAGTAGGGAAATGCGTACATCACATTCGCACACGTAAATTTGAATCAGTAACTTCTCATGTATAATTACGAGTAACTTTGTAACATCCACGTAGAGGGCGCCAGTAGATCACAAGCGAACGTGCAATTGTTCAAAACTAATAGCATCTCGTGTAGAGCAAAAAGTTGCAAGAGAAAAGCACATAGAATATTATGATAATTAACACAGTACGATGTTTACTTGAATGGTAAATGAACACAATATCCCTAGAAATATAAGGACCCTTAGTGGTGAAACGAAATTTGGATAGACAACACAGTAAAACGATATCAGAATATGTGCCAGGTACAGATAACTGCAAGAGTAAATCAATACAATACACATCAATATAATACTTGATATAGCTACTTAAAGTACACACATTCTTCTTGACATGAGTGTATGATTTGGATTTTGAACGTAGCTTTAAGAATATTTCAGCCATGTTGCAAAGATGTCTGCAGTGTGGCAATTTATTGTGATATCTAGCACTGACACATCATGCCTCATATATGTACCATCATGTCCCACCCTGTAACATTATCCTGACACCAGGCCGACCAATCCTAACTAAAACCCTTTAATACTGAGCGCCTAGTGAAATATATGTTAGTACCATTTTTAAAGTGGTTGGCGTGACTCGTCTGTGGGTCGAAACTCCCTCATCCCAAACGGACTATCTAACCACTAGGCCACCAAACTCTATTTCTAGAAATGTGTTTATACGTTAACAGTTGTTTCAAACATGTAAACACTCTGAATAAATGAAAGACAAAATCATGTGGAGATATGAATTTCAGAACTGTTTTGTACACATGTAACAAGCTTCTCTCTATCCATCTTATACAGACTTTATATTACTAAAGATACCACTAAAACGACCGGCAGATCTTCGAAAACCGTTTATCAAAGACAAATATCGTCTATTTTGTGGTGTGACTTCTGAACAAACGTTTGGTTGTTCCAATCTCAACAGTCATGTTTGTCAAACAAATTTTGTTTGACCTTAATAAACGAATGCTGATTTCAGATGGGGTTATATTATCAGCATACAATATATTTAAGTTAAATTACCATATGGCGTAATGTTTGGAACATCGCTTGGCATTGTTCCGGGTAAGATTTGCAAGAGAATAATACGTGTTCTGTATTAATATCGATAAAGAAGTGAGCCAATTAAATGCTTATTAACTGTTTGTTCAGTAACTGACAAGCACTTTGTATTAAGTGGAGGAGGGAAAATTTTATATTCCATTCTACCCAATAACAGCGTCTGAGAACATATTTGTCACGATTGTAAAATGGCCTTTTTGTTATAAAATTGAGACTTGAGAAAAAATGTTTTTCTGTGGGATGACTGAAGGA
>CM068828.1:112201505-112464005 GCA_028554795.2 Sinohyriopsis cumingii
AAAGCAGAGTTCTCTATCCGGATAGAAATGTTTTAGACACGGAGCCAGTAGCTCCCGTCAACAATGATATGCATTCTTTTTTCAGCTCAGTGGATTTGTACTCGAATAACAAACTAGTTAGCAGCAACATGGATACTGCGCCTTTCCGAGAATACCTGGAAAATCTTCAGACGTTCTGAAAAGCACCCAAGCCAAGAACATTCACCTGGATGATTGCGTGGTATGGGAACCTAACACGGCAGGCAAATTCAATGAAACCAATTTGATAAAAAGAATGAACCAGACTATAATGTGGCATTATATGGCCGACGAAACAAAATCATAAAGAGCAAGAGTTAAGAAATAATGGTTCGCATGCATTTATACATGTGGTTGCAAGCTAAGCATGTGCTTAACGGAGTGAATGTACGCCTTAGAATGAATCGCAACAGTTCATCTTTCAATTTGATGGGTACAACTGATGCCAATAACAAAACCAAAATCGAAGAAGCCAAAATCTATGTGTGTCACGTGGAAGTGTTTCCTAAAGTGGAAAACAACATCAGTCACACTTTGAGCAGAACGACCGCTAAATATCCGATACGACGTGTGAAAGTGAAAACCGTTACCTTTCCTGCAAACAATCGTTTGTTGATCGAAGATATCTGTTCCAAGGACAGTTACCCAAACGTTTAATCATCGGTATAAACTTCATCGCAAACCTCAAGACCATCATGCTTATGTCGTCAACGTGGACGACAGACATATGCCAAGAATACACTGAGTAGCAGTCTACTTACCTAAAGATTGCTGTGTGGAGTATTTTGATTTGTATGGATTTCCATTTTCTGGAATACGACATCATCGACTTTATGAGAAGAAATGCTCAGACGACATGATTCAATAACGTGAAATGACAAGGAACATATTAAATGGTGTGTGGACAATAGTATGTGTATTTTCTTCATCAACGTATTCTTGTGTATTCTTTAGAACATTTAGTGACTTTTTTATCGTCACTCTTATTGAAAAGATGCCATTGTAGATAGATGGTTTGGTTACTTTTATGGTATTATTTTGTCTTCATTTAGAAAACGAAGTGTGAATTAATGACCCAAATACTTCCATCAGTGGAAATCTCACTTCACTACACAGAGTTGTTTATCGTGTCGAAAATAGTTTGCTTGAAATATTGTTTGCTTATTTATTGTTAACTGTTGGTTGTTGGATGTTAGTTGTATGAATAAGATGCCCCGAGTGGCTGAGTGGTCTAAAGCGCTCTCCGTTACGGATCACTGCCATCTCACCTCTGTCTGCGTGCGTTCAAGTCTAGGATTCCACCAATGTGGTCATGTGAGAATGCTTGCTAGTAGCTTCCTGTGGGTCGGTGGTTCTTCCCGGGTTTTCCCGGGTTCTTCCTCTACCATTAATACTGACCGCAATGCATAGCCAATCATTTGCTGAAAAATTGCGTTAAACCCCACAACAACAAAAACAGTTTTCTGAATTCAAAATGTTTTTTTAACAGTTGTGTATTTCGTTTGTTTTCATTTTTTATCATTATACATGCACCTTGACTTCTCTTTAACCCTAAACCCTAAAATCAGCAACCATAGCATTCACCCCCCCCCCCAACAACAAAACATATTCCTAGGGATGTGTCCTATTGAATTCCAATTTGAAACATATAAAGAGTCTCCATTCTGACCATTCATTTTTTACTCATCCCCATATGAAGAGGTGTTTAAGACTAACCAAGCTGAACGAAGCTTACGTGAAATTACATCGTGTCAGGCAAAGCCTGATACCCAAGCCAGAGGAGATACAAACTGTCAAAATGTTGCAAATTCCCAAGTACCTGATAGAAGATCTAGAAGACTGGACAAAGAAGTACAGACTTTAGGAGCAAAGTGAACATAGGGAGAAGCAGCAGCAAAAACAACATGAACCAGACAGAGGATTTAACGACTGCCGTGTGGACACAAAAGAATTCTAATTCTCTTTCCGACGAAGCAGACTATATCATGTGGGAACGCCTGCCACCATTCGGGGACGCAGTCTTAGACGATAGAAGGTTGCCATGATCCCCGTCCATAAAAGTAGCCCAATACTATAGAAAGGTTCAATTACCAAAACATTATGCATTTGTGTTTGTACGTTAGAAACTTGACGTGTGCATATAAGCACTTCCTTTCGTTGTTGATTGATTGATTAGTTGGATTATACTGGTGTGCGCACATTGTGCATATACCACTCTTAATGGTCGCAGTGACCGGATAATTGATGCTGGGGGAAGGAAAAAGAGCCTCATCCCCCAAGCGTTTGTGTGTACAAGGTACACTGGTAATTATGTCCTTCAGCCGCGGGTCCTTTTGGTTCCCATTGCCGTCTGATTGGAGGGCTGTTTCATGAGTGGGAATGGACCCACGCACTCATGACACTAAAGTAAATAATCTCTTTACCAATCACTGTGATGTCGACCAATGCAGTTGTAGCGTCAGTCGCGATTGATTGGTATCGCCAAATTATATCCAGTTGTTTGTAAATGGACCCTAACAACCAATATTGTGTGAGCCACCTGTGCAATTGAGTCCAATTCAAATGAGTCTGATTATGTTCCTAACTCCTAACATTTGAAATAGTACTAGTACTTAGTGTACATAGTGAGATGCCCTAACAATTTTGCTTTTCTAATTGTCTAAGCGACAAATAAAAGTTTAGTCACTGTTAGGTAATTGGGTTTAAATTCTGATGCAGGCAACCGAAACGATCAAGTAAGTTTTGTGTGGTTTTATCTAAGTTGGAAACCAAGCCAAACTGGTCCCTTAGATGAATGGCAATTTGTTACCCTAAGAAGGGCTATTTTTTCTCCCCAGGCGGGAAGGTGCATTGGCTAACACCATCGCATATTGCTTCCGCTGTCCGTGTGTCTGGCTAAAAAAACCTTTGAATCTATGGAGCCCGCTTAAAACTTCGGCTGCTTTTATCATTGTATTCACGGGATGTTGAGTGTAGGCAACGTTGAACCTTTTCTTTAGGATGTGACGTCCTGTGTGCCCTTTCATTGTTTTATGTCCAAAAATAGAAGTGTATATGTAAGCACTTCATTTTCCTAGTTTTTTAAAGAGTTATTATATATTTGTAGTTAGTGTTTGAAGGTAAAAACTGAATGAGTGTTTATTTTAGGTCCGCGCGTTCTATGTTTATTGAGGTATGATATGGGCAATGTGAGTTTTAGTGTCAAGTGATGTTTCCTTTACGTCCGTGCTTCACATTATACTATGAAGCGTTTGTCAGTCTGGATAACTATAACAATATATACACACACGCAACAAGTAACCATACATAAATGGAAAACAAAGCAGGCCAATTGGGTTCACTTCCCACAAGACTTGAGCACGATACAACTACAAAAACTTCAAAGTAACGATGCAATTCATGACTATCACAACATAACTCAGCTTATAAATACAGCGGCACAAAATATAATACCTTTAAAAAGCGAGAAATCCAACCAACAACAATAGTATATCATGGTGGACTGATAATTGCCGTATAGATATCAAGGGAACAAAACACACCAAACTAGCTTCGGACTTTATAATATATAAGCAAAAATAAAACAAGTCAAGAGCAGTAATAAATGAAACAAAACCTAATTCATTTCGAGCATACTATTCCACACTCAAACATCATACCAACTCTAAAGAAGTATGAGCAAATCCATGAAAGGGAAGGTCCCGGCAACAATTTGCAGGAACCGACACCAACCAGAACATAGCAGAACAGCTGGCATGATATTTTGTAAATTCAGCAGCAAGAACAATCATACTCAGAATGTTACGGAGCAAGACCGGGCATTCGAAGAAGAATTGACTCACCTATTCACGGACCAAGCCAACAATGACTCACCACTAAATGACCCATTCAACCTCGGTGAATGGAGGAAAGCACTACTTAACAAAACAACACATCCCCAGGTGATGATAACCTCGGCTATGACATCTATAAACATCTCCCGATAATTATACAAAATCATACTTGACATGATAAACCTAATATGGCACACTGGGAACATACCCACATTATGGAAACAAGCAGTGGCCATAGCCATATCCAAACCAGGTAAAGACCCCAGAAACATAACATCATATGGACCCATCTCCTTGAGTAACACCATCTGCAAAGTCAAGGAAACAATGATCAACAACCGGCTAAGGCACCACTTGGAACAAAACCACAAAACCACTTTACATCAAAGTGGATTTAGAACCAAACGCTCTACCATTAATCATCTAATTCGACTAGAAGCCAGCATTAAACTTGCCTTCAATGCCAAACGGAAAAAGATAGGCACCCACTTATGGTATTTCTAGACCTCGAAAAAACGTTTGATGTGGTCTGGACTAAAGGCCTCATTTCCAAACTTAATCAATTCGGCATAACAGGAAGAATGCATATTTGGATCTCAAACTTTCTAACAGGGAGGCAAATCAAAACCAGAGTAGGCGATGTACTCTCCGAGACTTACACTCTGGACAACGGGACTCCCCAGGTAAGAGTAATAATTCCGACATTGTTCAACCTCATGATCAGCAACCACTGCAACAATATAACCAACAAACGAGTCGAAATATTAAAATTTGCTGATGATAAAGTGGAATATGAAAGACAGGCAAACCCAACAGCCAAAATAACATTAAGCAATTACATCAAAGCCTGGACGCCATCGTGAAATGGGCAGACAACTATGGATTCAAAATATCTGATACTAAAACAGTACGAATGTTTTTATCCCCAACAAACAGGAAACCTACTCATACCGAAAACTCTACATCCTAAATACAACAATCCGATTCGTCAAAGAAACACAATTTTGGGAATGCTACTTAACGAAACACTTAATTGGAAAACGCCCATAACAACCCTAATCAAAACGTTCCAATAAGACATCAACCAACTAAAACATGGGGAGCTGACCAACAAACTATGCTCTCGTCTACAAATTGTTAATCAGGGCTATCCTGGACTACGGTTGCCAAGTGTGTGCCTCGGCAAACAAGGACCTGCTTCAGAAACTGGACAGCATACAAAATAAAACACTTAGACTATGTACGGGGACGTATAGTAGACTAACATCTCACTCGAGGAGCTAAACATAATGACGGGGGATCTACCGCTGCACCTCAGACGAGAAAAACACATTGATATATGCTACCAGAAACTCAATGCATCAAGACACCAACCCATCCAAAATGATGCTTAAAACGTGCAGAATTCCGTAAGGTAAAAACATATACACACGTTGTGATGAAATTCAAGTATCCGGAAGTCAAGCAGAACAATACAAACTCAAAGATCCTACCCCATGGAAAAACTGCACGCCCAAAATAAACCTTAGGATCCAAACCTACAAAGGCCACAAAACATACTAACAAAAATCCAGAAAATCATCGAAGAAACTTACTCTGGATTTCTTAAAATCTACACAGACGGATCTAAAACGAAAGAACTAAACATAACTTCTGCTGATATATATCATGGTCTATTTTGTCAAATGCTGCAGACAAATCAAGGAGGGTGAGGACTGTAATCTTTCCGCTATCCAACACAGATTTAATTTTATCAACGATCAGAATGTTTGCCTATTTTTCTTGACAGAAACATGGCTAAAAAATCAGGCAATGAACCCAAGTGTGCGGATCTAACACCATCAAGTCGTTCACCCGTAATCCAGGCGGAGGTGGAATTGCTGTCATCACAAAAAATTCAATGATAAAACGTCTTAACCACTCCACAACATTCAACCGCAGAACAACTCGATAACTGCCTACGTTCATTGCTTGACAAACATGCTCCAGCTACCAAGTGTAGAGTATCAAATCAAAAGTTTTCTCCATGGTATAGCAGTGTTAAGGACTAGCTTCGCACTGCTAAAAGAGACCGCAGTAAAGCTGATAGGCTTTGGCTATCCACCAGACTCACTATTCATAAGCAAATCTATGAAGCCGCTAAGAAGAAATATAGTCCATGCAGCGAAATCAGCCCACTACACTACTAAGACCATGGAAAGTTCCAGCTGCAAAGAACTCATCGAGATTACTAACAAGCTAATGTCAAGGAACAAATCAACACCACTTCCAACTACCTTCTCTCCAGTCGACCTTCCGGACACGTTTGCAGATTTCTTCCGTGACAAAGTACAAACCATTAGAGATAAGCTTGATACCACAATTTCAACTGGCTCGTCACCATACAGTTGGGATAAAGAATTTGAGTGGCAATCATTAGCAGCATTTGAACCTGTCTCTATGGATTTCGTACGTACAATCGTGATGAAGAGTGCACCAAAATGATGTGAACTTGATCCAATTCCAACATCACTGCTGCTTTAGTGCTTAGGTCCAGTATTGCCGTTACTAACTGATGTTATTAATACCTCTCTCTCATCCGGGCAATTCCCATCATTTTTCAAAACTGCCATGGTAAAGCATCTGCTGAAGAAACCAACACTAGACCATAACGATTTAAAGAACTATCGCCCAGTTTATAATCTCCCATTCACATAATTTTTTTAAAAAACGGTTGTTATATCCCAGCTTGTATCTCATCTAAATTCAAACAGTCTTTTTAGCAATGTACAATCTGCATATCGCCCTTGCCAGATTACTGAAACTAATCTTCTAAAAGTAGTTAATGACATTCTCTCTGCTTTGGATAGCGGAGATATTACAGTCCTGCCCTCCTTGATTTGTCTGCAGCATTTGACACAATAGGCCATGCTATATTACTTCACCGTCTACAACATGTATTTGACATTTATGATACAGCCTTACTTTGTTCAAGTCCTACTTGGTCAACAGGACACAAATTGTATCTGCAAATTGAATACACTCCAGCCCAGTTGATCTATGTTGTCGTGTTCCACAGGGGTCTGTTCTTGGACCTCTTCTCATCATTCTGTACACTCAGTAGCTCGCAAGTGTCATAGATCGTCATCCAGTATCTCACCAATTGTACGCCGATGACATCCAAATATACAAATCTAGCCACCCAACTGAAGTTGATGCTACCATCCAAGGTGTAGAGAGGTGCATTTCTGATGTGAAATCATGTATGACCTGTAACAAGCTGCAGGTGAATGATGGTAAAACTGAGGCCATTCTGATCACAACACAAAGACATTCTCATTCACATCCTTTACCTCAAACAATAAATATCAGCAAAGCCAACATTAAATTTACACAATCAGTACTCTCACATTGCTCTAGCATGTCATGAACATATGCAAGGCTGCATAGCTTGACCTCGATTCGCAAATATCTTTCAGTTGATGCCACTACATCAATTTTGTGTTTGTTATTACTTTCAAGACTGGGATATTGTTACCCAGTTCTGTCTGGTTCAACTCAATATCAACTGTAGAAACTTCAGAAAGTTCAAAACACAGCTGCTCGGATTATACGTAGAGTACCACGATCAGAGCACTCCTCCCGGCTGCTATGTACCCTACACTAGCAATCCATTTGATGCAGAATGAAACACAACATTTGTTCTCTGTGCTACGTTTCACTGTCGGATTCTTGTCCAAGATACCTATCCGACCTCACCCATATTTACACACCAGCAAGATACTTATGCTCCCCTTCTGACAATCGTATACTCATTATTCCAACTATGTTAACAAAGTCATATGGACAGCGTTCTTTTGCATACCAGGGCCCATCAACGTGGGATGAATTGCCCACTGAACTTAAACACAAATACACAGTAAGCACATTCAAGAGGGCTCTCAAAGCTCACTTATTTCGACTGTAAGAAGACACTTAAAGACCTAATATGTTTCCTACCTGAAACATTCTCAGCATGTTTTTTTATTTTTTAATGTTTTTCTAATTTCATGGTGTTTGTTTTCGTAATAATCTTATTATATGTTTTTTATCTTATAGGTGTTGTCTAATGTTGTAAAGTGCTAAGAGCTTCTAAAAAGTAGGCGCTATACAAAGTTCTCATTATTATTATTATTATTATTATCATTATTATTATTATTATTATATATATATATATATATATATATATATATATATATATATATATATATATATATATATATATATATATATATATATATATATATATATATATATATATATATATTATTCCCTATCGGACAAAATTGCTGAAAATAGAAGATGGCCAAGAGAACCGTGCTATTGCAATGTGTACATATTACCAAGGCTTGCGAGTTTCACAGTTTACAGTCGGTACTCATTACGGTGCATCTTATGAATTTAGTTTGAAGGGTTATGGATTGGTTCAAAAGAGATATCGACCAAAGTGTAACAATTGATCAAAAGAGACTGGACAAACTCATATCAAAGTTGCTATGGAAAATAACGGCTGTTTGATAGGTAATAGGACCTGCAAACTGGGTTGTTATATTACCTCAGAAAAATTTTAACTGTCGGGTCCATGAATTGTATCTTGAGCGATGTCTAGACTTATCTTCATGAACAAAATCAGTCTGGAATGTTTGACAAATGATGTTCGCACAGCTGGGTATTATGTTATGACTCACAAGGTTTAATTTGTCAATACCTCTCATTCTCACTAATAGTTTGGTTACAATATATCTATACATCAATCTGGAACAACTTTTAAAACTCAAACGTCCGATCAAAAAGTTCAGAAATCAGTATCTCTTCCTACAAAATAATACTTTACGAAGAAAGAGAACCTGAATTCTGATTGATAGAGAGTCAGAAGTAAGCAATATAATAAAACAAATCTATTTAAAATGCTCATATTTCAAAGATGTCAACGTTATAGTAGTCTATTACGCAAAGCAGCCGCAGTTAGATTTTATTACGGCGTGTTATGAACCATACATGTTTGGAGGTTCTATATCATATCTTTGTGAATATGCTAGGTTTGTCCCTATTAAAATATTAAGGGACATAGGCACTTCCAATAATCTTGTATTATCATGTACTTTGCCATTGTTTGATAAGACGTATTCTAGCGGAATTTTTCTTAGTTATTGAGTAGAGTACAGTTCATTTACGTGCCTCCCAATTGGGTCAACCATAGTCTCTGGACCCTTACATGTCGAAGCGTCAAATTCGTTACCTATCGTCATTATTCATTTGCTACTACGCTATGACATTTCTTGAGTTCAGTTTTGTCGTTAATCAACAATAAGCTTTAAATCCTTGAATGGATACAAAGTTTCTTATATTGAAAATGAAATACCTAATTTGTATCATTCTTCCGCAGTTTATAGATCTATGTCATAGTGTGCTCTTTAGAATAAAGTTGATCAGGCAATTATTACTGTAGCTTGATCATTTATTTGGCAGCCTTTTGATCAGGCCAGATATGTCCCTGATATTGATAAATTGCCAGATATTGATCAAAGTGATCCGCATTTTACTAATCATTATCTACATTCTAATCAGGGTGAACAAACACAATCATTCATTGACGAACTGGAACAAAGTCATGATGTTTTCTTTTAGAAGATTATTGGTGAAACTGAAGGTCTTCGTGTTTGCTACTGTTATTTTTAAACATCGGATCCTAATGAGAAATCAAGACCACATGACATAGCCGATGGTGACGAATGCTAAGTGAGCTAATAAATTGTCATTCCTAGGTAACATTCGCAGCATTAAAATCCTTCGCACTTATGTGTCCTTGGTAGAATATTCTTTAAAACCTGGATTGAAAGATTTTAGTTGATTGAACCCGATTTGCTCATCCATTGTATGTCGATGTCCAGTTTTTGGTAGACTTTAAATGTGTTATCGTGCTTGACATTGATGTTACCGGCACCACATTTTGCTTCTAATAACTTAGACGTTCAGAACCTAATTCATGTACATATGTGTGGACTATAGAGCAAACGAATTGGCTTTTATATTTCCATTTTGTCAAGACGTTGTAAATTTGCAAATCAAAATCAGAATATATATATATGATTTGACTTTTGTTGCTTGACTTGATCTACTGTTTATTTTCAATTATGTCATGTAGATTTCATAGGATCAGTAAATAGGTGTTGTAAAATGTCTAATAATCAAAATATTTAGAAGTTTTAAGCAATTTACGGTTGGTTAGTTAAAGTCAAATGGCTTTGTAAGCAATGTGAAATATTAAATGTAGTATTAATATCTGTGGGATATATTGAGAAATATATTTGTAATGAACTCTTAGAGATATCTATAAGAACAGGACTGAACTATTAATTAATTCCTTATTCTTATCAATTAAATAAAACAAATTATTTGCATTAAAATGGTTATCTCAGACACTACAGTGTGTATTTAAATACAGCAGCACAACAGTACGGTTTTCCCTACTTAAGTAAGAGAAGTTAATACTGAAGAATGTAAGAATGGTTAAGTTCAAAATCACAGTATACCAACTGGGTCTGAAATAGTATCCATGCAAGAATACCTCTTTTATATCAGTTTTCACAACTACAGAGATGTATATCTTCATGAAATACATTTTTATTTCTTAATTATGGTTCTCTTCAAAATAATAAGTATTGCATAATCGGAACCGTAACTAAAATCGCTTTAACTTATTTAATGGAAGAAGATAACATATTGTGCACAACACCCCGATGTTTACACAATAAACAATGAGGTTCTCTGACACTAGAATGATATCCTACTAATGCTTCCTCCTAACGTATATGGAGTAAGATGTGAAACTATTTAGAAGTCATAATTTATTTAAGCCTTTGATGTTTCAAGGATATCGAAATGTTGACCAAATATGATTATAAATGTAACTTCTTCAGCAAATGCACACCAAGTGCAACATGCAGCGTCAACACAAGTAATGATATATACCAGGTTCAAAAACCGCTAAGATACATCTGTATTTCAGTAAGGGCGAATGAAACTGTTTCAAGAATAAACAAATGATGCTAAGCTGCTATTAATAAAAATAGGGAAACTTTAAAGGTAATAAATGGTCGTTCTGATTTAATCTGGTTTGCTAAATACCACGGCATTTTGATTTCTGGTGTAGTTTTTCAGTCAGACAACCCCTCTAAGTCCAGATTGGAGCTCTTTATAAATGACTGACTTGATCATGTTTGTAAGGGAAAAGAAGGTAATGCATAGGCAATACCGTTTAATGATTTCCACATACCGCATATATATGTTATGTCATCGACTACATAATGATAATTGTACACTCAAGCAGGGATATACCAATTATAATGAATGTGGACCATTATTTAAATGAAAATTGTAGTACATGTAATCATAAATAAAGGCGATAATAAATCTTCATTGTTGAGATCGCCAATATGAAAATTGCAGAACATGACGCATTAAGAACTGTACACGAACTCTCTCTCTCATTTACTACTTTTCCATCTTGCCCACGGTTTCATGACCGATACTAATTCATGGCATCAGGAAAATAGTTTTTGAATGTCCTAATAACAATACGAGGACCTATGTTTCTACATTAGGACATGCACTAGTAACTAACGAAGAGATTCACAACTATGAAAATTATATGAGAATGGGGATGGGAAGAACACAAAATCATATAAAATGTTACTTTTATTCCTACTTTTTGAGTATACATCATCATCAATATTCACTTGTTTACATGTACTATATTGCAAAAAACAATTTTAGATCACATATCGTAACAGGTTCATTATCTCTTCTCCCTAAAGAAATATCAAGGGAATATGACCAATTATATTCTGGCCGTATTAGTCATCAAATCAACACCATTTTTGTTTATGACAAACTAGACATCATAAGAATTTTTCCAATGAAAACTAGATGGCAATATAACTTTATACTATGGGGTAGAAAAAGATTTTCAAGATGCCAATTATGTTGGCCATGCTTAACATAAGATTGGCATAATTTTAATTAAGGACTAAGACATTAAAATAGGTCTGCTGGTGTGAACATACGATTGGTGCCACTGGCCATTAAGGAATAGTATGAACATCATTTTTAGGACTGATAATGTCATGGTCATGTTGGATGTTTGAGTAGCATACTTTCAATTAAGAAACACTTAGACTATGTTATGAATGTGTGGTAACATTTCATGGTAATCCTCATGGTCGAGTCGTGCCAGGAAATAGTACTTTTGTACAGCGGAACTTTGTTCAAGTTGTGTTTCAGTTGATATTCAGATGATTCATTTCTTTAAACAATTTACTGGAATTTCGCGGTACTTATTATTATTTATAGCAGTAGAAATAGTTCAAGGCATATTGACATTTCCTGAAAGAAGATTTTGTTGTGCTTTAAAAGGAACTTATAAGTCGACGTTAATAAATTTTGCAATATGCTCTTCGGAAATGGACTTGAGATTATTTTACGGCGCAAAGGACACTAACAGCTTAAGTAAATATTATGAGCATGTGTGTGCATGATGCCTCTGTGCTAGACAACAATATAACTGCCACACTGCATACACCGTAACACTATGACTGAAAACTCTCTTATATCTTCGTAAAATGTTCAATATACAAACCTACGCATTTATGCAGCTACCTTAATTATATAGTTCTGATTAGAACAATTGACAAGCATAAGGTTAACACCAACTTTGATTTGACCATCGGCGATAAAATGTAAAACAAACTCCACTGTAGTAGTTGTTGTGTTCTCAGGCGTAAACAAAGGTCAGAACTATTATATAATTTTCTATCATCAATTAGTTCCGAATGCTATTTGCTAACATGGTGTCATTCTTAAGTCGATCTGTCAATATATATGTGTATATATATATATACCATGTATATGGGTTATTTTCTCGTATACACAAAGTATGCTCTTTTCAACATAAAGACTGCTGTTAAATGTAGCAATTTTTTAGCGGCTTCATAAATAGCGATGCTTTTTTGTGAACACCGGCAGTTTGATGGAAACATAAACATATGTGTGTTTCAACTTTGTGCTGATTTGTTTTCGGTTATACAAGATTGTTACTCTTCCGTATTTATTATTCAACAGCGGAGAAGTCTGAGACTAAAGACAATCATTCAATCAAGCAATATCACTTAGTTTAAATTAAGTTTGCTTCAATAAATGATTAAAATAAATAACTAATAAAATAAACAGATAAATAAGTAAATAAATAAATAATAAGTGAATGAAAAGGACATATGATGTTAAAATCATCGGAAATGTTCGGTTTGACTAAAGTAGTGCAGACAATATAAAATATATCTGTGTTAAGCAAAAGAGCAGTCAAGAAATTATGATCTCAACACTATCTATATGTACACAGTTTTGATACAATGCCTACTGTTATGCTTTATGCTAGTATATTTCTTACAACTGCAGTAAATGGGTATCATAACATGTTATAATTAATACTTTAAAAAATCACCAATCTCGTTTGGTTTAAAAAAAATCATCATTATAGCAAACCTAGCCTCAGCATACACAAACTCTCTCGTTCCATTTGTCTCTCTCATTGTGCTTCAGGATCAAATCGGTGATAAGGTCGTGAATAAACTTCACTAAAGATTACAGGGGAATAAGTGTGATATCACCAAAGGCGTGGCATCGGGAGGAGTAGTGTTATGCGACCGGGCTTCTGTAAAGCTTCTTTGTCACCCAATCGTATCTATAAAGCTTGGTTTTTTTATGTAGCTTTTCAGTTTGAACATTAAAACCAAGATGCGCAAACCAAGACGATTAAACGTAACAGACAGTCATGGACAAATAAGATTAAATTTTGCAGACGACACTTTTTCTTTTAGAAAATTCTCTAAATGTGCTTAGTAGCAAATAACAACTAACACAACAAGGAAATATCCGGAATACAATTTGTGCTTACATAAATGTAAATAAAATAACAGATGTCGTTGTATCGATTTCTAGGTCAATAACAAGTTGAATGAGCTAACTGAACTATATTACATTGAAAGGTTTAATTTCTGTGGAAACAGCCAGATAACAGTTTGCAAACACAACGTTTGTTCCTGTTTTATTTGTTTGTGGTGTCTATGTTTTGTATTTACCTTTGAAAAGACTCGTGAAGCGTCGTCAGTTCTCAAGATATGTAGATAATAATTTTACATTGTTGGATGTCAGTTTATAGCATATATATATATATATATATATATATATATATATATATATATATATATATATATATATATATATATATATATATATATATAAAGTCTGAATCAAGTTGGGTTTGAATGCACGATTCCTTTAAATTGCTGCATTATATTTTATTGATATTTCTCAAAACGGAATATTAATTTGGTGACACGTTTGTGTAAAAATCCAGATATAATACAACTGTGCATGCTTTTCACGTCAATAAAATTGATATGTGATCGTACAATGTACGTCGTTTGATTATTCGATATACAAATGATGGCTAAAAAAATATATTTTTGTTATGTTGATCACTGTATCAATATTCATGTCAATACCTTTTCAGTATTTGAATATATTCATAGCAATCTAGATGTTTGCTTTATTCATTTTATGGAATTTGCTGAAATGTAGACTTTGTTCCATTTAATAATATATCTGGATTATATCGCATGTTTGTATATAAATAGGCGTGCTTAATACTCAGTTCTGTCCATGTGCTTGCTTCGCCTGTCAACTTATTTTATATTTGTAATGTACTAACAGTCTATCTCCTTCTTGCTCTGACACGCTGTCTCTTCATACACTTAGACATGCATATATAAATACACACACACACACACACACACACACACACACACACACACATATATATATATATATATATATATATATATATATATATATATATATATATATATATATAGATTTATATATATATATATATATATATATATATATATATATATATATATATATATATATATATATATATATATATAGATTTATATATATATATATATATATATATATATATATATATATATATATATATATATATATATAAACATCCACGCAATACAGCAGTGCAAGCACTTTACAGGTCTGGGAAAGTGCGCCTGCTACCCTTTAGCTCTGACAGAAGACAACATATGGCTGCCCCCAGGGATTGGCAGAACCTGATCGATACTGCCGCCCAGCCTTCTGGTGGTTCTTGAGATATAAAGCTCTGATCATTAACGGAATAAAATAAGTATGTCAAAAGTAAAACGAGAAAATTGTATTGGAACAGTTCTGAAGCTTCCTAAGATATATATAAATGTACACAAATGTCTCCGCAAGTTCAGATCAACTACTTTGATGGATAATTCCTCGTGACCATGTGAACATATTTAACCCTTCGTTAAGCACTGAAGCAATCTGAGACTCGAAGCATATTCAGTCCTAATAATCATAAGAATACTATCTTTGTAAATATTGTAAAGACGTCCGTTAGAAGTACATATTTACGCTCAACACGCTTCCCAGTTTGTGTTTGTTGACAAGGCTAGGGACTATAATACATCTTCAGTATAAATAATCAAGTGTCTATTTTGTATCACAACATCAGAAATAAGAAAAGTTAATGCTCAATTATCAAGTCTAGATCTGATAAGATTTATGATCCTAAAGACAAACACATCGATAGACCCACTTGCAGACTTAAGCATCCTTAACCTTCTATATGTGAGACAAATTTGATATGTGACCTGATTTATATTAATTTATTGAAAATGAAATAGTTATATGTTGCAATGATGCAAAGGAGATTTTGATTTTTTTCCGTGGATCCGCTCTTCATGGCTTTATATGAATTACTAAACACAGACAATAAAAACTCAGCTATTTATAAAACAATGTTATAGTTGTGGAAATTACGACCGCAAGACAGGATTTAATAACTGGCTGATGCCTTTACACAAAGATTCTGGCGTATTAGCGTCTGTAACAGAAAGCAACATTACTAAAATCAACAAATATGTGATTAATTAAGCAATTAAATTCATACAGTTAGTGAACTAAAATTACGATGAACTTAAATTCCCAAGTACTCTGAAGTTGGATCATAAATCAAAATGTTTTGAGGGCTGCTGTAGCAATATTCTAAAATGTCCTAATGCTCTAATATGCTTGATGTGTCATAATTATATTGTCAGGAATGCATGAATATACAATAAAACCATGGCAGTGTTCTAGTAAAAAAAGAACACTTTGAAATCACAATAAATAATTTAACTAAATAAATTATGTCAGGATATTAAACTTTATCCAACCATATAGAGGTTATGAAGGTAATGAATAATTTGGATGTTAACATCGATACTTAGAAATCTAAGAAACAAAAAGGTGGCATGGATCATCTTCATTTACATAGCCTTCTAATTTGTACACGAGATGATGTCTTTAGCTTAAAGTTTGGTAAACAACATGAAACACATCAGGTAGTCCAGAGTTTCTTCCAAAAGATAAATTCGTTTTCTGAACTTAAATCGAAGTAAATAACTTGTTTAAGAAGTTCACATACCGTACAATATAACTTATAATCATGGACAAAGATTAGCTAGGTAACGAGTTACATGCAATGGATCATTACAATCTACAATCATAGACAAATGTTAAACGTACAATATATGTATACATACCACTTTGATTAAAAGGTCTGGCCTAATACATGTACGAGCAAAACTAGTTTGTTTCAAGACTCTGTGTTTAGTTTCATTGACATCGTAGCCTAATACATGCATATTTACACGCAAAACAGGTATGCGTTTAGGTTTTATCACATTTTAACAACGGTATTGACTTTGAACAACATGAAACTCAAATAACTGTAACATTTCGTTGAAATCAACCTCCAACCCTGATGGCTAACTTAACGATTGAAGCCAGACACAATACGTGTACAGATGCCTCGATATATATATTATTCCCTGCTATCGTATTTCTGCATGGTATATTTGAGTACAAAAGATAAGAATACGTCATGTGTAGTGAAACTAAAATATTAAAGCTCAATATATCGTATAAATAAAACTCTTTTTTCTACCTACTGGTGTTCCATGCTTCAAGTGGTGAATTATATAACAGCACGCTAAGAATGTATGAATGCGGCGGCGTTGTTTGCTTGAGGAATTTTATGGCAAAACAACTCGGCAAATACAATATGTATGAAATAACATATGATAATTTACAATGATTTGATGCATATATTGACTTAAATATTGGACTAGACGAATTAATTTTCGTCAAGTTTCACGTTTCAGTAAGCTCACATCATCAATTCCTGTTTTGGGTAATTGCATTCGCTTTTAAATGGAGAATGCCTAAAGCTATAACATGTTAAATGACAAAATGATCGATTCCATCTGATGCCATTTGAAGAATTGACAGACAGAACTAAACTTAGATATTTTGAAGGAAACTATTCTGTCCTGAAAACAAGTATGTTTGTATGTGCTCTTATCTTTATGAATGTCGAGCCAGTATTTTAAGGCTGCAATTAACAATGCAATTGTTTATTGTGGAAATGGAATATAAAATTAGTAATATCTTAATCAAAAAATACTGGGGAAGAAAAAAACATATGGCAGCCAGTTTACAAATGCAAATGTCAAGTCACTCGCAATGTAAGGAAATATGTCACTCATAAACATATGTCGTTTATTGTCAATTGTTCCTCAGATTACGGTGCCATTATTCAGTCAATAATTGCTAAACAGGAATTACCCTTGATCACCAAGCAATTCGATCCAGAGTAATGTGTCAAACGTTGCATATTCCGAAGGCCGAATTAGAGCTTTGACGGAGTGGAACAAATTAAGAGAATATATTTAATAGGATGAAACAATTCAAATCTACAATATCTGCATTTTAAATCCAATTATACATTCGTTTAAACAAATATGTCAAGTGTCAAGGAATAGAGGAATAACAATATATTTAGATTTATTATAACGATTTTATGTAGAGTAGCTTTACGTATTTACACTGACTAAACAAAATATATATTTAAAGGTTCCATCTCGTTGTAGATTGATACACTTATTTCATCATATGCATTAGAACGTTAACACTTGGTGTTGCACCTCGTTTTGTAATTTGTATAGGATGCATATTCTATATGCGGGTCAAATGGTTCCAAATTTTGTTGGTGAATTGGATTGTGAAATGCCTCCAGAGTACAAATAATGGCAACATGAGTGGCATCGTAACCTCGTAGCCCATATAAAGGCAATATGTATTGCATACAGCAACATTGTTGGCAATAAGTCAAATGGATGACATATATAATAGCACAAAATTATATTTGTCAACATAGCTGGCAAAGTAGTTGCGTGGTCAGAAAGTAAATGGAGGAGCCATACGATAAGTTTGTTAAAAGTATGTGAATTCTTGAACCTTGAACTGTGATTTTGGAATGTCGACAATGAATATGTCAACTATTACCACACGCTCAACTGTAAAAGCGTATTCACGTTATGCGTAATACAAAATGACATTAACTGCATATGACAATAGCATATCTTCCGGTAACAACTTTTAATTTATGTATGCTAAGGTCTAGCATCCACATTATTGTTAATGTCATATCGAATAAAGCAATGTAATTGTTTTCAGATTTTTAAGTATTAGAACATTCGTGTTGTTGTGTATTCATAATCTTTTTTCTGTTTCATTCTTGTATTCATGTATATGGTTTGGGTTTGCAGATACTTATATTTTATTATTAAAAAAATTTCATCCATTGTGCTCACTGTTTTCACATAACCAAATTGTTTAAATCTTGATACATTAATAAATAGACTAAGTAAACCTGTATTTGTTTAAGATTAATTTTATCAGATCTATTAAGCAATACTGCTGATAATTTGACATATTTATATCATTTAGGTTAATATACGCTCATTTATTCTCTTTAGACTTTACATTCTTAGAATCTTTTATTAATTTTCTATGCTGAACACCTTAGTATTGCACGACACACGTATTAGCTTAGTATAGTGTATTAAGCAAAACGTGTTTACTCATGTAGTAGACGGTTAGATTTTAGTTTATTAGATTTATCTTGGATCAACTAAAGGAGCTGTTTCTTCTATTTGAAAGTAGGGAAGACAACACAAAATAAACGACGTGGACAAGTTTACTGAGCAACAAAGGAAACGTGAAAGCCAGCACAAAAATGAACGTGACATTTGCATTCTCCACAATATACATGAAATACGCATTAGTGAAAATACAATTATGATCATATAAACAGTTATTTAGGAGAGATTTTGGGAACGTTTCGTAAATAGAATGGTTCAGAGTATGACCACTGTTCTCTGGGGTATATGACAAACTTATAATATAACTGTAAGAGCTATCACAATTCTATCAGAGACGTACCATTTTATTCGTCAAAATAGAAAATTCGGAATTAATGCAACTGATTTTGGTAAAAAAAGTAAAAGCCCCGAGCCAATAAACCAAGCCGAAGAAGAATTCTTCGTTAAAATTTGCCATGTTAACGTTTTGTTATAATGTTTTGGATTTCGGCTAGTGATGAAATACATGGAGGTAATATATGTGGGTTTGGTACAAAGAGCGTACAAAAGGCAAGGAATGGACATGTTTTCATAGCTGGCAATAAGTATGGAAAAAACTATTTGATTGCTGCATCGTGCATTTCTTCACACATACTTTCTTAGTTATTTAGGCAAATCCAAATAACATGGGTTATTTCAGTGGGTTTGAAAACTGGATTACGCACCACGAACTGCTACAGTAATTGCAACTAAATTTCAGCTGCAGTCACATTCTCCTTACGATGCTCAAAATGAATTGAACTTGATATTCCTTAGAGTTTCGTTTGAAAATTGCAATTGAAAGAATGCACATATTTCTCCACATCTTGATTCCAAATGTGACAGATCTGAAACACATATACAGCTGAGTCAAAGCCCGACCCTGTCTGCTCAAGTCACATTTACTTCGTGCAGGATCGCATAGCTAATAAATATACACCATAACCATTACATACCAACTCCAAATGTTTTGTCATGAGCAGTCACTCACTTAATGACGCTAAGTTTTACTTTTAAGTAGATCAAAGCAACTATTATTTTTGAAACTAGTGTAAATGTTCAAACTTAGCTGGTAGATGGTATGTGCGCATTAATACTGTCATTGTTTATTGATGAATCTACGCATGTGTGTTTATTCTTGAATACATCATAAATTCAATCACTTTATTTCTTGTAGTGTATTTTTATAATTAAGCATCAAGGAGAATAACAAAATGTGTATATCATATAATTGGTTACTGTATTTTTATAGGAAAATATGAACTCGTTTTCTCATTACTCCGATTTCAGCAAAAGTAATTCGCATTCAGATATATATGTAGGCATTATATTCTCTGATAAACTCGAAAATTTTGCGAATGTCATATACATATCCATGATGATCTGTTAGAAACAGCGTAAATCAGAAGACAAGAAACTTTTTTGTTATATTGTTTTCCATTCAGACATATCGAGAGCAGAACTTAGGCTTGTGTACTTCATCTCAGACTTTTGCCACATAGAAGCGTTATCGCCCTGCATACATTGGCCACATTCCTTTTGAAAACCTATCCTAAGAAGTCAATAATATGTATAATTTTTAACCAACTTTAGCATGACCTTTACATGCTGGCATAATTGTTCTGTCCAAATACATGTATTATTTTATCTGTCAATATCTGAAGCCGCATTTCTACCAATTATAAACAAAAATTTTAGTTCAGAAAAGCATAGACATTGTAGCAAAGTATGACCCTATACAGTCAACATTTTTTTAGAGCAGATGTAGTAATTTGAAACTAAAAGATCTTTCTATTTTGATGATGTCTTTTGCAAGCCAGTTATGGCTTACATGTGTTCATTTGCTAAATTCCACTCGTTCTTTTTCTGTCCCAGAGTACGTATTCCTCAGATAGTACAAAGAGAACAAACCTTAATATCACCTGGTAGCCTCATTCCTCCCCCTTCCGGTATTTCATCAAAACGCGATGTATTAATTAGTCCCCTTCATTCCACTGTCAACCATCATATGTTTTCTAAACAAAAAAAATCGTTTATCAGCAAATTAAGTTGCTACTTTACATTTCTTATGCACAATTAAAACCATTTTATTCACCCAAGAAGCCACTGCTTTGATAGAGACAGGTCATGATTTTTGATGTTTATCATCGTGTATGTTGCATATAGTTTGGGTGTATTCAAATCAGTCTTTTAACGGAAATTACAAATGGCCGATATCTTAAACTGTATTGTAAGAATTTGAAAATAAGTACAATGATGCTTAAAAAGGTTCCTTCTTGGGTAAATAATATTGTTAAATAGCGGCGTCCCACCCATAACATTACAGTAACTAGTTCACGATTTCATGCCAGTTGTTATGTTTGTAAACTTTTTCCAATGAATATGTCGACCATTGCTAGAATTCATATCGGAAGAGACTAAAGATGGCCCACATATTACATTCATGATGGGAATCATTTGACCAGTCTTTCAACTAAAATTGAAAGGTTCACAGGTCATTGTTCAGTGGTGTCAATGCAAAACTCACGAAATATTTATCTTACTAACGTCAGCATACACAACTGGTTTAAGGATTGGGATTCAATAATCAAGGTAAGGTATCTCATTAAAAATGCCGATGCAGGATACAGAGCTCCTACCAGTATAGTAAAGTCAATGTTGGACTCTCAAAGTATAGCAGCATATTTCCAATTATTATGAGACGTTCATTGGAATAAGTCGAGGGAGCCGTTTATAAATGGCGAAATAATAAAAAAATTCAACTAAGAAAAGTTGTCATATTCTTAATTATGGTAACGTTGTATTAGGCTAAGTAACATTACCATCCAAACAGCATGTTCCTAGCTCATATTGCAACAAGTCCTGTAAATGTGACATGCATCATCAAAACAAACCAGCTAAGCTGCTTTGAATTTATAAGCAATAAGAAAAAATATAAAAACAATTGCCTTTTTAACATTTATATGACAATACAAGTCGATGGAGACACAAACTATAGCGTAATTCTTAAACATAACCTGCCTGTTTATGCTATAGAGTGGACCAAATTATACAATCAAGAGGACATCGATTGTATTTGCAACGAGAAATTAGATTAGAGCTATTCCCTCCGGAGGGAATTTTTAACCTAGTAACTACTTAAGAATGAAGTTTGAAAGTTATAATTATATAAAGCAAATAATCCATAGCTAGATCTGTCGTTTGATTTTATGTGTTCTTCACTATTTATTTCCAACATGAGAGTAAGTACACATTTGCATAATAATACATCAATGACTTTTACATACACGAGACCAACACAAACTATACAACTAGAAGGTAACACATTTTGTAAACAGTAGTTTTGAGTACCATGATAGGCATACATATGTCTGTGTTTTTCGGATAAAGGCAGGGGTTAGGTGATCATGGCCGTACATGCGCTCCTGAATTCAAACATGGAGATATACTTTGGGTTTAACTATAACAGTGATAAAGTTGTTTGTAATTATGATGCCATCTAAGGTGAGATGGAGTTAGGATTACGGTGGATGGGTTGTAATATAGAAATGTAGTGTGTATCAAAATTGGTACGTTTACTCATCATCACATGTGCTAGAAAATGATATTGATTGAGACCTCTGTGTTACAACCAGAGACAGACATCCTGGAGTTTGACTTTAACATTGTTGAGATCGCTTTCTATGCAAATCACATATTGTATACCAGCCCTTGGTCCGTCATGTCCTCGAGTGGGGAGCTACAATCTCCATCACAACATTAAGGGACGGACTGTCGGAGCAGAGGTAAAAGCTAAGTGTAATGTCCCATGTTCGTATATATAACGAATATGTCAAAAGAAAGCAGCTTTATGTCTCCTTTGCACTCTCGTGTTTGTAGCTGACAAGAGATTATATATTTCTAGCCTGCTAAGCTCTCTAAATATGTATATCTCTACGTGACTGTTTTCAACATTTCACTTACCTATTCCGTATGTATATCTACCTCAATCAAATATGATTTAGCAAGTATAATTGTCCGTTTGAACAAATGGTGTCTCTGAAATATATCAAGGTCAGCAACATGTTTCAAGACATCTAAACTGGTTATAACAACTAGTTGAAAAGTACATTATGAATTAGTTTTAAAAACGAGCATCTTTCCAGTACATTAGGGAGGATAACGTTTCAGAATCTGCTTAAATATAATATTGTTAATACAATAAATGTCTCTAAAACAAACAGGTTGTATTTCAAACCAATTATCTGAAGTTCCTTTGCTTGCATATTCCGCCGCCAAAGAGCTGTATATTTGGATAAGAAATTGATATCTCTACTGTTCCTAACTAAGCTCTTGGAGGCGGGATAAGCAAGCAGCGGAACTTGGGAATAATGGTTTTAAAACACCTGGCCTTAACGGACATAGGAACGAGCCATCCGAGAATTTCATGAGCTAGTTATGTTATGTGCGTGCGCATACGGGACAAGGGGTAAGTTGAATATCTCCAGGAAGAGTGATAGCACGCGCTTTTCTGACTTCCTCTTCAGCTCTGCAGCTGCTGTCATGCTAGATTCACACAACTTGGAGCCATTGTGCACGGACTAACGCCAAGTGACTCGATCGCTTGCTGTTTGCTCCCACGAATCAGGTTTTATGTCGAACGCTTTCAATACAGTATAAAGATTGTCTTTCAAGCGTTTCTTCTGGTTTGCGCTTAGAGAGGTGGATTATGCAACATCAGTAAAAACAGTTGGTGGAGACTTTCCATGAAGGCTTTACCCACTTCCTTGTCGAATTCATCTAAAATGGAGTCTAAACTATGGGCTTTGCCACTGAAGAGCAGTCGTATATCTTTCTGCGTCTCGATCAATGATGGAGGGTCAGCCAGTGCTTAGTTCATGGGTAATTAAGGAGACGACTGATGGCTTCATCTCTAATGTATAAAGGGCAATTCAGGACGCTGTCACAGTGTTTAGCTCATCGTTGACGAATCTTCACTTTCTCGGCAATTAGTTTTGTCCCGTCTGCGCTGTTAAGATGGGATAATCCAGATGATATAGGTCTATACACCTTTTTCATGGCGTTATAGAAGTTCTTCATGTCATGCATGTCTGCGTAGCACTAGATCTCATCAGCTTTGTTTCTTTGTCATGCGCCTCGCATATGACGTAGTTTCTGCTGTACAGTTCTGCGTATATTGTTCTACAAACAATTGTTTTAATGTTTCATTTCTTTTTCTTGTCTATATTTTGTATTTGCCTTTAAAAGACCTCATTAAAAAGTAGTTAGATACTACTTTCGCCCTGTTCGTTGTCAGTTTAATGCATTTATCTGAAATAATCCTTGATAAACGTGATCCCACTGCGCTTGGACGGATTGTTATTCGCCATATGATTTAGAATTTTATGTTGCAAATGATCAAGTGTTATGGTAGAGTGAAAGCTATCGTTAATGTCAAGGATCTGGTGACGAATTTAAATCTCACTTGTGTCATGTAGAATAGTTTCATTAAACCTTGACAAATTGACACGTTTTGCATGTAAATAAATTTGATGTTATGTATGGAAAATATATTACGCTTTATATATATATATATATATATATATATATATATATATATATATATATATATATATATATATATATATATATACATATATACACTTCATATTGATTTATGTCTTCAATTTATATTAGTACAAGACATATGTTTTGAAACATCAGGGAATTTATTACAGCTGGAAACGAATTTTAACTTATTGTAGCAATGCAATATAATTAAACTTAGGCTATCCCATTTTCACTTGTTAAAATCAACCATTTGTTGATAAAATTACATAAGGCTCTGTCTAGTTATCAGAGTGTAAGCTTGGGTTAGTAAAAGAAGCCTTATTATTACCTGTGATAATATGGGGTAATATATGTTGGATGCTGAATATAGTTGGATATGCTATTATTGTATTGCTTATGCAATTGTACTGGTTGTATCGTTAGTGAGTTTTCATTTGCTGTTTTGCAATCAAAATGGTAGTAGAAGCTGCCTTGCTTGGCGCTCAGCATTAACATATTAATGTTAGAATTAGTCGACCTGATGACAGGATAATGTGACTGGGTGGGACATGCTTCAAAAATCAATATAAGACACACGCGCACACACAGGCTGTTATGTTCGAAGATATTAACAAATTATGTTAATTATCAGGAGGTTAGTCATTACCTTGGTCAACAGGTTCTTTCATCCTCAACCTCGTAATGCATAATATATTTCAAAGCTAAGTATATATCCTACTGCTACAATCAAATGAAGTCAAACTAAAAAATTGTTTTTCTATTTATCTGTTCATGCTCATTTTTTGATTTCTGCAACAAACATCTCGTACAGAGGCTAATGCAATCAATACATGTAAAGGAGCATCGAGGACCACGAAAATTTGGAGTTTACCCAAGACAATGGTTTCCTAGATATATATCAGATGCATCATGAACAACGCTTTAAATCTAAAACATTTGCGTCATGCCAATTCGTATTTTTCACGTCAACAACTGAATGTTCAGCCGAGAGTTGAAAATGTGGTCTATCAACTCAAAAATGTTGGTTTAATGTCACCAATATTCAAGTAAGTTCAGTGTTATTTAAGAATGTTCGAATTGATCATTGTGTTTCGTTGCGTTATCGTTGTTACTGTTGTTTCAAAGAC
This sequence comes from Sinohyriopsis cumingii, assembly GCA_028554795.2. Lineage (NCBI taxonomy): Eukaryota > Metazoa > Mollusca > Bivalvia > Unionida > Unionidae > Sinohyriopsis > Sinohyriopsis cumingii. The sequence goes on from CM068828.1 coordinate 112,227,159, forward strand.
ACAAAATGTATTCCTTTTGAAATTATTAGTAACGCTTTTTACACAAGTGTTACTGCCTATCAACTTTTTTGAACCTACTACCAGATGGAAGTATAAGTTCTAGAGATAGTAGAAACTAATTTTAGATGGTATGCTTCTTGTAATATTCTAGCTCTACATGAGATGGTAATTTAACACAAAAACTAGTACTTGATGTGTTTAACACTCATAGCCATAATACAACAAATGCATTGCAAACATATATATATACAAATAGAAATACATTTTAGGCACGGAACATTTATGATCCTGCAAAACACTATAATATATGAACTGCAGAACATTTTAAAATGAAGCAAAGATCATATTGGTAGGTGACAATGAAGTCAGACAAAGAGACATCTCATGAATTCAAAAATGTGGTATCCTTATTGAAAAGATCTGGATTTAATATATTTGGTATTATTGTCGATGATACGAACTTTGGTGATTATGGACCGGATTTATGTGTGCCAATTCTGCATAAGATACGTCGGGTTGAAGCGGCGATATAGGCGCTTGTTGGCATAGATCTACAAGTGTATTTCTGTTCCGTCATTGAATGTTTGAAGTCATAATGTGGGAAAAATATGTAGTCTTTCAATTGCAATTACCAAATAATACGCTATGGAATATAATGTTTATTTCATTTCGAGTGCAATAAGGAGGATGTCATTGCACATGGCATATAGTCGACATTACACTAAAATTTCTTAATGTATAATCAAGCCTGGTAAACCAGGAACCGGTTCATGTATTGGATTTGCAGAACTAAGAAATTACATTTTGATGAGATTCAGGTTGTAAAACTGCAGGTATATTTTTGTTCTTTCTTTTTGCCAGCTAAAATGACAGTTTATACCTTTTTATTTGCATGTTATTTGTAAAGATCCTGTTTGCGTGTATAACTAGCCTAAATCAGAATCATTGTATCAAAATAGAGTTAACGCTGAATCTGCCAAAGCAGCTGCATTGCGGAAGTCCATGAAACGTCTGCTTTTGTTCATTCAGAAACAAATTCAATCAACCAAAACAGAAAGTTTCTACTACAAGTGTGCATATGGTTTGTTTACCAAATAGTTCCTAATGCACTATTGGGCACACATAATCTCAACATGAAGTTGCACGTGAGTTCAGTATCGTAATTTATTGGACGATTCGGACGATGTAAAATTAACAGAAATAATGAACGTATGATAAGTCAGTTATTTCGGTTTCATCATTTTTTGGTCGTATTCGTTGATTTGTTTTTGTTCGAATGCAATTTCTGATCCTTTTTACTCAATTAGATATTCATGGGGTGAAAACACATTTTCAGATGTTTCGCTTTCCTTTAATGTGATCGCCATTTTCCATTATTTGTTTGGTACAATAAGGAATATTATGATACGGGTGTAAATGGTACATGATCGGCGTCGATTTCAGTTTCAGACTACAATATAAGATCAGATTTCCTCACTCTGTCCATAACCCATATGCGCTCTCTGCCCATAAAGATTCCAAAACAAGTATACGGTTGCTGAAGTTGAAGATAAATGCGGCGATTTACAATTCATATGATAGATTTTTGTATTCCTAATCGCAATAAGTTAATATGAGATTACTTTTATATGCATTGTCAAAATGTAAACTTTTTATGCTGATTTACATTATATATAACAAGCTTTATTGATATGCCTGTATGTAATCGTGAGTCAGCACAAAGCTGATTTGCTCCAAGTATAACTACCTCTGTAATTCAGCAAAGTCTGTTCAATGTTTATTGTATCACTCCGGTGATATAGTGGTTAGAGCGTCCGTCTTGTATGCTTAAGTTGTGGGTTGAACCCCCAAAAAATCATAGCAAAGACTCCTAAAAGCGGTACCAAGATCTGCCTCGCTAGGCCCACATCATTAAGAGGTTAGTGTTAGGGACGATCGGCCTGGTGTCAGGATGATGTGACTGGGTTAGAAATTATGTATGCGGCTTCATTCCCCAGTGCTAGACATAATTATAAACATACACAATGCAGACATCATAGCAATATGACTGAAATATTTTGAAGCAAGTTACAAATCCAAATCATGCACACGAAAGTACACCTTGTTTTGTGTTTCCTTCCGACTTGTCCTTTCAATTTAAAATATCGACATTCCCTAAATCATCAATATATTTATGCTACGGTGCATGTATCGCGCGTTTCAATTCTTCTTTATATAATATAGTAGCCTAGTTTTGGTAGGAAGCTACAAAAGGAAAATATATTTTGATTTTCCTTGTGTAAGTTCTGTGTAATAAATCCTTTGCAACGTGTTCTCGTGTATACTTAATATGAATCGTCTGGAATTATTATTGGATATTTTCTTGCAAAATTCCAAAAAGTAAATTGTTTGCATTTTCAAACCTAATATTTAGTTTACTGTCTGTTTAAATTACACTATTTATATAGTAATGCTTAGAATTGAATATTAAGATTTATCATACCATGGTTAAGAATGTAATCTTAATTTAGGTATAACACTCATAGTTTCAGCAACATTTATTTAAATAAAATAATACATGTAATTGAATGTATTGATCTGTTCTATATTTAACTATTTATGTTATGTTTTAGATTGTGGTAGGAATTAGTTGACAGATTCATGAACTGCAAATTCTTCATCTTAGTTTTTTTCTGATATTAAAACACACATAAATACGATAATGTACGTTTTCTTTCTTTCGATTGGAAGATATTTCACAAGTAAAATGAATCATGCTATTTGTATATTTGCTTTGCTTCAAAATTAATTTAACTTTTTTTTGCGGTGGTTGAGGGCCTGTTTTTCGTATCTTCTTTCTCGTAATATCACCAAATATATAATTAATTAGTATTTGCTTTTCTTCAAAATATGTCAGCTGTTTTCCGTGTATATTCTTCTGGTGTGTTTGTTCGCAATGAAAATACGAGCAGAAACATATTTCTCTGCTAAAATGCAGGATATAAAACACCTGTTTTTAATAAATATTAAATACATTGTGCGATTCGAACCTACTACTCTTGATCTTACTTTACATTACATGAATCAACATATAACACAGCGGATGAAATTATTTGGGCATAATGCTTCGATTGAGATGCTGATGGCATGCATGTTGGGAAAGCTTCGCGTCATTAATGCGCCAACCATATTTGAAATTTAACTTTGAAAATTGGTAACCCCAAGATGAGTAAATCAAATTCCGTATTAAAACATTTCATTTCTCTAAAAGAAATTGTATTCCAAAATGTTTCCGAAATTGTTAATATCTATTTGATTTCGATTTTCTTATTTAATCAACCGCTGTCATATAATCTATATTGTGCCAAATATGAATCATACGTATTCAAACTCACCCACATATTCATACCATAGATGACCAAGGTACATTTTAGCAATTAGTTAGAAACAGAAAATCAGTCGCAAAATCCAATAGTGAGCTTAATCATCCTAGCGTCAGAATGGAAAAATTATAGCATTCAATTCCCTAATCCAATAGGGCAGTTGGAGCCTTCTTTAATGAAATCTGAATTCGAAAGTAAAGTATGCTGGTGGTACATCAAAGTAATGCTACGAATTACTCGTTCATATGAAGATAATAATACAGATTAAGGAGAGGCTTTCTCGATGATTTTACGTCTGTCATTCATTTCCCACATTTTTCTTCATTGTCAACATGCACATTCGTCTATGTTTTAAATATGTCTTTGTATGATCACGTGTACTTACGCGCGCGTGTATGTGAATGTTGAGCATTTTACTCAGCTGATCATAATGTTAATCTAAGGAAATGTTGTCTCGACGCCGCCTATTAGCTTTTTTGCAGGGCTAAAATATGGGACATTAACTTATTTTACTTGGTAAGATATAAAAAGCCGTTTGGAAGAAAGATTATTTCGTGATGTCAAGTAACCTGCATATATTTTATTTCAGCACTAACATGTCTGATGATAATTGGTTTATTTTTCATATTTGCTAGAAATTGTCATATTCAGTGACTTCAGCAGGTAGCAATCCACATATTACGTAACGTAATAATATTTGCCTCTGGTATTTAATACAAGCCTTCAAAATTAAAGACACACTACACGTTGCGCAGGAGCAATGATTTGCTACTTCATTGGATGTTGTGATACTGTTGTAAATGGTACAGGTTTAGTGTTGGGTTTTGCGTCAAAGTTGAGAAAAGTTTAGCCGATAAAATGTGTATTCTCAGAATAATTCATATGCTGACTGACGATAATCCATCCACATGTAAGTCAGTGCCCACTTTTGATATATTGCTAGATTTACTGGTTTCATTTAGTATTAAGAACTGTGACGAGTTATAATAAACTTCGTGTGGTGAATCGTCGTTTCGTCAAGCGACACTGACACTTATAGAGGAGCTCATGAATCATTTTGTGCATAAGGTGGTTCAGCATGAGAATGGTTCAGCTACTTGAGGACAGAAATACATTGGGCAATGGTTGTCATAGGATTGATTGTAGTTTTTCCTTTTGTTATTGAGTTCTCGTAATACACTTTTAATCAAGTACGTACTTAACAGATTATTTGGCAACTGTTACAGTAATTGGTTAAGGTTAATTTGATCAAGAATTATATACAAAGGCTTTTACGCGTCAAAAATACTCATATTGTATCTGATTTGACAGATGTATCAATATATTGCAGACTATCAAATCTTTGAATAATATAATTTATAGTTCTTTTATACACTGTGCTGTTGCTTATTGGAGTTAAGAAATTTTTTTTCTGATTTTCAAAAAAGAGGCTTTTTTGTTGCTATCTCCTTACTTTGATTGTGTTATGTGAATTCGACAGATTATAGAACACGAACGATTTTTATATGGTGGTTTTTAATTTTCATCTTTGCCTTAATAAAACATATGGTTTTATCATTTGAAATTGTCTAATAACCAACTGAAATATATTCCTACATCAACATGTATCTTTTATTTGTCTCTGTTGTTAAACGGATATGAAAAGTATATTTCTTTCTCATACTAATACTTCACAAATATGTAGGTAGATTATTTTTGCAATTCCTCAGGACTATTCTCAGTTTCAGTGATTTCTAGTGGCACGCTTGCACGCAAGTAACTATATAGCAAATATGGTTTGTCCGAAATGGCTCTTTGCTGCGTTGTCCATGCAGCCATTTGTAGCATTCTTGAACTTTCGTAGTTTAACCGGTTTTTGTACTAACTTGTTATTTTAAGCCTTAGAAAGGAACTGTACAAACATCGCCCACACAGATTGGAAAACCCAGAAGGAATAATACGTCCCTAACTCCGAAACTAGCAGTTGGAAATACCTATTCCACGAGAACATCATGAAATACCGACCGACACCAGTGAAAAAAACTTATACGTTATTTTATAAGTTTGTCTTATACTTCTATCATGTTCTATTTCTTGAACTAAATCGTTATCGATTTCAATGATTTTATGAACGTTCTGTTACTGTGTCTGCCATCTAAAATACTATATTTAGACAATAATTTAGTCCAGTAGTATCGCTTTTGATTTTAATGAAACTTACTTTAAGAATAACAATGAATATTTTTATCTTTGTTCTATATGCAAGTAAGCTGGTGAATCTATTTAACAAATAATTTTCCTCTCCAAATAATGATGCGTCTTTTTGTAACAGTTGAACATAACGCTTCATCTTACATATTTATATTGGCGTTGTTTATTTCGGTTCAATTTGTTAATTAAAACTGTATTAATATTAGTATTGTTAGTATATGAACTAGTTAAACGATATCAACATAAACTCAATTTACTTTAACTTAGTATTGCTATTATGACAAGTAGCAGTCACATTAATTTTTTCAGGTTATTGTTTAGGTGTTTGTTCGTTAATGAAAGGGAGAGTCAAATATGGCGCATATTTCCACATCAACAACTATGGCAACGCATTCAATAACATGCAAACAGGCGTATGTTTCACTTATGTCATCACTCTTTTCCAGTTTGTCCCTTTTCTACCGTACATTTTAAGTCTTTTGACAGTTTTCCCATTAGTTTTTCTTGAACTACGGATATAAGTGAATTTTAATCTTTTGTAAATTTACCTTCTCTGGCTGGTTTTGAATCATTATATTTTCTGAAGTTTTGTTTCCTTGATCTTCCTTTCATATTACTGTTTTCCTAATAAGGTTGTCAAGCTCTACAGGCTTCATTGTAAATCTATACATATTACTTTAAGGAACACTTTTCAGTGACAGATATCCGACACTATTAGAAGTATACGTACCGACTATCTAACGTACTAAATTCTTGTTTTCATATTCCATTTTTAACTCGTGTTAAAATATTTTTAAGCTACCATTTGATTCCGAATAGTGTAATACAAACCTAGCGAAATCTACATTGCTATGAATTTCGTTTAGTTAACTGTCAAGTAGTAGCTCTCTGATCTTTCGTTTAAGAAATAAATGATAACACACTTCATTAACAAAGATGTAAATGCAATTGTTATAACATCTTACAACTTAAACATCATTGAAAACAAACCTCATTTTTGTATTGTTTTGAGTCTAATTTACCGAACAGTCCGTCTGTTAAATGTTTATGAAACACTTCTTTGCATGCTTCAATCACTAAGTCATTTGTCAAAGGTTGTTTTGTACATGAAGGCAAATAAATGAGACACACACAATCATAGACATATTTATATATGTACGACGATGACGTTATGTATTACAGGTGTCAGAATATTACCTGATTTATGTTAATTAGTCACAGTCCTTATAGTTTTCAAACTTAAGTACACAAAAATATGGGGCCCCGAGTGGCCGAGTGGTCTAAAGCGCTCACCGTTACGGATCACTGCCATCTCACCTCTGTCCGCGTCGGTTCGAGTCTCGGATTCGGCTAATGTGGTTATGTGAGAAAGCTTGCCAGAAGCTTCTCGTGGGTCGGTGGTTCTTTCCGGGTTTTTTTTTTTCCGGGTTCTTCCTCCACCGTTAATACTGGCCGCCATGCATGGACTATCTTGTGCTGAAAAGTGGCGTTAAACCCTACAACAACAACAACAACACAAAAATATTACGTACTGATAGGATTGTCTTTTCTCTCTCGTATTAGCGATGCAACATATTATTCAGTCACTTCAGTTTTTATGACATCAGTCGTTAGATCTTCAGCGTACATAATGCTACAATTTTTGCTGCCATTCTTTCCGAAATGGTAAATCTGAGAAAACGTCGTCGGACTTTAATTAAAAAAACGCCTAGCACATGAACACGCATTTTAAGATGGCTGTATAGCAGGTGTAGCACAGTAAAAGCATTCCAAGAGTTCCATTCAATAATATTTGTTTACATCCTTGACTTTAATAGTTCTCCGAAGTCAATCTGGATAAATTACAAATGCATTTGGTTTACTACTGTAACATGCAAATACGTCTGATGCTATCGTAATTATATAAAAAGTGGCATGTGGCGCTCACAATCAAAACAGTTTCTCTAATATGACTTCATTCCACTATTATTCTCTCATTTTATTTGCACTCAGATAAACAAATCCTCACAAAACTCAACTAATTCAAACATTTCTTTTACATTATTGTCATTTATCCATCGCCCAAATACCATAAATAATGAGATTACTTCTTAGCAGTACATCATTTCACTCAATTGCATTGGACGCATGGTAATGAAAACTAAGGATCAAATGAAACAAATACTACACGTTGGATAGGTACATTAGTTTACTAGAGCATGGGCTGATATGATATTGTTTTACGTGGAACACGATCTGTTTTAGCTTCATTTCCAATTTGAGAAACGTTTAGAAGTTCAATATGATTCTACTAATTATAACGCATATGCTTACCCATGTCATAGTCCACACAAGCGTCCTCTGATAGCGCCGTGCAGGATAACTGTACAAGTGACTTTGCTTTGAAATGGATTATAAATGTAGAAATGTTCAATTAAAATGCTACATTTTGTTCCTAATCTCAATACTATAATATAATTGTTTCCTTACATTCACATTATCGAAATTTAAACGTTTTAAAAAAAACTTATACAATAAAGTATTTGCATAACGATGACTGCATTCCAAGTTAATGGTTCTCTGCCAAATACCACATTTTCTTTAACAATTCTTGATATGTTTTGTCTTTGATATTGACTGCACGTGAAATGATACCGTCAATATAGGTGGACTTGTCCATCGCCTATAGGGTTTGGCCATTTACTTTGAGGTAGTCTACGTAAGGCTTTACTCAGACTGTATCTGATTCGGTCTATGTACATGTAGATATCTGTCATATCGTAATAATTGAATAATATTTATTTGTTTTTTCACTGCGTTATTTATAGTCAGAATTATACAACCATCAGGGTCATATTTCTGATATTGAATACATGTGAATTTTTTGTTTGTGGCAATCTGCATACTTTGAATGTTTCATATATATTAAAAAATTACACACTACAAGAGTCTGACATAGTGTTGTTTTCATTCTTTTCGTCACCATAGCAGAATATATTGTTTTCATTATTTAAAATATTGTAATAATCAACTATGAAATCATTGCCAATAAATATATCAATGTTTTTCTGTTATCAATTGGATTTGAAGAAACAAAATATTTCTTCGCAAAGCGTTATTTCGCATTAATTAAGGTACAATTTGTTACATTTCGTCATGAATCGTATCAGGCTTCAGTTTTATGCAATGCCGTGCTTTCATATAAGTGACGAGACAGTGAATCTATTTTGTCTTCCAGGAAATTTTGCTTTTAGATCTGACAACCATTAGATGTTTTAACGAAATAAGTGATTTATCCCGTTAGATTCCATTTGCTTGGTTTTTAAAACTTATGGAACAAACCCATCGACAGTTGCTTATAAATCCTTTTGGCATGAAACTTCTAAACTAGCAGCTGCAGCTATTTCGTCAGCAGCACTCAACACATAAATTTGTATCCAGTCAAAAGAAACTTTCGTTTTAACGTTTACATGTATCTCTATTTTGTTCTGTTTCTTGAACTGAGTCGTTATTAATTTCAATAAATATAGGAGCTTTCTCATATGTATAGGACATTTTGGTTTTCAGATACATGCCTTGACGACCGTATTTAATTTTGCACAGACAATTATTTATTTGGAGATTTTATTAAATATGACGAAGAAACTTTAAATCATTGTCCAACTTCAACCTGATAATTTGATTGGAACTAGTTACTATAACATAAAGTCTATGATGTCACCATTATGATAATGCTTCAATTCTTTCAGTTGCTTTTCCCTTCTTAAAACTGTTTTGGTCGTGGAATGAGTTCTTTTTATAGTGCATATTTTCATTTTCTTCACTCTTTCAGCTATGGATTTATGGTCATCACTATTGTGCAAAAAGCACATGTCAGTGTGTGTAGTAGCGTTATAGTGACGTAGTGATTAAACGGTCCGCCTTCGCTGATTCAAATACCGGCCGACTCATACCAAAGACTATTAAAACGGTACTCACAGCTGCCTTGCCAGGCTCTCAGCATTAAGAGGTTAGTGTTATTACTGGTCGACCTGGTACCAGAGTAATGTGACTGGGTGGAACATCATGCTACATGTCTGCGGCATGATGGCTCAGTGCTAGACATCGCTAGAAACTGTCACACTGCAGACATCGTAGCGCTATGCCTGAAAATTGTTAAAGACGTAAAAATTCCCAAACGCCGACACGTCATGGTGTGTATGTCCTAGCATAATCTCTTGACTAATGAATATCCCGGTTCCATAGATGTCAACATTCTTTATCGTTTCATCCAAAACTCTTTGGTGAAAAAAGCGAAATTGATTTGAAGTATATATTATAGGGAGGAATATGTTTCAAATATATCATTTTCTTGGAAAAACTTAGAAAAGGCTTTCCTCTGTTCGGTAGGCAAATGTGGCATTCATTTCGCACCTCTTACACTTGAAACACTGAAGGTGTTATGCCTTTATTAACGCAATCTTACAAAATCTTTCCGACATCATTTCCATATTATCATATTAGATTCACAATTATTATTTTAGATTCTATACGAGGGAAATGTTAGAAACAAACAAACAAACATAACCAAGTACAAACCATTGTATATGTGGTCTCTGTCGACATCAGTTTGGACATGTTTGTATATCGGCAAAGGGTGGAACATGCCGAAATTGCATAAATAAACATAACAAATCTATTGACTACATTCACTTCATCATTTACACCAGGATCAACGATATTCAATGAGGTATATGGTAGTTTTGACACATCTGGGCATGGTTATACGTACTTTCCTCAATAAGTGGCACCTTCTCGTCGAAATCCAAATTCCTTATTCAGTCTGACGACTGTGATAAATGAAGGATAGGAGTAATATTTATATGCAAAGGTTTTCCTAATTCGCGTAATTGTGACATTTATAGCATGCTTTCTATTCTAATATTGTTCTATGAGTTACACATTTTCTTCAAATCCCTAATCTGATTAATTATAGTTGCTGTGTGATTCATCTTCAGACCATGTTCAAGAAGTGGCATGTTATCTTTGTTCAGGTCTGCTTGATCTGCTGTTTAAGTACCATTAAGTAACATTTCTGAAACATTCACCATCCTCCGTTTGTGATTCCCAACAGTAAATTGCCTTGAACGTAGTAAACCATACGTTTCTCAACGTGTTATTGAAGAGCAATAATGCAAAATATAATTGCTATTCTCCATTCATTTTCTAATGTAGGGATAAAGAAATCTACTCATTGTATTTTCCATTTCCGTAGGATAGCATTATATAAATGAGATCGAGCATTTACTGGCTTGTTTTACAATAAAAATCCAGCCATTGTCTAAATTGCAAGACAGCTTATGCAGGTATATAGTTTTTTGCGTATCTCTTTTTGTTTATAAAATCACCATAACATAATCAAAGCAATAACAATATTATATCAACGTAAGCGAATTTGAGTGATTGTATTACCTTCCGTAATTCTTGGTCAGCAAGGCGTCAAAGACTATATCTGAAAATGTTCGTGACCTTTCTAGGTAAGGAGTTTTCTATAAATTCGTCTTCAATATAATCCATCCTTTATCTTGTTTAGCTCAATTCGCTCTTCTTCCAGTGCATGCATCTATTTTCCTTCTCTGGATTCTGCTAATAGTTAGACTGGCCAAATTAATGTTTTGGACGATTTACCAATCCAAATCAAGGAAACGTTCTTGTTGACGATTGTACGTATGGGCGTCCTAAGCAATTCATAGGCTGACCGGTGTTTCATTTGACCTGATCAGATTAATAGACAGACATACATATATGCACTACCCGTTGTAGATGGTACCATCATGTACAAGGAGTTTAAGTGTCGCAGACTCATTGAAACGTATATCGCGGAAATAGACCGCTGACGTTGTCCAGAATGCCGCCAAATCATTTCCCATAGCTGTTGCCGTCTGCTTGCCAAAGCACCTTCTGCTGGTTCGTAGTGGACATGTTAACGAACATTTTGATCCAACTATTTTGCAATGATTCATTCGGAATACTTTTTAGGGAACCATAACCGAACGGTGTCTTGCGACACAGGACTTCGGTTGGTCATATATGCTAGGAGTAATGAAAACCATAAATAAAATTAAAAGCTGCAAGCTCTATTTGGCCGGAAACAAAGGCGTTATTGGAAGTCGGATAATGACGTGCTGCTTATACCATTTGCACAGATAATTATCTCAATCACACCGAATTAATATTGTCTGAAAAGAATTACAAAATTACCAATATCTACTATAAGCCCATAAGCGTAAGGATAAACAGTACTTCTGTCAGAAAAAACAGCATTGTTTGTTATCGAACGTAGACAAACTTAGCTTATTGCAACGGTACACGCCCACTCTATTATGCCAGGACAGAAAACGGTTTGCAGTGTGTGTGTGAATTCGAGCGATCCAGACTTTCCGTGTTGCTAATCAGCAGTAGATCAATTATGAATGTATGCGTTGAAACTATGTGTAGTGGAAGAAACACATTAATGAATAAACAAATTAATGAACAGGAAGGCTGAGATGGTCCAACTATGTTTGCATTCTTGAAGTCCGTCTGTATTTGCTTGTCATTGATTTACACATTATTTTATACATTTATTGCGGTCGTCGGTGGAATAAAGCTGGTGTTGGAATATAACTAGATCCGCGGAAAGTGTTGTGCGAGGACATCTGAAACTGAACTTGCAATCTTCTGAGACTTGTATAGCCTGAATCTACCCTTCAGTATTTTTTCAAACTTTGTCGATTTCATCATCGATAACTAATGATGAGCTCAATGTCTCTTTACGTTAAGATTACACGGGATACCAATATAAAACAACATTTGCAATGTTCTAGATTGTGCAGAGCTTCTTTTGGTTAAGTCATCCGGCATAATATATTTCACACTGAGAACAAATCTGACTGACAAAAAGCGCTCTTTAGCCATCACCCTACAATGTAGACACGAGTCCAAGACGCATACTAGAAGCTATGCAGCGTCTATGCTTGCTTTGTGTACGTCAGAGTCGATTTCCCGATAATCTCGGGCTCTGATCTTTAATTACCATACATAACAGCATCGTGGGCAATAATAAGTGTGATACGGCGACGGTTATCCTAATGACCGACGACACGTGCAACATAAGCTCGGTTGGCCCGTACAAGATTCGTGACACATAACTATGTGGCTGTTTCACAAAACGTCCCTATGCTCCAATACTTAACATATTCCTGCCCCTTTTTAATGCGAAGAATCCTGTTTGCTTAAGTGGTTTTATATCTGAACCAGCTGTGGATCATCCATAAAAGCTGACTGCAACCTCATATACAGCCTTTAATAATCCAAGCATACCTGCATGTCAAGTACCGCTTGGCACATGTATTCAACTGTTTCCCACGGATCCACTATGTTGATTCACATTCAGCTTTTATTTGGATAAAATCGTCTAATTACTTATTTTCTAATAAACGTTTTCACAATAATGGATACTTGCTTTTGATCATTAACTATTTCCTTGACGGTTTTTCTCCGTAATAGGCACGTTGATAACTCCTCGCCGCCGCTCATTCTGCGAAAATTACGCCGATGCCATTTTAAGAGAAATCACCAGGACAAACACCTAACACAAGCGAATGTGATAAACACTCTGTATAATGATATGTTCTGCTGCAACATTATTGTTGAACATGGCATTTTAGCTCGAGTGAGTCCTAATGCCATTGGAATTACATCTACACACACACACACACACACACACACACACACACGTATATATATATATATATATATATATATATATATATATATATATATATATATATATATATATATATATATATATATATATATATATATATATATATATATATATATATATATATATATATATATATATATATATATATATATATATATATATATATATATATATATATATATATATATATATATATATATATGGATGGATATAAAGATAGATCTACAGATATATAGATATATAGGTAGTAGAGAGATAGACAGACAGGCAGGCATACAGACAGAGAGACAAACATACATACAGACAGATAGATGGATAGATAAATATATATATATATATATAAATACATATATAGATAGATGGATAGATAGATAGATAAATAGATAGATAGATAGTTGTTCTATTGTTGTTCTAGGGTTTAACGCCATTTTTCAGCACAAGATAGGCTATACATGGCGGCCAGTATAACTGGTGGAGGAAGAACCCTGGCAAATCCAGGGAAGAACCACCGACCCACGAGAAGCTACTGGCAGGCTTTCCCACGTACCCACGTTAGCCAAGCCTTGGACTCGAACCCACGCAGCCAGAGGTGAGATGGCAGTGATCCGGAACGGTGAGCGCTTTAGACCACTCGGCCACTCGGGGCCCCGATAGATAGATAGAGAGATAGACAGACAGACAGATTGATATATAGATAGATAGACAGATGGATAGATAGATAGATAGTTAGATAGATAGATAGAGATATAGATACATAGATAGATCGATAGATAGATAGATAGACAGACAGACAGATAGATAGATAGATAAATAGATAGATAGATAGATAGATATATGGATAGATAAAGAGAGAGAGAGGCGAATTATAGCTTGTAATGCCAAATACGTTTTCATATGTCCTTGATTCGTAGATATTGGTGCCTCCTTTTGGCAGTCTTCGTTTCATTTCCTCATGTTGTCCTGGTGGTAACAGAACCAGGAAGAGATTATTTAAAATTTCGTGGAATTCTTCAAGCGACATGCAATGTTGTTTCGTTTTGATACTTTGAATTTGCAAATGGGGCTCACTTGTAAGCTTGGATTAAATTTTACAATATCTTCGCTATTCGCGTCAGGTACCTGCTTTATTCTTGCACAACGTCATCGCAGAACAATTTGATAACTGTCTGCGTTTATTGCTTGACAAACAAGCCCCAGCTACCAAGTGTGGAGTATCAATTCAAAACTGTTCTCCATGGTATAGCAGTATTAGGGACCACCTTCGCACTGCTAAAAGAGACCGCCGTAAAGCTGAGAGGCTCTGGATTTCTACCAGACTCACTATTCATAAGCAAATATATGAAGCCGCTTAGAAGAATGTCGCAGATATAGTCCATGCAGCGGAATCAGCCCACTACACTACTAAGATCACGGAAAGATTCAGCTGCAAAGAGCTCTACAAGATTACTAACAAGCTGATGTCAAGGAATAAATCTACACCACTTCCAACTACCTCCTCTCCAGTTGAACTTCCGGACATGTTTGCGAATTTTTTTTTATGACAAAGTACAAACCATTAGAGATAAGCTTGACACCACAATTTCAATTGCCTCGTCGTCACTATACAGTTGGGATACATAATTAGAGCGGCAACCATTAGCAGCATTTGAACTGTCTCTATGGATTTCGTACGTACAATCGTGATGAAGAGTGCACCAAAGTCATGTGAACGTGATCCAATTCCAACATCACTGCTGCTTGAGTGCTTAGATCCAGTATTGCCTTCTCTAACTGATGTTATTAATACCTCTCTCGCATTCGGGAAATTCCCATCATTTTTCAAAGCTGCCATTGTAAAGCATCTGCTGAAGAAACCAACACTAGACCATAACCATTTAAAGAACTACCGCCCAGTTTCTAATCTCCCATTCATATAAAAAATCTTAGAAAAGGTTATTCTATCCCAGCTTTTATCTGATATAAATTCAAACAGTCTTTTTAGCAATGTACAATCTGCATATCGCCCTTGCCACAGCACGGAAGCTACTCTTCTAAAAGTAGTTAATGACATTCTCTCTGCGTTGGATAGCGGGAAGGTTACAGTCCTCACCCTCCTTGATTTGTCTGCAGCATTTGACACAATAGACCATGATATATTACTTACCGTCTCCAACATATATTTGGCATTCATGATACAGCCTTACTGTGGTTCAAGTCCTACGTGGTCAACAGGACACAAATTGTATCTGCAAATGGAATACACTCCAGCCCACTTGATCTATGTTGTGATGTTCCACAGGGGTCTGTTCTCTTCATTCTGTACACTCAGTCGCTCTGAAGTGTCATATATCATCATCCAATGTCTCACCATTTGTACGCTGATGACACCCAAATATACAAATCTAGCCACCCAACTGAAGTTGATGCTACCATCCAAGGTGTAGAGATGTGCATTTCTGGTGTGAAATCATCAATGACATGTAACAAGCTGCAGATGAATGATGATACAACTGAGGCCATTCTGATCACAACACAAAGACCTTCTCATTCACATCCTTTACCTCACATAATAAATATCAGCAATACCAACATTAAATTCACACAATCAGTACGAAACCTAGGTGTTACTCTGGACAGTACTCTCACATTGAACAAACATATCATGAACATATGCAAGGCTACATATCTTGCGCTGAGACGCATCAACTCAATTCGCAAATATCTTTCAGTTGATGCCACTAAAATACTTGTATGTTCATTAGCACTTTCAAAACTGGACTATTGTAACTCAGTTCTGTCTGGTTCATCTCAATATCTGCTCCAGAAACTTCAAAAGGTTCAAAACACAGCTGCTCGGATCATACTTAGAGTACCACGATCAGAGCACACCTCCCCGCTGCTCTGTACCCTACACTGGCTATCCATTCGATCCAGAATAAAATACAAAATTTGTTCTCTGTGCTATGTTTCACTGTCGGACTCTAGTCCAACATACCTATCCGATCTACCCATGTGAACACACCAGCAAGATACTTACGCTTCTCTTCTGACACTCGTATACTTATTATTCCCACTATGAAAACAAAGTCATATGGACAGCGTTCTTTTGCATACCAGGGCCCAGTAACATGGAATGAATTGCCCACTGAACTTAGACACAACGACACAGTGATCACATTCAAGACTGCTCTCAAAACCCACTTGTTTCGGCTGCAAGAACAAACTTAAAGGTCTAATAATGTTTCCTACCTCAGCATGTTTTTATGTTTTCTGATTTGATGGTGTTTATTTTTTTAATCATATCATTATATGTTATCTTATCTTAAAAGTGTTGCCTAATCTTGTAAAGCTCTTAGAGCTTCTAAAGATTAGGCGCTATACGAAGTCCTCTTTATTATCATCATTATTATCATTATTATTATTATTATTATTATTATTATTATTATTATTATTATTATTATACTTCTTAATGTTTTATCTTGGTCGCTCCAATAAGATCACTACTGAGGTTAATTATTCAGTGGGATCCTGATACGTATTTGATAATTTATACATCGTTGATCCTTGTATACAAACGGATAGAATGTAATCAAGATATACATCAATTTAGTAATTTATCTGACGACATTATTGCACCATTGGTCTTGTTTTATAACTTGGTCATTTTATCCATTCACAAATCCGCTCATAATGCTCTATGCTCCAAATATCTGTGGCGTCTAATGACACGTTATAATGCGATTCTTTTATTTTAAATGACATGTATTGTCGGTCGGTCATTCTTAGTGAGCATAATCATACTGAGCGTTGTATGAATTGGGATTAAATGAGACCTTGATTATCTGTTACGTTCCCCCCCCCCCATTCTAGTGGGCTTTAAAGCGGAGTTTGAGCGTAGATGAATTTGTGTAATAAGTATCCTCAGTGGCGAAATATTGCCGACTATTTATGTTGTTTAGCTAACACTAAGCGGCAGCATCATTGCCTGGAATAGTTGTTAGTGAAATAAAGTAACCTTTAACATTTACCGGAAAAATATCTCTTTAATAGGAATTAATTCTCTTTAAGCAATTCTTGCACTTGAATTAATTTGTTTGTTCGCTCCAACTGTACCCAAATTTTATCTTTATTAACGAATAGAAATAAAAATATAGCTCGTTAATATTTGTAAATGTTTAATTCTGCTGTCTCTTAAAACATTATACCTAATTGTAACTGCTTGGTTTATTTTTCATTAATTGCATCTTTTATACCATGAAGCGTGATAGTTTATTGGTATTGTTGTTTATATTCAAGGTACTGTACGGTAGTTTTGCTAATATTTTATATACTGTTGTTCTGTTTAAGAATCATGAAACCGAACTATAAGATTTAATGTGTGACTCTTACTTCAGTTATTTTATTCGTTGTCTGACTTTTGACGCATTATTGATGACCTTTTATGAATTTCACTATTTATATTTTGTGTCGTGTCGGCACTTACTGTAGAGGTTATTTCCGGGATTAATCAATCAGATTGCTTTTGTAAATTATTATTGTATGCTACTGTGCTGTACATTTCCCTCACCATGTCAAAAATGAGTTCATACCAATGCAGTTCCAGTTTTTATCCACCCATGGAAGAGCAAAAAGGAAAATCGGTCAAGGTCGTAAAAGGAAAGATATTAAGTGTTGATTACTTCTAATATATATGTGTCTTTTTATGCAAGTCACAAAAATGTTTAATTTTAACGTAATTGAATAATGTATGAAACATAAATCACATACCTCTGCATTTGTTGCTTTGTTAAATTTTCGTGATTATTTGTTGATTATGATATCGGTGTTTAGGGTCTGGTCTTAACACATCATGTATTAGCCTAATTTCATAATAATGAATTATCTGATTATATTTCGGTTGTTTAACTGTTCGAGATAATAATAACTCTTTGTATTAGTTTGTTCGGTCGTGTTTGTATTACGTACCATGAATTTATAGTATTCGTCTCGAAAACACAAACTTACGCATTATACGAATGTGAAACAAGAGCAAGCTGTGCAAGTGTTCGATTAGAACATCGGAATATCTGGTGTTTAGATAATGATACTTAACATATTTGCGTGTTTGAGAACTTTTCTGTTATACTGACCGTTGTCTTGATGTACTTAAAAACCATATTCACGCAAGTATTTGATTTGCTTGGCATGAGATCAGTCCGTGAACGTTAGGATTATTTCCATTGTCGAAGTTTCTTTAGCTATAATTTCATCCATTTGTAATGAAAGTATATATTTGTGCAAGACACATCTATTCTAAGATATTTTGTAACACACTAAAGTGACATAATTTATATATCGATGCGGTCTTGCTGTTTTATAATCTTAACTGTACTACGTCGTTTATTATTCGATTCTTTGATGAAAGAGCTATTATATCCACCTGCTATGTATCACACACGCATACAACTACATTATTTAGGTATCATATATTTTTTCTACATAAAAGCTTGGCATTGGATAATATAAATTTCACTAATTATGGATTACTGCATTTGTATGAGAAAATGTGGGCCAGTTTTTCTGAGTGTTATTGGACGACCATGGAAGTAAAGTAAAACTAATTAATAATTTTCCCATAAAAACGCAGTAAATGTTTCATTTTATACTCGTTTTCTCTTTTAGTCGTTAAGTACTAACAATAAATGGATACATCAAAGGAAACAAATTGAGTTTATGCTGTATTCCAATAAATATATACACAACCATAGATTCACCAATACACAATGTTAATAGTATTGCACGCATAGCAGCGCCCAGCGAACGATAAATTTCATCGAGAGCTTGACATACTTCTGTTACAAGTATCGTGTTGGTCTCCATACAATTGTAATTTAGAGTTACATTCTGATTGAATGTGCATCGCAACAACTGAACCAATTAGTCTGGAATGAATTGAATTAGGTCTTTTTATCCAACTAAATTTGCTTTTCTGCTTGTGATGACCTGGATTGATTAACTTGGTCAATTCCTCTACGTTGTATATATGATTTGAGCATATGACATGTCATTGAATCAACACCAGCTATGTTTGTTCGGAATCATAATGTGAGAAAC
Organism: Sinohyriopsis cumingii; assembly: GCA_028554795.2. Lineage (NCBI taxonomy): Eukaryota > Metazoa > Mollusca > Bivalvia > Unionida > Unionidae > Sinohyriopsis > Sinohyriopsis cumingii. The sequence goes on from CM068828.1 coordinate 112,246,509, forward strand.
ATATTAATTATTTTCAATTTAATTATAAAATACGCTATAGAATATCACATTTATTAGATAGTGATTGCAGCAAGGAGAAGGTGATTTCTGTTGTTAAACTGTATCATATCTACCTTTATCTAGATGAAACATCTTGTTTAGTTCATCGACAAACAAATATAATTAACCAAACGTTAACAATTACATAAGCGTATATTGTTTGTTTACAAAAATAGTTCCTATTACACAATTCTTTTTTTATAGATACACGTGTTGTGCAATATCATAGTGTGCAATGGGAAACATATTGCACGACTCTAACAATGTGAAGTGAACGGAGAAAAAAAGAGCATATAATGATGTAATTTTTTAATGATACGAGATGTAGCCTACAATATATTATGACATTCGTTAGCACAGGAATACATTTGACGATAAGTAGGAGCACAGTCTTCATTTAGTGAAGGTAACTTTTCTTCCCAGGATACGTTAGAGTACTGATGATTTATGAAAGTGGTTTGCTTGATTTATTTACACAAGCATTACCAACGTTATAGATCAGTCTTTAATGTAAATTAACATACATTATTTCACTCAAATATTAAAACGCATTGATGCATATCGATCTGTGACTAAACATGTCGTTGACCAATTTGTATATAAATTGATTAACGTGATTTGCAGCTTCTCAGACACTCCTAAACGTCCCCAGTCAGACAGACAATTACTCTATGTTATATAAAGATTCGAATGTCATGAACTGTTCTGTATGCAATAAAATATTATTACTATTTCCCATAGGGTAAATGTCGCCATTACAAGTTTTAACGTTATATAGTCTGCTATATTACTGAGTAGAACGTGGGTGTACATTCTCTAGCGATTGCCTAAACGCTTTTATCGAAATTATTTATGTTACTTTTAGCTATTGCTTTCGTCTCAATAAGATTATCAATTGCTGGATCTATTCCATTCTTGCAACTCTGTATATCTTATTATGATACATGTAATATATAACACGATAAACGTGTTTAGTTATTGAGACAACACGGTTTCTAGATTTTATTTATTGGCATATAATTTCCTATATGTATATTCAAAACTTGCACTACTGTCAGTGCTTTATATTTTATTATTCGTGCTCAATATATTTTCTTTATTTACCACTTTTGTCGTAGGATATTATACCTGAATTTGTGTCGCATGGATGAAGTGAAGTAAAGATAACTGCTTTATTCTTAATGAAGTAATACATGAGCCAGATGGTTTTCCAAGTATAATTTCCTGGATCACTTAAATATCGATGCAGCGATATTCATGATTTCAGATAGAGGTTTCATTGATATTAGTTACTTTCTGTGGAAAAGGGCAACCGAAGAAGGCATGTGAGTATAATAAAATTATTCCTATTAGTAAATCACCAGACATATTGTTTGTATCTCTAACCCTAAACTATGGCGATGATCGCTTCCGTATCTAGCATTTGTTCACACAATTTAGTTTGACAATTCAAAGATTGGAAGTCTGATCTAAGTGACATGTATATTTGCGGAAGTATTATTATCGTTGTCAATTGGTTCTTCCCTTATACGTCACTGTGAAAATGGAGTCCTCTCGTATCATTATTTTATAGCCGAATTATTGAATATATACAATTAGTAGCTTACGGAATAAAGCTGCTGAGATAGTATGAACATAAATCACCCTATCCCACTCCCAGGTAACAAAGCTAAATGACTAAAACGAAATGCACGATCATTTCTTTTATCCAAACATGTTATGATTCCTTGGCGCAAGAATGATTCACATCAATTTCAGAGACCAGCCCGGAACCAAAAAACAAATATGAATGAATCCAGCTCTCAGGTTATACATTACAATGATTAAAGCATAGTAATGAAGATAAAATCCACCACTGATTAAAATCCTCTAATGTCAACTAGTAATGAATTTAAAATGTCAAACATACCGTGATCGAATGGCATTTGATCAAACATGATTGACATCAGATGCATATGCCAAAGTGTGGCAACATGATGATCAACAACAAGTAGGTGTAAAGCTAAAGGTAATATAGACTTAGAATAGATGCATTAGTTTATACCAGCTATAATTTATTTTACCAGCGTGTAGTGCCTATCTTAATCGAAAAGTTTACGAAATTGAAAGAATACGCAATATCTGATAATTTATCCTTATGAGATATTAAGAAGGCAGGATCATGAAATATTATTCGCGCCATATATTAACAGCTTTTAATACATACAAATCTGTATGTAATAATACATTTCGTAAAACAACCAAACTCGAGATTTATGAGTCATTAGCAAATTATATAGAAAAAAATCAAAATATATTGAAGCTGGGATATGCGAAATACAATAAATAATCTAAATATATAATTCCCTTGCCTTTTTCGAAAAACAGTATCTTGTTTAAGGTAAGAAATATGAAGACCAAACTTAATTTGTATGGTATCATTTATATTAGCTTTAATGTGTTAAGTAAGCAAAATCAATACAAAATGTAGTTTGAAGAATTGAACAAAGGTTACAACCAAATGATCAAGGAATCATTGTATGAATAAAATGTAGAATATTTACACTTACTCAAATAAAAGGCGTCTTGGAGTAGAATGACCGAACTCTTAAAACAAGAACGAGTAGGTATTTCTTTGACAATACATTCAGAAAATGGATAGATGGATTACCTAATCCCACTAAAGGACATGATTGTACTTATTACATATTTAGCGGTATGTTACCAGTTAACGCCGATGCTCTAAACAATTGACGAACATATTTGGACAATTAATGATACCAACGGAACGCCTAAATGTAACATAGGAAATAATGTTAGGATCTCAAAATATTAATTATTTTTTTTAGAATAGCCATGCTACTAATTTCACAAAAGACATATTTTTAATTCGGCATGTTATATAAGTGATTGTACTATGTAATAAGTCGAATACTTGAAGGTTGAGAATACAATGAAAATATGCTAGTTAGACGGTAGAATATGGTGCTTCGTTCATCATTGCATTGAAAATATCATGTCGTTAACACATTTTAAGACAAAGAATTAGTTCCTCGAAAATTCAATCAGGCATCTACATGTAGAATTAAGCAAATATTTTGCAAGAACAGATATCGTATAAGCATGCCTGATGCAGTACTACCACTTAAAAGATCTCCTGAGGCGAGCAAATACTGTAGCACAATATTATACAATAATACAATTTCAACTGTCTTATTAAATATTGTTATACATTTCTGGAATTTGGGAAATAATATAAAAAATAATTTGCAAGATAGTGGGTTAATCTTTTACTAGTTTAATTTTAATTCTTCTGAAACAAATTAGCAACATAATTAACAATCTAAATATTGAAGCTGTGCGGAGAACAATGAGTTCAGGTGTATAACAAATTCCAGTAGTATAAATGGAAGAGAAGTCAGATGATACAAATATGGTTAAAATAAGACTATCAACAAATGAAACATTCATATGCTCAAAACAAAAGGAGTAAAAATTGTGAAAATACTGTTACATTAATCCGATATTATTGCATATGAACTGATAGAATCAAAGAATACAATCTGATAAATAATCATTTACGACTGTCGTAATATTGGAAAGAAGGATCATCTATTCAATGATACTAAAATGAAATAGGAAAAAAGATTGTACCGGTGCAAAACTATTAAAATAAACGACGAGATTCTTAACTGATACCAAATTAGCAAAATCTGAAATAAGAGGATTTAACCATATTTAAGTACGTCTACAGACGAGAAGAGAAGTAAACATACATTTTGCCTCACACAAAACATAAATGAATGAATAATTCTCCATGAACAATTTAATGGGTGTTGAAACGAACATAAATTTGAATCGCGAAATCAGTAAACTATAGGTTTATATTTCGTATCGTTGAGGAAGATGAAAATATGTGGTCTATACAACTTTCAGTTAGGAAACAGGTACTTTACACATTTGACTTTTGGTCTCAAAATACATCAAGTAAATAGTTTATTAGAATCGATGCAACATAAAATACATGTTTAATATTCATAATAGCGAAAAATATTATATAATTATTTGTGGAACAATAGACCAAGCTAATTAAATCAGAATAAAATGTGCAAAATATGAATTGAGGATATGGGTGGAATTAACAAGAGTTGCAATGTCATACATATTTCTCGGTTGCAATACAGGCAAAAATGAAATGACATGTAGCACCAACATGGGTAACATCCGATACTGCGACGGTGATTTCACCAGACAACGAAATGTATTTGAATGTATGCTGATGTTAAAAATATGCTATTATGAGAGTCTTTAAACATCATAATCATCATCATTGTTATCTTTCTTCTTCTTCTTAATTTTATTATAATCGCAAGCACGCTTTGAACTGTTACTATATTTTGGCGAAGATAGAGTAGTATCTCTTATGTGATGTGAATCTTTTGTTCTGTAAATGGTCGTTGTATCGAAAATAGTCAATAACAAATTAATGTATCTTCTACCATCAGCTGTAACTATCTCAAATCTGGTGAAAGGTTAAACCCACATGCGATACAGAAGTAGTTGCCCTTGTTGTAAAATTGCTGAAGCTGATGATCTGCGGGACCAAGTTTATTTCTCCTGGACATTGCCACAAAATATATTGTATAACTCTATCTCTCTATAACTCTATCATCTCTGTGAGTTCATATAGGATTTGATGCATTCAAAAATATATGTTAGTTGTCATTACTTACACTTGTAATGTTTTGCTTTATACATCTTTTACGATTTTTAGGTGCTACATGCCATTTCAACATTAGTTGTCATAGAGTTTGTTCTTTTGTTAATTATTTCTGGATAGTGTTGCTACAATTTGCAAAAGACAATGGTGTTACAATATTTAAAATGCTGATTATAAATTGTTTACATCTTTGGTAATTTCTTACTAGACTTTGCTAAATTCTGTTACTCAGGGATTTCATTATGCATTTTAGTCTCGGTTATAATTGTTTCAGAATTGTTCGCATATGCTAAATTCCCTATTGGCCTCGGAAAGTTATTATTATATTTAGTCCGAATCACAATGTTAACACTTTGTTAAGTGATTCTTATCAGCTGTCGTGAACATATGTGACGATTTCGGTATTTTATTAGTAAGTTTTGTCTCAAACATAATTACAACATTTGTTCCATTGTTTTTAGTCTCGGCTATATTTGTTAATTTTAGTATGCCATGCCTGAATCTATTACGTCTCTGTTAAAATCAATGTTTATTTGGGAACTTTACCAAATACAAATTCGATCCTTTCTAGTCTCTGCTTAATTAAATGCTACGTTCGAAATGTTAGAACTACGTTTAATCCAAGCGTTGGAGCTTTGACATTATTTATAGTGTCTGACATCTGTTTAACACTGAAATTCTTGAGTTCTTAAAGTCTCCTTTATAGTATGGATCAATTTCAGGATTTTAACATTAATGTTAGCCTAAGTCATACTATTTGCATTTGTTTTCTTTTAGTACATGCTTTAGATAACCATGATGTCTACATTTTTGGGGAATATTTTAGTATCCGATAAATCTCGTAGTTTTAGAATTTTAGTACAACTTTTAGACAGGCGATTTGTCATTATATTATTACCGTTTTATTAGTCCCATCTAAACTTTGTATTAGTGTCGGATTCTTAGTATCACTTTTAAAATATATCTTATGTTTTTTCTTTTCTTCATGTTTAATGATTGTTTCTGCATGCTAGTAATATTTTCGACCAAAAAATGCAAGGATAAATGGAAATTTGCTTTCAGAAGTATTTAAATGTTTCAATAACAGTTTACTCGAATGAAGGATCGATTTGAATAAGTATTAAATTTAATGTTCATATGCTGTGATTCTGTAGTAAATATGGAATGTCAGCAGTTATTTTAGTCTGAGCCAGACGTTAGACATTTCTATTTTAGTTACTCTTTAGGATCGGTATTGTAATATAAATATTATTCTAGCCTGATTCTTTAGTCTCGTTCAAATTCCATACCTGTTTGAGTTTAGTCTCTATTATTATTTTGCATTGTTTTCAAACTTTAAGGCTCTGTTAAAGTCTGTATTTGTTTGGAATGTTTTATATTACTTTTAGTTGTTTCAATTCTTTTCACTTCGTTTCGGCATGCTGAAACGCGTATGTATTTCTAAGTTTAGAATTGCTTATTGTTTGAGTTTCTGTTTATTAATGATCACGTATACGGTTCTCACTTTATCAGGATATTATGAATACATATCAATAAAGAGGGCTAAAAGGTGCATTCACTGCTTCCACTTATCACATCAAGGTACTTTTACAAAACCTGTCATTTTTTCCAGGCATTTCAGTTCGAAACACATAACATGATCTCAGAGTACCTAAAATTACAATGAACAGCTGTTGTGTAAAATAGTGAGTGGTAACTTGAGAAGATCCTACGTGTTATCGCAACCATCCATATTGAATCTGACGGCACGAAATATGAGTGTTCAAGTTTGTATGATAGTAGCATGGTTTCCCTGTTTTACTTGTAACTCCTACTGTAAAGCAATTCGGGGTATTTAAATAAATCCGTTAAATTCATTTGAGACTTCAGTGACAGGAATGTATCTATTACATTTGGAAGCTACTTTGAAGCTAAGTATCGCTTTGTAATTATAAGTTATGAATTAACCTACGGTCTTGATACATTATCATATAAGGAATTAACTAATTTAATGCATCGTTTGAATGCATAGATCATTGAATATTATGTTATTGTGTAAACATATAAATATTGCACTGTACTTTTGATCTAGTCTATATAGTGTCATGACATACGATCTTATAGTGTCATTACCTGATACAATTTGATGAAAGAATAGCACTGGCAAAGGAAGATTAAAAGAAAATGAATAAATGGAAGGCAAAGAATGATGCATTAGCTTAATTGGTATCTTCATTTTCTTCCTATTATGTGTGACATATCCTTTCAAAATATCAATATCCAAAGTCAGTTCAAGGCCGCTAAAACAATAAACACTTTCAGCCGATATCTACTTTTGTATGTGCTCACTGATGTAGGAAAATCGGAATCATCTTCGTTTTGATTGACGTATTCTTTTCATTATTGATGCACTTAATGAACGGATATACGGAAGAGAGCTGGTTGTGTTAAAAGTCATAAACACACCCGCCTACCCACATGTTTCTCAACTAACATAACTTCCCCGTATGACAGTTAATTCAGATATCTTGCAACCTAATAATGAGAATGCATTTTCCATGGTTCACTTGATGAAGATAATCAGCCAAACCTGTATGCGTGGGTAACACACCATAACTGTATTTTTTCGTGTACTGGACCTTATGATTTTGCTTTACAGACAGTATTACCTACAAATATACATACATACATACATACATACATACATACATACATACATACATACATACATACATACATGCATGCATACATGATAATAATAAAAATGAGGACTTTGTATAGCGATTAATCTTTAGAAGCTCTAAGCGCTTTACAACATTAGTCAACCTCTATAAGATAAAAAACATGTAATGATATGATTACAAAAACTAACACCATGAAATTAGAAAACATTAAAACAAAAAAACATGCTGAGAATATTTAAGTTAGGAAACATTATTAGGTATTTATGTTTGTTCTTGCAGTCGAAATAAGTGGTTTTTGAGAGACCTCTTGAATGTGATCACTGTGTCTTTGTTTCTACGTTCAGTGGGCAATTCATTCCATGTTGCTGGGCCCTGGTATGCAAAAGAACGCTGCCCATATGACTGTTTTCATAGCGTTAATAATGAGTATACGATTGTCAGAAGAGGAGCGTAAGTATCTTGCTGGTGTGTACACTTGGGTGAGGTCGGATAGGTATGCTGGACTAGAGTCCGACAGTGAAAAGTAGCACAGAGAACAAATTTTGTGTTTGATTCTGGATCTAATGGATAGCCAGTGTAGGGTACAGAGCAGCGGGGAGTTGTGCTCTGATCGTGGTATTCTAAGTATGATTCGATCAGCTGTATTTTGAACTTCTGTAAGTTTCTGGAGCAGATATTGAGATGAACCAGACAGAATTGAGTCACAATAGTCCAGTCTTGAAAGTACTAATGAAAAGACACGTGGTTACGTGACATCAGCTGAAAGATATTTGCGAATTGAGCTCATGCGTCTCAGCTCAAGATATGCAGCCTTGCATATGTTTATGAAATATTTGTGCAATGTGAGAGTATGTCCAGAAAAACACCTAGGGTTCGTACTGATTGTGTGAATTTAATGTTGATGTTGCTGATATTTATTGTTTGAGGTAAAGGATGTGATTGAGGAAGTATTTGTGTCGTGATCAGATGGACTCAGATTTATCATCATTCGTCTGCAGCTTGTTACATGTCATCCATGATTTCAGATCAGAAATGCACATATCTACACCTTGGATGGTAGCATCAACTTCAGTGGGGTGGCTAGATTTGTATATTTTATATTTGGGTGTCATCCACGTACAATTGGTGAGACACTGGATGATGATTTATGACACTTGAGAGCGACGGAGTTTACAGAATGAAGAGAACATGTCCCAGAACAGACGACTGTGGAACACCACAACATAGATCAACTGAGCTGGAGTGTATTCCAGTTGCAGATGCAAGGTGTGTTCTATTGACCAAGTAGGACTTGAACCACAGTAAGGCTGTATCATGGATGCCAAATATAGGCTGGAGACGGTGAAGTAATAAATCATGGTCTGTTGTGTCAAATGCTGCAGACAAATCAAGGCCAGTGAGGACTGTAATATTTCCGCTATACAACGCAGGGAGAATGTCATTAACTACTTTTAGAAGAGTAATTTCAGTACTGTGGCAAGGGCGATATGCAGAGTGGACATTGCTAAAAAGACTGTTTTAATTTAAATGAGATACAAGCTGGGATAGAACAACCTTTTCTAAGAATTTTGATATGAATGGAAGATTAGAAACTGGGCGGTAGTTCTTTAAATCGTGATGGTCTAGTGTTGGTTTCTTCAGCAGAGGCTTTACAATGGCAGTTTTGAAAAATGATGGGAATTCCCCGGATGAGAGAGAGGTATTAATAACATCAGTTAGTGAAGGCAATACTGGATCTAAGTACTCAAGCAGCAGTTATGTTGGAATTGGATCACGTTCGCACGACTTTGGTGCACACTTCATCAGGATTGAACGTACAAAATCCATAGAGGCAGGTTTAAATGCTGCTAATGGTTGCCGCTCAAATTCTGTATCTCAACAGTATGGTGACGACGAGTCAATTGAAATTGTGGTGTCAAGCTTATCTCTAATGGTTTGTACTTTGTCACAGAATAAAGTTGCAAACATGTCATAAAGGTCAACTGGGGAGATGGTAGTTGGAAGTGGTGTAAGTTTATTCCTTGACATAAGCCTGTTATTAATCTCGTAGAGCTCTTTGCAGCTGGAACTTTCCATGATCTTAGTAGTGTAGTGGGCTGATATCGCTGCATGGAATATATTTGTGATATTCTTCTTAGCGGCTTCATAGATTTGCTTATGAATAGTGAGTCTGGTGGAAAGCCAAAGCCAACTTGTTTTTTCTACCAGGAGGAGGGCGGTATAGGCCGAATAAATGGACTGACCTTTTCTCCAGTGTTAGTGTGGTTTGGACTAGTTCAAACGATGTGTGGTCGAAATTTAAATATTGAAACATACATCCATACATACATACATACATACATACATACATACATACATACATACATACATACATACATACATACATATTGCAGTTCATTAATGTTTAAAGCAGCTGATTAAGCTTCAGCAAGTCGATCATTAGACATCTTAGGTAGGAGTACAAAAATGGTGCAATATATACACATATACCTCTGTCATCATACATCATTTTAAGTAAGGGGTATTTTCCTCTAGCTGAATCTTGTTTATTTTTCATTTGTACACATATATGATTAATAGTGGTTGCACTCAAAAAAGAGAAATATATGATGGTATGATTTATTTATTCGGTAAAGTTCATTACAATTTAATGTGTAGCTGAGTAGATTTATCTTAAATGCAGAATTCATAAACATAACATATATGTTTTGAACTGGAAAGTCACATTTAGTGGCATCATATTTCGTATCTAACAAGTTATAACATACTGACAAAGTAGGCATCAGTTTAAAATAAGTATACGCTATAACGATTTTTATGTGAAAGTGAAAATATTAATTTAATTACATACGGTTGAAAAATTCACCAATCGAAACAAATAGAGATATTGATAGCTGCAAGAAAGAGAAGAAGAAGAAAAAAACAGGAAAATACAAAACCAGAACCGAATATTAGGAAATATATAAGGAATGTACCAATACACGAATAACTGTTTCTAGATTTCTTGTTTCATCTGATGACATTGCAAAATTAAACGAGTATTATATATTTAAAAAATCTGGAAACATATTGAATGGAAAACAATTTTTCAAATTTGAACATATAATTACACAGAGAGCACGTAAAAGAAAGCTAGGAATATGTAGTAATGAAACGTGCAAATCACAAACAATGACATATACAAAGTGGCTATAAGTAAGTGGATATGAATATACCAAACGATTATGAGATGAAAATAAACAAGTGAACAAGCAAATGGGATGACACATTTTGTTGTAGTTCATGATTTTGTTGATGTATGAGTATTTGTTCAGAAATAGATTATCGAGTTAAGCGTGATAAAATAATGCTTAATCACATCGGACTAAATATATTCAAGTTTGTCTGATAGTCTAAAATATTGTTACTGTGCTTTATTGTAAAAAGATTATTGTGTTGAAGTTTAGTGAAGCAAGCTTGGCAATCTATACAATGTATTCACACCTGACTAGTCATAAATGAAACATAAATACTCTGCAATGATTTTTACAACGAGATATTTGCATTCCCATTGTTGCGAGCTACGCCTGATACAATACCATTTACTTAAGTTTGTACGATTCCTTGTACATTGCAAGGTTATATAGTCCATATTAAATTCTAAAAGAATTCGCTTTCTATTGTTGTCGTTGATTTAATACAACTAAGTTCATTTTGAACTATCGTCTATTTAATCAACAAAGCAGTTTATCACTTATGATGTTAATCAGATTGGTAAAATGCGTTTTCTTATCAATTGATCATTTTACTCTTACACGCATTACATTTGCGGAGTGTAAATTAAGTTGCTAAAATCAATCCGACGAGTGGCATCGATTTTATTAGTTTTCGTTGTATCTTTTAATCATCTTTGTATTTATTGTGGTATCTTCATAGCATACTAGTTTCTCTGTGTGCTGAAAGCTTCTCGAAATATTTTTGATCAAACAATGTTTTTTACTTTGTTTGACACTTCAGTCTCTTTTATATTGTCTCTTTTTCTTTTGTGTTAATGACGGCAGTTCATTACATGAACATCCAAAGGCAGGAAGCACATATCTTATAGGCGGAATACGTTATATCTAATTATATATTACTAAATGCTAGGTATTACAATTAGAAAATAAGTTTATCTCAAAAAATTTTCTTATGAAACTTTCTGTAAATGTACAAGTCAACTATTAACTCTAGTTCTGAAAAGAGTATTGAAAGGTATATCGTTGTGTATTCTATCATTACATATATATCATGGTTAAGGAGTATATTTTACGTTATCAACTTATACTGCACCAAAAATTAAGCTTCTAACCACACATCACTGAAAATGCGAAACAACATATTCATTAGAAGCATTTAAAGTCCGTGTTTCGGTATAAAACAAATATCTACACTCCATTTGAAATTAATGATAGGATATACTATGATAATAGCATCCTCTTTACATCATTGCAACGAGACTGTTAATATGTCGATTAAACCTTTCCTGTCTTTACTAGAGCTAGTGAGACACACAACAGATCTTTCCGATTTTCTTAGAAGCGTGATAGATTGATAGCGCTTGTAAGCAAGCGTTATACAATATCATTTTATCACGCACGAGTTATAACATTATTTCCATAGTTCCAGACCAATGAGCCATCAACATATGTAGGTTATGCCATAATTTCTAATACATTTAATACACTTTTCGCAGGATTGTATGATATGTTTACTCTCTCTTTTATTCAACTGAAATGCTCATGTCGCTTTAAATATTCTTATAATTTGTATAACAAAATCAATTCTGTCATATGCAGTTTGTACAATATATATGGGTTCAGTTAGATAATGACGATTCAGACCCTCTTTTATATGCAGTGCTTATAATATCAATGTGCTCATTTCATTTGACATGAAGAAAGTGGCGATTCAGCCATTCTGTCCTATGCAGTTCTGATAAAATCAATGCGCACAGTTCGCTTGACATGTAAAGGGTGATGATTCAGCCCTGTTCAATGAAGATAAAATATATACTAACCATTTTGAAGACAAATGACATAGATACATATCTAGTTAGAGCCAACCACAAAGGAAATTCCACTTTCCATAAATATAGTTCGATCTGGCATCCTGTTAGTATTATAAGGAACATAACGTGAAAACAATTTACAACTGAAACATGAAAACGTATACGTTCCAAAGCTTATATCCTCTGCTTAATCTCTTTTAGTTAAAACGGTTGTATTCTTATATTATAATTTTTCTTCTACTCATTTTTCAATTAGATGAGAATTATACATTGTGAAAGACAGTATTGGCTCTAATCGTACAATCGGTAAATAATATTACTAATTTTACTGTGTTGTTGAAGAGGGATCTTATGTAAATTATACGAGAACATCAAGTCATGATACAAAAACAAATGAAACGTGTGAAAATAAAATATTTATATAAAACGTGAAATTAATGCATTTTTCCCCACGCACATATATACACATGTATGTTAAAATCTACTCTTACCCATGACAACTGGAAAAAAATAATGATAAATAGTTTTGGGGAATATTAATACATCATGTATTTTAACATTCCATTATTGGCGTCTTTCGCAAAATTATAGTCAATAACTATATAAAAATGATATTAAAACAAATGACAGATAATACAGAGTATTTGTGGTATGTGCATTAATGATTCAGAAAAGCCCTGTGGTATACGCCAACATTTATCACCTGCATCAACACATAATACAATATAAGTTGAGCTGAACGAACGGCTGGCATGCCAGTCTAATTCAACATCAAACAAACAACAGAACAAATGTGTTTTTATTGCTCAATCAGACTACCAACGTAAAGAACGTTTCAGTCGATATTCAGACCCGTATATATATAGAATTATTAACAAACATGAATGCGGACAAAAGTTTACAAAATGTAGATAAAGCCTGCATTTCGCCGTCCAGTACTATGACGACACTTATGAAAAACAGTTTTATGACGGTATTTATCAAGTGCAGGCGCACTGCGATCAGAAGACAAATTAATATATATAGATTTGCGTCACAGACTTGCGTTAAACATAATAATGATAAAGCTAGTGTCAATGCTGCATATATATTTACATTGGTCACGAAATAAGAAAATATAGATCTTGGACTGACTTTATTTATTGAACTGTTTGATATTTGCATCAACATGGATTATAGCCAATTGGAGGAACATAATTTAATATACGAAATAAGTCGGTATTAAAATTTAATGTAGATAATATTTTGTTTTACTCACTGGAAGAAACTATTCAAAGTCAGACACGTTATTATCCTAACATATCTCCACAGTACAAGGTTGATAGGTAGAAACATTATTTTCATTGATAAAGGGTCACAATATACATCATTAATGAATTTGAAAGTAGCAATCAAGAGTATCTATGAATCTTTACGAAATTGTGGACACATTTAGAAAACTAGAAAAGATAATACTAGATTTGGAAACATATATTATTATTGTGGATAAAATGATTTGCTGTTGTTGCCATTGAAAAGTATTGTGCAGAAAATGGGACATGAAAATATGGACTGGACATAATAAAAAAATACATTTACCCATACGAATACGTCTACTATGTTGAACGTTTTAAGTAAACTAAATTACCACCAAATAGGAGTTTATTTTCCATTTTCAGAAGATATATCTTAACATATGCTATTAGTAAGAAGAGGATACCATGAATCATTTGAAATCATTTGAAATCAAAATAAAACAAACTCAGCCATTCCCACATAAAACAAAACAAAACAACAACAGAAACAGCCATAACTTATGATTTTCAAACTTTGCTTCAAGTGTAATAATAACAACAATGTGATGTAGCTGATTAAAAATTCCCATAGGAAGGCAGCTTAAAATAATGCGCTGATGAACTTGATCTTTTGAGATATGCAATCAATTTAAACTATGCCTGAAGAACACAATTTATTTTGACTTTCCGTTTATTTATTCAATATGAAACTTTATAAACCAAATATAGCTAGGCATGATGTTAGTGTTAGTTAGTCTAAACCGGAAGATACATTATTAACATTAATAATGCTTCTTTTTGTTTGTATGACGAGTGGAGATACTTAGTGGATAACATTGTCACTTAACATACCACAGTCTATTCAACTAGATATATACAGCTCTTCTCTTCCAAATGCTAACTCGACCTATATCGAGTTGTCTACTATTAAACGTTCAGATGTATATAAATTTCGAACAATTACATTATATATATATATATATATATATATATATATATATATATATATATATATAGATAGATAGATAGATAGATAGATAGATAGATAGATAGATAGATAGTCCTTCTACAGTAGTAGTGATCATTACTGTAGGTAACCTGAAACATTTTTGAATCAGTTTCTTTGTCTTTCTTACAAAGTATCGAAAACTACTTCCAAATTCAATCGCGGTAAATCTAGATTTGCATGTAGTAAAGCTGAATGAGCAGATACATAAATAGTTCTCCATCTAGTGATGTTGCCGTTGGAATTGAACCATGTTCCCATATTTTGTATTAAATTACCCAGAAAATGATTAGGAAACTGACTTATATATTAGTGCTTTTGTATGGGAAAATATGAATCAGATTTTCGGTTGTAAATACTGTGCGACCTGTGCAATCCTGTAAAACGAGTTCATATTTTCCCATACAATTGCAGTAACCGTTTTCTTATGTGCTCATTTTCTCATTCTACCAAAGTCTTAATTATATTAACAAACTACACTACAAGAAACAACGTAAATGAATGTATGCATTATTCCAAACTAAATACACAACACAAATTAATCATTACACAAGAACATTATTATTGCGCACATAACACTGCCCAGATACATTTGAACTTAGTCAAGCGCTCGACATAACTTTCGCAATAAAATGACCTGTCTAGTTAAAATTGAAATTTAAAGTCATATTGTGAATGAGTGCACATTGCAACAACTGTTCCATTTTATCTGGATTGAATATATTTTGTTATTTGTTTCGATTCTACTAAATGTTGTGATTAAGTACTGGATTTATATGTGACAATTCCACCTAAAATACATGTCATTGAATGTTTGAAGTCATAATGTGGAAAAAATGTGAAGTATTTCAATTGCATTTACCAAAATGACGCCATGTAATTAAATGCTCATTTCATTTCGAGTGCTTTAAGGAAGAAGAAGATGTCACTGCGCTTATATTTAAAATTACAGTACAATTTCGAAATGTGTAATCAAGATTGAGAACCATTGACATGGTTCATGTAATTCGGATTTGCAGAAATAAGAAAATACACTTTGAGGAAATTTAGGATGTAAAACTGAAAGTATATTGTTTTGTCATTCTTTTTACCAGCTAAAGACTACTGCTGTATTGCTAGACTAAATCCAAAATATTGTGTCAACATCCTTAACGCGGAATGTGTCAAAGCAGCTGGTATGTGGCAGTCCAAGAACCATCTGTTTTACTTCACTCAGAAACAAAATGAATCAACCAAAACTTAAAGCGCCTACTACGCGACTGCAGATGATTTGTTGACAAATCAAAAGTGATGTCGTCTGCGTCTAGTGTTTGCTTACAATATGATATAGTGTCTTTATGCACGTGAATGCAATATAAAGTTATGCTCCAATTTTGTAGTCATGGAAGCTATAGTTCATATCTTTCAAAGTGGAATAATAATACTCTTATATGTACATTGATGTGTTAGTATCTGAAGGCAAAGCGATATTCTAAATGTCTTGCATTATACTTGAAACGGAATAGCTTCTCTACTAGAGTTTTGTGAATTACTCGCTCCTGGTCTTATTTTGGACATTCAAAATTAAACGATATCTATCGCACATTATGTTTTCGACAAGCACCTGCCTAAACTGTATACACTGTGTCGTAAACCTTTCCTGCTGTTATTTCCACAATGTAATATATCCAGATACAACCAAATCTTTGGCCCTCGAGTAGATAATACTACTCCAATGTTTTGATGTCTAAAGTTACAGTGCTTAAGTGTACTACATCGATGTGGCGAAATATTATGTTTACGTGTTATGGTGTTTCATTTGTTTCTGAGAAGTTATATGTTTATAATTGGTTTCCATCTTTGCTGCTTAATAGCCAGAACCCCTGGTAAGTTTGAAGGGAGCATAACCAACATATGTACTAATAAACTATTCAAGAGCAATAAATATATTATGATAACTTTCATGATAAACATAATCCTGGTAAACAAAGTAAACTGTAGGTCTTCTGTGTAGTTCCAAGAAAGCATTACTATCAAAAACCGTCTGTAAAGCATACACATTATCCAAACTATTAAATAAATGAGAAACCCATCCTTGTCATCTTAATGGTTCAATCAAGGCTGATATATTAATATATTATTAAAAAGACAAAATTTGCAAGATCATGTGATCGACGTTGAAAAAAAAACTCTAACATAATTATCAGGTGATTTAATCCAGTATAAAATTCAACTGGAAGCCTATAACGAGATATATCAACATTAAATGGAATTGAAATCATTTAATTAGATAACGATGTGTACATATACAATGTTACAAGTCTGTAGGACGCAATTAAGGCATAAGTGTGTACCTTGGAAAAGGTAAACTATGCGGCAGGTCTTAACATTATGAATACTGGAACTCACATTTGCTATCGATACGGTTTGTTTATGGTTTTCTAAGTTATCTTAAATGTTGCATCTGAGTCAAATCACATGACCACCTTTGCCGACCATTTAAATATGTCCGTGATAATTATCCTGCTACGCCGGCGCAAATTCACCTACATTATTGTTGTAGAAATAACCGAACACATTAAGGAATCCAGCCATGTCGATGAAATAATATCCAGCATTGAAGCTATTGCAGTTTCTGATCTTGGTAAAGTAAAAATAATAAAATGATTTATTGGCGAAATATGGAATTATAAATTGAATTGATCACGCATCAGCGAGGAATAAGCATGACAAGGAGAATATAAAATGCTGACATACTTGATTTGTTAGGACAATAACTTCCCTCAGCAGATCAAACACAATCGTTTATTTTGAGATGTGTTCTTAACACTTGCAGCACGACTAAATATCCGAATTTTTCCACGAGCCCGGGGAGCTGTACCTATATAAACGGATGCTGATGAGCAAGCCAGTCCTAGTATAACATCTACTATTGCCACACAACAACAATCCTCCGTGTTCAGTTACATAATTTTGCGATTTACAAACTATTGATATACTGAGCAGGGTAACTAAGACTTGCGTCCTTGTATTTGCGCAGTGCTATAAACGCAAACGAAGTTGCAATGCGGGTACGCATATTATGAATTACTGTGCTGATGATCGGTTGAAAAAACTGGGATTTCAGGTGGTTCAATCGATTCGAGATCGACTACGGTAAGAGACCCATATTTCAGGGCAACGTGCATGTAACGACGGGTAACGATATATTGATATGATGTTATAAGGCAAGATTGTTACTGAATGGTTCGAATGTCCTATTAAAGGTGCTTTACGCCTCCGTGAACTCTTATCAATTAAAATTGTAAAGATTGGAACAAAGTGTCACATCTGGGTAACATTTTCATTTTAAGCCGAGGTCAACTATAACATTTATCAGCCACGATAAAATCTATAGTTAAAAACAAAAACAAAAATTCTTAAAGAAAACAAACAAATCAAGCAGTAAATAATTTGGAAATGTTACGATCAACGTATGTGTGACCATCCTAACGATGTTGAAAAAGATCAACGCGTGTGTAATCATTAACTGTTAGAGAAATGAGTTGCCTCGATTAAACAAAATGGAGTTGGCAATGCTTCCTGGACATATCTGAAAACCGTCAAGGGAGGTCGCATAGAAATGGTAATGGTCTTGTCGACAACGGCAGGCATGTATTTTGTAAAGATCAACTGCGATACTGATTATGTCTAATGTTGAGATCCACGATATTGTTGTTAGACAGCCAGGCGCTGTAGCGCGAAACATTTTAGTGATAAGTGAAGGCTGATGAATTCAAGGCACTGATATGTCCATTGGTTTTATCAGACTGCGAAGATAGAAACATGGAATAGTAGTAAGAACAAAACGGTGGCGAAGCAAAGAAGGCATCTCATTTGTACTGAAGATATATATATATATATATATATATATATATATATATATATATATATATATATATATATATATATATATATGGTCCCAAAGATTGTCATCGCCGGGGGCGGATGTGGAAGATAATATCCAGGATCGGAACCATATAGAGCAAAGTGCGTGAAGTAACCATCAGGAGCATGCTCTTCGCAGACGATGCTGCTCTAGCCACCCACGCAGAAGTTGAGCTTCAGCGCCTGAAGGCCCGCTTTGCTAAAGCATGTGATGAGTTTGGGTTAACCATAAGCCTAAAGAAAACAAACTTGATGGTTCAGGACGCGGACCCCCCAAGCATCATCATCAACAACTATGAATTTGAGGTGGTGAGTCAGTTCATGTACCTCGCCTCTACCATCACCAACAACCTCTCGCTCGATACTAAGCACAACAAGCGGATTGGAAAGGCATCAACAATTCTCTCCAGGATGTCGCAGAGAGTGTGGAACAACAGCATGCTGACCATGAACACTAAGATCACCGTGTACCGTGCATGCGTGGTAAACACTCTCATGTACGCCAATGAAACCTGGACTCGGTACGCCTCACAAGAGTAAAGACTGAGCGCCTTTCACATGCGATTCCTCCGACGCATTCTCGGGATCACCTGGAGCGACCGAGTAACAAACAACGAGGTGTTCGAGCGTGCCAAGATTCCCAGCATGATCACACTCCTCAGCCAACGCCGCATCAGATGGATGGGCCATGTACGTCGGATGGATACGGACGGATCCCCAAAGACAATCTTTATTCGGAACTCGCCTCTGGCAAAAATGTCCATCGGACGGCCACATCTCCGCTTCAAGGATGTCTGTAAGTACGAATGAAAGCCCTTGATATCGATGTCAACACCTGGGAAGAGCTCGCCCTAGACAGATCAAGCTTTCGACATGCTCTGATCACTGGTCTGAAAGCCGGAGAGGACAACTGCTAGCTGATGAAAGACGATCGCAGAGGAAGAAGAAGCAGCTCCAACCAATACCAGTTAGGTCAGACTATTATCAATGATTTGCTTATTAACCTCAGTTGATTTGCACCTTGATGTTTGCTTCATTCAATAAACTACTATATTAATCCATTGGCTTTCGCATTTTCCATTACTAATTCAAACAGAGCGGGTTTCAATATTGAAAGCATAAACGTTTGTATGTGTATGTGATATGAGTGGTTGTGGTGAGGAAGTGAACTGAATATGGACATAATACATGCCAATAATTCATTGAGCAGAAAGTGTACTTAGATTATAAGGCAGATAAGTGGGCATGCAGGCAAACATGCAAGAAGAACATTAAAATGATAATTAAATTGGGTAAAATGCGAAAGAAACCGTCAAAAGCATACTCAACTATTGCATGAGGATTCAATGCATATGTTTTTCTAATGCGTGTAGTACTACTTCATATTGATATATCCGCACCACCGCTATGAGCTAGTGCTTTAATAGTGCTAATGGAAGCACAGTCTAATTCAGACGCGATTCAAAGTTGCCCAGAGATTAATGTTGGATTTCCATTTTAAACGTTTGTTATTATTTTCTGATAATTCTAATTAAATGGAAATTGAACGTACGTTTAATATTGCAAAACTACAATGATCGTGTATCATTGACAATATCGCCATAAGAAACTGAGGTATATTAGAACAAGTGAAGTGTAAGGCAGATACAGAGAATACTAGCAAGTATCAATAATTGTGGATAGGGAGAGAAATAGCCTCAGCATTAACAATGGTTAGATATATGCAGGTATCCTTTCATAAAAGCATTCATTTTATGTAAAAAATTTCGTGAATAATCGCAAAGAGGAATACAAAAGTCTTCATCTCTGTTTGTTTTTAAAACTGTATGTAGACATCACCATGAACAGAATTTCAAAAACGCACGTCAAAAGAATGGTTCGATTATATAGATGACTAATAATAATAATAATAATAATGATAATAATAATAATAATGAGCGGAAAAAACGAAATGCGCACTAATGGCACTACAATCAAGTTTGTCTTATTAAAGCTAACTTTATCCTTTCACGTTTGCTGTATGTTTTTATGTTGCATAACTTTAATTTTATCCTGAATTATGTGGCTTCTACTAAATCCAGCCAAAACCAAAATGAAAAAGGACACCAAACAAAATCAAAACGAAACCCCACATAGAGCAAAAACAAGTAGAAAGTTTTAGACTTTGCGAACGATCTATGCGACACAAAATCTTTAATTCTTATTAACATTGTAAGTCAAGGTTATCTCAAGGCAGGTCGAATTTGGAATAAACTCAAGTTTGTTCATTTGCCTCGTTATTTCGGTAAATTAGTTTCTGAGTTAGTTGACTAGTTATTGAGCTCTAATTCCATTTTTTATAGAGTAGGTTGGCTACTAAGACATGTGTGGTCATCTGAAGAATAACCGTTTATATGAAGTCCAACTACATCACAGATATAAATGCATTCAGTGGAAAGATAAATATATGACAGTGAACATATGAAAAAGTAAATGAGACAACATTGATCTAATATGCAAGATCTATTAACACAGATCATTGGTAATATCTGTTTGTAATCAAGATGAAGACGGTACTTACAACAGATGTAAATCATGATTATCGAAACTTCTAGCATATCATCTTCAGCTTATTTGACACTTTTTTCATTACGGACCTGCACACGAGGAACATGAAGATATTATAAATAATTTAGCGTTGTTACGTCTGTTGCATCATATATCAAATTTTTAAACTCAATCTGGAGATTGTAATAAAAGTCTACATATCGTCATTTCGAGTAACTTTACTAGAGAAATATAAACATGTAAATTATGAGCATTAGCACATTTCGCCATGATATATAGTAACTTGTATTGATCATTTTGGTGTATATACTCACAAGTACATTAACAGCAAGCAATGTGTTAGAGATCTGACCCTTAATGCTTTAGTCGATAGCCTACGCATCCATACCCGCCTACAGAAAAAGTAAAACCAGGCATGTACCAGCATGTAAAATGATGTAAGTTTTCAGGGACTATATTTAAACAGTATAGATATGGCATCTAAATAATGTGCACAAATCTAGATTTAAATGCTGTCAACATGCCGGATACAACAAACACTAGATATAGAGAGAAAGTTTGAAGCCATTGGACAACGGGGGACCAGTACGAGAGGCGTGTATAAACGAATATTTACAACCTTTCTAATTCTGTACGTGACATCTCTTTACTGACTGCGTCGGTTCTAGGTCACTGCTTCCGTAGGTTAAACATTTTCAGTCTATGTTGGCTACATGGCTGGTACAACTATTATGTTCCTCATCGGTGCGTTGAGTTGACCTGGATACAGTGATTTCCAATAATTGTCCGTAATTGTCCCAACATACGGCAATGTGCGCTAAATGCCTAAACCTGAAAACAATCTACTTTCATCGGGTTCTGTTAATCTTAGGGCGGTTTTTGACATGCTCCTCTCGCAACTGGCGATATACTGTTTTACATCCCTTTGCATACCAGGCCAATGATAGTTCCATCAACATGTATTTAAAGTTTCCTAAACAAACAAATATCAAGCCATACCATATGAATATTCCTTCTTTCTTGTGTATAGGTTCACAGTCTGTATCTTACAAGCCTTGGTGATCAACTATTCCGGTATGATACAGATAACTCAATGTTCGAGTATAACTCTGTCCCATTATAGCGATAGCGATTTGCAGAAAGTGTCACAACCCATATATTTATGTAAAGCTGGATTATTCTCCCTCTTTACACAAAGTGTGATCAAGCCAATGTTATTATCCTGGTTTTGTATTCTAGTACGTTCTGATTAACTTAATCGCTGTTTTGTTCTCATTCTGACCATATTGCTGAATGACAATGGCATCTCTTTGAAAACACGTATACATGACTCATATTCTCACTGCCAGCAATTATTCCAATCATCTGTTTTCGGTTTATCTTTTCGAAGTTGAATCAAATTATTTATTCAAACTATCTGGTCACTTAGCCATTATGAGCCTCGTTTGTGAGTACATGCAGTCGTGATCTGTGCGAATAAAACATTATCCTCAGATAACTAACAACTCCTTTCATGTCACACATTAGCATATTTTCTGCTTAACGGGAGAGGCGCTCTCATACAGTTCATAAAGCTAATTTATCAGGATTATATGTTCTGTTTCTTAGTATATTAGATATAAAAACTTAAAGCTGCAGATGTATCAACATAAACATGGCTTTAACATACAAAAGTACAGCATGATAACAAACTATGGTCCAACGAGTTAACGCGACATTCTTGTTACTGTCAGCTCATCAGCTCATTAATGTGTTTCAAAGCTGTATATTAATACGCAATGAATATTTTGTGTTAAGACAACATCATATGGGATATAATGATATGACCAGCAGTAAGTACGCATATAAAACATATACTATACAACTACTGATTCTGATATTGACTCCAAAGATAGTAAGAAACGACAATGAGACCAATGTGATCAAAATTACGTTTTTACATGTCCAAACATTCTAGATTGTCATGCTGTCTAGTGCAAAAGTATATTATATGCTCACCAATAGAGACATTCTATATCTGGTCAGTTAATATAATATATATTTTAAGGAACACTTTATTTGATTCATATTTTCATCGACGAACGGTCTGACCTAAGTATGGTAAAACTAAATGCAGGTTTTCTAACTCGATGGGTATCTATGCGTATCATGTGTGAAGGCAACAATCATTCTAATTAGAAATTTAACTGTATGTATAACTGTACATGTGTTTTTATTGCATGAATGTATATCAATACACTTTCCATACATTGTCTGTCTTGTTTATTTTGTTCTAATATTTATTTTGTCATATTTATTCTGTATTTTTTAAATTACGTCGTATCTTTGTCATGTCTTATTAATCCCATGACAAAACTAAAATTGCTTCGCAGTGGATGAAACGATGGTAGTTTGATTGGAATCTTAAAAATTATAATGGTACTATTTTTTCTACCATAGTATTTTTACACCAAAGACAAAATACGTTAGGGATTTTATAATGTATAATTGAATGAAATGTGGTCATTTCATATATAATAGCCTTAAAGATTGCCACATAACAGGTATTTTGTCCTAGAAATATAAACCTAGCTGGAACATTGCACATTTTGTGAAGAGGATGTATGAGTTGTGACGTCATCACGGACATTATATTTATATGAGGTTCCTCAATTTATTTATATTCTAGATCGAGTTTCTCCTGTCTAGGAAAGCACTTGGCATTATATTGTTTTCCATGACAGCAGTCGTCAGTCAGGTTGGACTCAAATATATATGTGGTTAACTTGAACCTTCGTCTTCATATCAAGACAGTCACAGTTCTCTTGAATAATGGATATTCCTCTTATTTGCCTTATTTAATTCATTGACCCGTGTTGAGTGCCCACTTTCTTATATACATTTAGCATATTCGAGTAACATTGTAACGATTGATCTGTTCAATTATTGTTGCCGTATATGCATACATATATAAATGCAGATATATAGATAAACTGATAAAAAAATGAGGGCGACTAGTAGCAAAGAGATAGAGTGTGTGAATTCCAATTAGCGTGTACAGAATACACGTTATTCGTGCTTGTTCATGTTTCACTAAATATAGTAGGTTTCATCGATATGGAAATGTTTTTTTCCCAGACAGCATCTTATGCAGAGTTTATGTGTTGTACGTATTATACAGAGTATATGTTTTACTGATAATGAAGAGTATGTGTTCTACAAGTGTTGGCCTTTATATTTGCTGTGCACGTCATTGTGCCTATATAGTAGCTCAACTACCCTTGCGATGTGTTCATATGGCGATTGTATAAAAAAAATACCTGATACAGATTGTTACGGATAGTCTTAATATTATTTTCAATCATCTTGTCAATCGATTGAGGACTGTGGAACAATTTTCGTTTTATGTTTGTACACATTATTTTATTCATGCTTTATTCAATTAAATACGCTCTATATTTGGTATGTATACATGACAAATTTCAAGACATCTTATCCGGATTTCTAAACATACCCATGGCACACTCTTTGCAGTGGTTTAACGCCTTGAAACTACCTATTCTCATATGGTTTTATAAAAACATTAATCTCATTAATAGTGAGAATTTGTGTACATTAATAATGATTAACTGTACCCATATGGTTCAAAGGTCTTTATCTTAAGACGTGTTTATTTCTTTGAAATTAGTACTTGCTTTGGTGTGTATTTTGTGGGTTTAAATAATACAGGCAGCAGTATGTGTTACCACATCCGATCGTAATGATTAACATGAAATAAACATTGCATATTAATAGGCAATGTTAAAGCATATTAATAAGCTTAAAAGCTGTGAGTAACACGAAGAGCGTAAAGTTAACACATTGGGAGATCGTTTATTATCCTGTTTTACTATTATACAGGAACTTTGTTAGTTTAGTTAATCAGCATATTTAAGTTTTTATATTTAATATAAACGCAACAAAATTAAGCAACGCTGATAAATTACCCTTGTAGAAGAAAGTGATTTGTCATGCCAGCCATACTCACAGGAAGCAAACAGGACGGTGTGAAGAGAAAAGAGTTGTAGCTGTTGTATATGTTGTATCCTATTTCAGGCACTACCTTCATAGTCACAATGTGCTTTTTTAGGACTGCCCACAGCTTCTTTGCGCTGCTGTTTTAACATCAAAACTATTGAGGGTTAAGTTTCCAGCTAGATTAAAACAATAAGCAATATGCAAGACTTTACAATAAGATAAATATGTTGCTATATCATATCACAAAGCATTGTGAATCAAAGCATCGTGTTTAAACGTTATGTTTAATTGTCGCTGATTTAATAATATTATTAAATATTGTTTCCCCGCTTTCGGACGCAGTATGTAATCTGAAACCTCTACATCGTACGTCGTTCGTTTTGATACGATTTAAAACAAATGTTATGATCCAGGTATGAGAAGATTAAGAGGTTCACATTATAGCCACGTGGTGCATGGTGTATATAAAGGCCGAAGGTGAATGGATTTGGGTTTTGATGTGTATCGAAATAAGAACAAGACGGCGGAGAGAAGCAAGCGAGTTGAGATAATATTGAGGTAATTAGAATAATATTGAGATACTTATTCTAAGATCTATATCTTCTTCCCTCGTTTCATAAATTTTATAAACATATTATAGGACTTCAAAGCAAATCTCTGAGGTTTGGGGAAGGTTCGCTACCAAAGTTGTCAATATTCGTTTACACACTACACTTACACGTCACAGTACTGTGATGGCTTCATGCATTCCGAGTTTCCTTTTTTGTTTTGTATGTACTTTTCAATTACAATAATAAAGGATGTGTATCATTTAATATTATGATGCTTGTTTATTTTGTTCGGGTTGTTGGATGGACGTGTAGACCAGCAAATAATAAACTTGAGGTTTCTATCTCTAACACATTGTTTCTTGTTGTTGTGCTTGTGAGTATAACACCATCAGAAAAATAATATTTACTCTAAAATTACATAACTATGGCAACGATAATATATTACTGTCTAGATTTTTATATTTCTCTATTAAAAGTCCCCGACGTAAACAATGGTTGAGTTTAAATGCCCTCTGGGTTACCTTTATAGCTTACACCTATATAATAGAAGCCATCAACAGTTTGAGTTTCACTATTTAATGTACGCTGCAACAGAATGAACAGCGATAAGAAAATGCCATATGTCTCCAAATTTATGGTTTACTAGACCCTAATGAACAAAATGCGTCCAATAACCAGTCGATAATATGGCGGTGGTTAGATAATTATTATTTACTCTATATTGTAGGTATCAATTTCATCTTGATAATAAACACACGTTGCAATTTCATTTATGAAATCTAGTATATAAAACGTCATAGATTACTCGTGTTTCTAGATTTTGAATAAAAAATCAACTTTGTCAATAGCCTATTTTCACCTGTTGGCATTTCTGATATAACGTATTTATGCTGTTCGAAACTTTTATTGGTAAACTCTGACTAAACACATTTTGTAAAAATAATTGTGTGCTTCATTTAAATATAGGTACTTACAGTCAAAATAGAGAGCTAAAACTTTAGGAAAATATATAGAAAGAATTATGTTATTTTGGGAAATAGGTAGACTGATAGAGCCTTTTAAAAAACGTTTTTCTCTAGCTGACTACATATCACTTAATATTCAATCTAGTTTGTAAAAAAGGGAAAAATAACTAAAAAAGAACGAAGCATCTGGGCAACCAACTAAGAACTTAATTTACAGAAATCATGAGGTAGACTATCTCGTTAATCTTGAATGACAGTTAAATATTTACTTGATAACTCCGTTAATTCAAGTGTCGATATGAATTCAACACTTTTGTCTCTGAATTCGTTGTCAAGAGCCTCACAAATTATACTCGACTCTGGATTTTGTATAAGTCTTTTTGGCGAACATAATAAACCACACATAATTCAGAATACAAATTTCAAATGATGTAAGCGGATCACATGACAATGCAAACATTCAGAAAATACGAAATAAACATTTGAAGTAGCATAATTCAAAATGATTGCGATTAGAGAGTGTTTCGTTCTTTCATTCGTATTATAATTATTATTATTATTATTATTATTATTATTATTATTATTATTATTATTATTATTATTATTATTGCCATTAGAGTGTTTTGATTTTTAATCATACATTATTTTTATTATTATTATCATTATCATTATTATCATTATTATCAGTGTATTCAGTTTTAAAATCATACATTATTGTTATTGTTATTATTATTATTATTATTATTATTATTAGCTCCAGTCTGAGTTTAAATATTTTACATACGCTGTCAGAAACGTAACAGACATAATAAATTACCTACATCTTTATGTTTCTCTCATGTTAAAGCACTACTGAACAATACTCAGAAGGTGATCTTGCTGCGGTTTGATAATTATGATTTGCAGTTTGTTTTAGCTAAACATCTTCATCTTGATCGCAAACACGTATTGCCAATTTATGTTTGAAACCTAGTCTACCAATCATTATAGATTAACCGTGTTTCTTTCAATGAACTGTTTTCTTTACCTCATTGTAACCTGTCGGCCTTTGCAAACATTTCATCTATTATTATATATACAACGCTAAAATGCGGGGTAACACATACTGACAAACAAATACAAAAGAGAAGGATAATAAAGATTGATAGAGCAATATATACCGATATAGATCAGTTCCAATAAACCTATTTCTTAAGCTGACTACATATCACTTAATAGTCAACCTAGTTTGTAAAAACGGAAGATCAATTAAGAAATTAATTTACAGAAATCACGTTGTAGTCAATCCAATTAAACGTGAATGCAGTTAAGTATTTACTTGAGCTATCCTTTAATTAAAGTGTTAATATGAATTCAACACTTTTGAATCTGAATTCGTTCATAAGAGTCTCAAACGTTCTACACGTCAATGGTGCATTTTGTTGGGTCTATTTGGCCGGCATAGTAGACCAAACATAATTTAGGATAAACATTTAAAATGATGCAAAAGAAGCACAAGATAATGCAAACATCCATGAAATATAAAATGATAATCTGAAGTTACGTAAGTCAAAATGTTCTTGATTTAAGAGTATTTCGCTCTTTGATTCGTATTATTATTATTATTATTATTATTATTATTATTGCCATTAAAGAGTAGTTCGTGAACAACAACCCGAAGACGATACGGTCGCGGTTTGATAAATATAATTTGCACTATTTTGTATTTAGCATCTTCATATTGATAGCAAACACATATTGCACTTTAAATTTTGAAACCTATTCTACTGATTGTCAGAGATGTCCCGTGTTTCTAGATTTGCATTCAAAACATTTTGTTTCTCCAATGAATCGTTTTCTTCACTTCATTGTAACTGGTCGGTCTTTGCGATATGATCCATTTATATCGTTCTAAACATGTAATATATAATTATGTATAAAAACTAAAATGAAGGGTAAGAAATTTAGAAAAGAAAGATGCAAATAAAGGAGGATAATAAGGATAGGCTGATGCACTGGTAGATACCGAGATAGATCGGCTTCCAAAAAACATTTTTTTCAACTCACTATATATCACTTAATAGCCATCCTAATCTGTAACAAAGGGAAGAAGAACTAAGCTAATGCACTGAATAAGAAGCTAATTAACATAAATCGCAAGGTAGAATATCAAATTATAATTGAATGTCAGTTTATTGTTTACGTGAAATTTAGATAATTTAAAGTGTTGCTAGAAATGAAATATTGGTCTGTTTGTTCTTAGAAGTCTTAAAATGTCTACATATCTTTTTTTCTCAGGGTGGATAAGTTGCGAAGGTACTAGACCACGTACAATTCAGGGTAAATTTCAAATGCTGTAAACTCATAACATGAGAATAAAATAATCCCAGCAAATATGACATGAATTTTGAAGCTGCACAAGTCAATATGCTTTCCATTTGAAAGTATTTAGCTATTTCGTACATTATTATTCTTATTATTGTTATTAAATACTATAATGGAAGATTTCTTAAAATAAAACACTATCTCACCTTGTCATCCCTTAGTGCTTCATCACGGGACCTTTTGCAGTTTAAGTTCGTATTTACATGAAGTTCAAGGATAGGCGTTGCATTCCGACAGACTCGAAGCAGTGGTTCTGATATATAATTACCAATATAATTTTACAAATATGAAATGCAAATATCTTCCTTTAAATTTTGAACTTAATTTGTTGCCGTTTCGTTTATATTCCTCCAAAATACATAATTGTTTATCTTCCTTTAAATTTTGAACTTGATTTGTTGCCGTTTCGTTCATATTCCACCAAAATACATAATTGTTTTCTTTGTCTTCATATATGTCTTCATCTCTGCCAACGTGTTTGTTT
This sequence comes from Sinohyriopsis cumingii, assembly GCA_028554795.2. Lineage (NCBI taxonomy): Eukaryota > Metazoa > Mollusca > Bivalvia > Unionida > Unionidae > Sinohyriopsis > Sinohyriopsis cumingii. Next base: position 112,276,029 of record CM068828.1, read on the forward strand.
ATTTTTGTGTCTAAAATCTCAGTTTATTCGAAATAAATGAATGGCGTTTTGGAATCTCTGTATCGAACCAAATCCATAGCACCTTCACTACCAAAACGTAGGACACACACACACACTTTATCGTTTCAAGTATAAACCTCTACTCTTTTAGATTTAGCAATGTACATTATCAAAGGCAACTGATTAAGAAAAAACTCTAATTGCTAACAATTATTTATCCTTTTGAAGACATGATCTAACATCAGTAGTAAATACAATGGGGCACGCATTCATGTTGAAATGTAAGTAGAGTGTTTAAATATATTGTTTGCAGTTAGGGCATGTAAATGGTATTAAGTCTTATAGAATACATTTTACGTTTTTTTCCCTCATAAGCTATATCGAACTGTTCCGGCATAAATATCATGTATTCTGTATACAGGCAATATGTCATCTCCTTCTCCTGTTTACTCGCTCTCAGATGTTCACACGCGCACATACAAACACGCTTGCACACACACACACATACACACACACATCTATCTATCTATCTATCTATCTATCTATCTATCTATCTATCTATCTATCTATATATATATATATATATATATATATATATATATATATATATATATATATATATATATATATAACCAAATATGCAATATTTATATTAGGAAGTCGTAAGCCAACATGGGTCACTGAATTAAATAAGGCATTTTAGAGGAACATGCACCATTTAAGAGAATTATGTATGTTTTGATTTGAATACTATGTTCAGGCAAACAACACATACATATTAGTCCAACATTTGTAAAGTGATTTACTACTTCTACAATGGAAAACACTGTCAGTTATTACTTGTATATGTATATGAAGCCAGTACTTCTCATTCTCTCCGTCTCTGTCTCTCTTGCCCTATTTCTCTCTCTCTCTCTCTCCCTCTCTCTCTCTCTCTCTCTGTCTCTCTCTCTCTCTGTCTTGGAACTGGAGAATATTAGTCAAATAATAACGTATAAATAGTTGCATAACCTGTAATAAATATGACGCGCCCTCTGCACGAACTGTGCAATGTTCCAGCTAGGTTTATATCTCTGGGACAAAATACTGTGAACATCATTAAGACTATTATATCTGAAACGACCATAATTCATTCAATTATACATTAAATTCCTCTTTCGTTGGCATAAAAGTAGTATGGTATGAACAAATACGTACTATTATAATTTTTGAAGATTCCAATCTAACTATAATTATGTCATTCACAACAAAACAACTTTATATTTAGTGTTGTTATATGAGAAGATAGGTAAACAAAAGATATGACAAAATTTACAAATTACAGAATAAATATGACAAAATAAGTAATAGAACAAAAAATGCACAACAGTACAGACAATGTACGCAATACGTATTGAAACATAAATATACATTACAAACATATATAAAGCAAATTTTTCTTTGAATGAATCTTCTTATCAGACATGATACGCATATATATATATATATATATATATATATATATATATATATATATATATATCCATTGATACATAGTTGTAGAGACAGACAAGGCAATGTTCTTTTAGAGTTAGAAAATATGTATTAATTTCCATAGTTAGCTCAGAATGCTCGTCGATGAAACTATATCAAAATTTGTTTATCTGGTTGAAGTAAATAACATGAATCAACTATAGTATTCCGAAGAATGTCTTATATTATCTGACCAGAGAAAATAATGGCTATGCTATTTTGTCAGTAATATGTATTTGCACTACATAATATGTCGATCTTGAGGTTTAGGACATACATAAAACGTAACATTGATCGGACTGGACTCGTTGTCATTGCTTACGAATATTGGTGTTAATACAAGAATCAGCAGCGTTATAGTGGTTGTTTTATATGCTTATCTACTTAATCAAGGTCACATCATTTTACGCCACATGCCATTGTCATCATATAACACGAAACCCTGTTTGCAATAATTGGAAGAAAATAAACAACATGTACCCATGCAAGTGGATAGTCATGTGTGGTAGCTGGATGTGATGCACATCAACAACGACCTAAACCGCCAGAAAACACCACTTATGTCGCTACAGCTTTTTCATTGTGACGTGTTTGAAGTGCAAATTACCATTTGATTACCCAGTACAATGAACCTGTAACAAACAATACATTAACAAGTATATAACGCTCAACATTTCTGTAGTATATGTTACTTATATACATCTTAGCATAAGCAAATATGAGTTCTGGTATGCAACATTATCTTCGCATGAAGGCCATGATTGTAGCTCTCTCAAACGTGTATGTAACTTCAAGGCTAAGAGATTACATAAATAACATTGATCAAGTTCAACAAAAAAGAATATTATTTTCTTCCATCAAAATTTGATAAATCATGAAATTTTAATTTGAATAGACATATATAGGTCTAAGTACATTTAGTAGCTGAATTGATTATTGATAAAGTTCTCGTTTTAAATATTTCATCCCTACATTGCAGTGGCGTCGGTAGAATGTGAACGTATAAACACACACACACACACACACGCACACACATACGCACGCATACACACACACACATACACACACACACACACATATATACATACATATATGTGCGTGTGTGAGTGTATGTGTTTGTTGAGTTGTTTAGTTGACTGATGCATAACATTCCTATATTGTTCAGAGAGTTATGTTACGTGTATGTTTTATCTGATGTAATTCATATTAAGTCAGTGATCTATTAAGTCTGTTCGGCCAGTCGAGGTCCCGTCAACAGCTGAAGAGCTAATTAGCCCAGACCATGCCATCATACCACATTCTGAGAAAATATTTGAAAGGTCAATAAATGAGCTACTCAAATGTACATATTTTAAACGGCTTTCTCACTATCTCGTATTATAGGAACACAAATGATAGGTACAAAATAATGAGATCATTGACATGATATCATCCTGAAACAAATATTTAGATATTGGTATGTACAACATGTTAACATGCACAGGTTAAATATATTTCCATTTTCTTTACACCTCGTCAAATTTATATAGCCCTATATTCTTTGCACCCTGTTAGTATGGTGACTGTGATTAGACTCATACATATTTTGTTATTAAAACAATACGTCTTAAGAACAATCTACAGTAAGAACAATAGCTGTACACTTTGTTTTACAGGCATAGTCTCAATCTGTTGAGGCCTGCAGCAACCTGCTCGTAATAAGCAAGCATACAAAATTCTTGAATGCTACGTTGAACTAAATATGCTCTATATTTAATACATATACAGGAAAGCTTAACGGGCTTTTTATTGATATGCTTAGCATGCGCTTTAAAGTGGTTCATTGCAGTGAAATAAACTAGTTTCGTATTGTTTAACACAGATATTAATCTTATTGATAGAGATACTTTGCACGCACAATATCAACCTATTCTGTTCAACTGTCTTTATGGCAGGTCATGTGTCATTTTGAGGTATTGCTACTTGATTTGATATTTATTTCATGGGTGGGTATAATACATGCATTAAGTTCTGTCGACATATGCGATCATATCTATACAATATATACATTACATATTAATATTCAGTGTTATTTGTTTTTTTCTCTGACCATAGCTGATTGTACTTGCTTACATTCGAAGCGCTTGGAGATTTTCTGGATGGTTTGAAGCAATAATGTGACTGAACATATGTCATAGAGCCAAAAGCTGATGATTTGAATAGCGTCCCTTTTTGACAGTGAGATTATGTCATGAATAAAACCTTTCAAAGATAATGTTATCGTTATTCATAAATATGGTTAGAATCAGAACGAAATCAGTGACCAAGTTAATTAGACCATACAAGAATGGCCTTATAATAAGTTACTTAAGGAGGCTGAATAATCCAGCTTTGTATATGGGTTGTGACACGTCGGCAAAGTACTATCTGTACAATCGGACAGAATTGTCTCCAGACATGGATATTTCTGTAGAATACAGAGAGGGTTCAGCACCAAGGTCTGTAAGACTGTGAGCCTATACATAAGAAAAGAGACTATTCCAATATTGTGACCACGAAGGGATATATGGCTGGAGATTTTGATTACTGTGAAAGCTTTAAATACGATTTGAGAATGTTGATACTGGCCTGGTATGCAGATCGATGCCAAATAGTATATCTCCGGTTGCAAGAGGAGTGTATGTCGAAACCCACAGTAGGTATAAAAGAGCCGATGCAAGTATATTGTTCATGTTTAGGCATGTAGTGCACATTGCCAGTTGTTAGGACAACCAAGGACATATGAAGTGATTGGGATGCCCATTATCCATGCCAGCTCCGCGCCCCGAAGAGGAACATAGTAGATTTACCAGTAATGTATCATGTGCAAACAGAGGCTAAAGCAGTAACGAAGAACCGAGGCAGCAAGCGCAGACATGTCATGTTTTGAGCTACAAAGTTGTAAATATTCGTTTATACACGCTTCTCTTATTGGTCGCAGTTTATATTTATAATTGTATTTTGTATCTGGCCTGTTCAAAGAATTTAAATTTAGATTTGTGTGTAATAATTCCATTCGCCATATCTATACTTTTTATATATATTGCCTGAAGATGTACGTCATTTTATATGCTGTTATATGTTTAGTTTTTCGTTGCATGGGGTAGGATATGGATGTGTTGGCTATCTAATAAACACTCTGAGGTGCCATCTCTAACACTTCGCTTGCTGTTAGTGTGCTTGTGAGTATATACACCAAGTGATCAATAACAAGTTACTGTACAACATGACAATTTGTGGCAGCGATAATACACTACCTTTCTATAATTGTATCTTAAAGATCATCAACATGATTATATGTAGACTGATTTACTAATGATTTTGCACGTACCTAATGAACATCATCTTCAGCTTGAATTTTAATAGTTTAACATATGATGCCATATATGTAACAACGCTAAGGAGGTAGGTGTTATCTCGCAAATGAAATCAAGATTTATTTCAATTTACTTTGCTTGTTTATTCATATCTGTCAACTTAATGCATTTATATCTTTTGAAACATGTCATAGTTTGTTGATTACTTCAGACATACCATGATATATGCTTTCAATTTTAGTAATCAATTGCTTGCTTATCTTGAGCTGATATACAAAAAGATATAGAAACGTAGTAAGAAAAGATAATAATTGGTAGAAAGATAAAACAGTAGATTATGATTGGTAGATGGACTTCCAATAAATGTGATTTCGTCAGCTAACCACACATGACTTAATAGGCAACCTAGTCTGTAACAAAGGGAAGAACAAGTCAACTAACATATAAACTAATTTACAGTAATATCGAGGCAGATAATCGAACTAAACTGTTTTGTTGAACTCATGTTTACTTGAGGCATACCTTACTTAAAGTGCTGATAGGAATAACAAAATTGTGTCTCTTAATTCGCTGGCCAATTCTGAAAATGTATATTTGTGTTTCCTGTATCTGGGCTTTCGTTTATGTTTTTCGTTTGTTTTCGTTTTCGTTTTCATTTTCCTTTTGGCTGGAGTAAGTAGAAGATATATGATTCAATATAAACTTCATGTTCTTCAACATATATCCTATCATGCAACAAACCAGCAAGTGTGAAAGGATAACTTGGACTTGTATACTACAAAATGGATTGTTGTGCAATTTGTGGGCATTTCATTCTTGTTTTCGCACACTATTATTACTAACTACTATAAGTTATGTATGGCAATTATTAATCAAAATATTAACCAGGAGTCTAATGTGCCGAATAATTGTAACCTTAACATAAGAAGAAACGTAGTCATCTTTATGATTTTAACGTTTTGATGTAAGTATTCGAAATCATGTTGCCTGTGACATCAACACACATTTATTAAGTTAAGAAAAGGGATTTCATTTTTCCTATTCCTATTTGCGAATTTTCAAAAATAGATTATACTTAGCATGAATGATGTATTTAAGTAAACTTTTTTTATACCTCTAACAAACGTTGATTATATGTATCTTCCCCTCCTCAATATTGGTTTTTTCTAGCATTCGCTGTATCTTCCTTCAATTTCACCTGTTCTAACATGTATCTTTCTTTTATGGCGGTATTATCAGTGATACATGATAACGGTATTAGTGTATTACCAAAAATGTGTGATACATTAATATTACATTAGAATTATCACACACATAATATCAAACGTTTGACTTGGAATCCAGCATTAATCTCCGGACAACTTTTGATCGCATCTGAATTATAATGTGCTTCGTTTCGCCGTGCAAAACCAAGCGCGTCACACTTTTACTAAGCATTGATTATGATATATCAGTATGAAGTTATCCTATAAACATATGCATGGATTCTACTTTTAAGACTGTGTATGATTTGTGTGCTTTCGTTCACCTTCTATCCAATTACGTTATCATTTTTATTTTCTTCCTGCACGACTGCCTGCCTGCTCACTTATCCGTCTCATAATCTAAATACAATTTATGCTAGATCACTCATTGGAATGTGGTATGTTCATTTTCAGTTTATTTCCTCTCGACAGCCACTCATATCACACACATACACACGTTTATGCTTTCAATATAAACACTCGCTCTGTTTGAATTAGTAATGTGCACTGCCAAAGGCAATCCATTGAGAAACATTTGTACTTGCTATCGACTATTTATGTTTAAGAAAACAAACATAATCTATCATCTGTAGAACACTGAATGAACCAAGAGTCAAGGTGTAAATGTTACAGCATGTGTATAGGTAGATCATCGGTAATAGTCTGATTTAAACCTTACTGATTGTTAAATTTTGTTATACCTTACATTTATTTTTACATGCGGTCCATCGCATTGTATAGGCATAACAAACAGGTATATGGTGTCCAGTAAATATGTTTCGTCAAACTTCCTCTCTCTTATATATATATGAATATATATATATATATATATATATATATATATATATATATATATATATATATATATATATATATATATATATGTAGAGAGAGAGAGAGAGAGAGAGAGAGAGAAAGATAGATATACTGATAGACAGACAGATAGATTTGTAGGTAGATAGATAGATAGATAGAGAGATAGATAGATAGATAGATAGATAGATAGATAGATATAGATAAATAGATATATAGCTAGATATATAGATATATAGACATATATAGTGTTTCAGTACAATGTCGGATGCCTTCTTTGAATTCACTAACTTTCCTTTCGTCCTACATTTTCGTGCTTTTAACTTTGTAATCTGATATATATGCAATAGACATAACAATGCCTTGCATTCCACAGACTTCACAACAATATCAATTATACCCATATTAGATGTTGCTCTTTACAACAAAACAGAAGTAAAACCGCCTTGATCGACATGATCAACAAACCTTTGAAGACTTTTCCCTTTTTCTATTTGACCTGACTCGGCAGTTTTCAGAGCTGTCTCGAAAGCATCTCCAGCTCCGTTTTGTTTAATCGCGGTAACTCCATCCACTAACACATAGTGGTTACCGATGCCTTGACGTTTGTCGTTTCAACATATTTTGCCAGGGTCGATGTCAACATCGTTAGGATGGTCACCCATACGTTGTCTCGTAACATTTCCAAATTAACTACTGTTTGTTTTGTTTGTTTTCTTTAGGACTTTTTGTTTTTGTTTTAAGAATATTTTTTTTTAAATATCGCGCTGAGATTTATTCGAGTTGACCTTGGCTTAATATAAAGAAATTACCGAGATCTGACATTTTATTTCAATCTTTACAACTGCAGTTAAGACGTGTTCACCGAGGAGTACATGACCATTATTCGGACATTTTAAGCCTAATGCAAAAGAATCCTGTCGGTTAACATCATGGTAATACATCTTTGCTCATGTTACATACTTGCCCTGCATGTTCATTTGAAATACAGGTGCCTCACCGTTGTCGAAATCTAATGGATTGAACCACCTGAAATCCCAGATTTGTCATCCTATCCTCAGCAAAGCTTTTCATAATATTCCTACATGCGTTGCAACTTATTTTGCGTCTGCAGCAGCGCTCAATTACAAGCACTCGAGTCTCGGTTTCCAGGCTTATTAGATATTGTAGCTAGTGAAGTGTTGTTTCAAAGCCAACACCTCTTAGTTCTCTTGAAGGCGAGGATACTGCTTAGTTTATTGTACGCTTAAACATCCCACTTTTATTTCTCTTTTAAATTATTACTTACTCAACAATTAATATTAACATAGTAATTTAATATATCATAATGTACTGACCAAGTAATTTTTGAGCCGAGAAATTATATTTTCTTTAATTTCAGATAAGAACTTTTTAAAATGATATCATGAATAAGATATGGTGTTACTATGCTATAAATCAGATTAAGATATTATTTTTCACAGACGGAAATATAAACATTAAACTCATGTCAGGTACCTGCCCAAAAACTTTAAAATAATGAACCTTAAAATAACTGCGGTAAACCGTTGTGGATATATCAGTATGTTGTGGTATCCAACACTCGTCCCGGATGAACACCACAAACGTATTTCGTAATTCATCCCAGGTGTGATCAGCAGCACGTCAGGTCCTACGAATGTTTTGAGACAACGCGCTTCATTGCAACGAAATATCATTAACATGTTACAGTTTTTTCTGATTACTGTTAAGTATTTGTTGAGTCATATAGATCACGTATTTTATTAATTCTGACTTCGGTAAAATATTCTTTGTTGTGTTTTCATGGCTTCAAGCTTCACATCATCGTAAACAACGAGAGTATCTGACCTTGAATCAGTATCATTAATAATAGGAGCTTCATGGGTTTTAGAAGAGAAAGACAAGGTGAATGATTTGCTTCTCAATGACGATTGAAGGGATTTCATAATATCCCATATTGCACCATGACATGGCTGATCGGCAGACGACAACGCAATCATGTACAACCGATAGAACGTTAACCATATCCAAATCCTATTTAACAACTGCTGAGTTTTCTCTGATCAAGCTAGACCAATGATTAGACTACGAACTGGGATGCATCCTAACTATACTTGGATAATTCGGGCGTTACCCTCACAGAGAATATCTATAAGTTGTTGCTGCGCTGTAAGCAAAACAACCTGTAGGGGCTTAGGTTGGACATGTAAATATATATTGTGGCCATATATCGATATATCAGTACACTTGTGGAACCATTCTTTGGACGTTACTATACGCTAGAACTGTTATTGCGAGTTCTGATTCAGAATCTGCAATTTCTCGAATCGATAACACGCCTTATATCAGACACGCATGCATTAAATATTGCAATCAGACACGCGATTGAATTATTATTCGCTGAAGCCGTTCTATGGAAAAGTGTATCCTTTACTTAAAATCATTTCAAAGCCATGTATTCGCAGGGAGTACAAAATGGGCAAGGTCGCGTTACAGACCTGATTTTGTTCATGGACTTAATTTTAGTTTGAGAACGAATTGATTTTCCAGGACCGTCAGCACTTTATCATATGGCGGTTGCAGTGCATTTATGGGAAATGCGTCAACGATAGGTAATTGCTCCTTGTAGAACACTGTGCGATATGATAGATAAATGTCACCAAAGTCTATTTTGATGCATTAAAGCGTATTTTCCACGACCGGATCTGATTTGGTCTGTGTGAATTAATGCCGCGCCATTAATTCCACATTCATCTTATGGGTGAGATAAGTTTGCATAACCAACACGCACGTCTTCTGGCATGTTTGATGTTCAAAATTCCAGTACCACATCCCATCAAACTTGAGTACACATCCCCATGTATTTCGTACCTGTCATTTGTCATTAGAATGTCTACAAATGTTGTGTTAGTGTTAAAAAAAGACTGGTGCTGTTTCAGATACCCCTCTGTGTCAAACATACCCGTTTGGTGGTGTGCTTGATGCGACTCCGTTATCGTTTTAATTTTCTTCATGCATGTTTACCTGCCTGCTCACTTGTCTGTCTCTTAATCTAAGTGACAACTTATGCCAAATCAGTCATTGGAGTGTGGTATGTCCATATCCAGTTAACTTCCTCCCCACGACCACTCCCATCACTAACGTACACACGTTTATGTTTCCAATATAAACAACCGCTCTAATTCAATTAGCAATGTGCAATACCAAAGGTAATGGATTAAACAAACTTGGTACTTGGTTTTAAATATTTATCCTTTTGCAGAACAAAAGTATATTGTCAGCAGTATATAGAACGGATCAAAAATCAATGTGTAAATATAACTCTAAGTGTATAAGTAGATCGTTGGTAACATTCTGACCTACATGTTACTGATTGTTTTATTTATTATTCCGTACATCTTTTTTACATGCTGTCAATCACAGTGTACATCCATCTAAAACAGGTATATTGCGTCCGGTAAATATGTTTCATCGCACCACTCTCTTATCTAACAATCTCTTCTCTCTCTCTCTCTCTCTCTCTCTATCTATCTATCTATCTATCTATATATATATATATATATATATATATATATATATATATATATATATTTATCTATATATCTATCTATCTGTCATCTATCTATCGATCTATCTATCTATATATGTATGTTTCTGTTTTTCTATCTATCTATCAATCATATATATATATATATATATATATATATATATATATATATATATAATACCAATCATATGTTGAATGACAGCCCTTTTAAGTGCACTGGATCCAACAATGGATCACGCGTGTCAACAATTGATTAGGATCAAGGCAATAGACTGAATACGAAAAGTGCAAACCTAGTATCTAACTACCCTAAGCACTGTCGATTCTCAGTGAGTTTTTTTCAAAGGCAAATACAAAACATAGACAAGACAAATAAATAAAACACAAAAAGTGATGTGTATGTAAATATGTACATGACTGTTTCTATACGATATCAATCTTAATGAATTATGTTTTAACTTGTTTGTGTCAACTTGTTGCTGATGCTGGAAATATTTGTATTGACCTAGAAATCGATGAGCCATAACGACACCTTTTGTTTTATAAAATTTATATAGGGACAAATCATATAACGGATATTTCATTTTATAGTTGTAATTATAGGCTAGTAGGCAAATTTAGATACTTATGTAAAAGAAAATATGTCGGTTGCAAAAGAATATTTAATTTTACTTGGTTGTCTTTTTCTAGTCGTATTGGTTTTTAACCGCTTGTTTCCAATGTTTTAAGGCGGCGTATTCAGCAAGAATCCTTTCCTTTCGTGGTTTCGGTACTCCTGTTGATGTTGTGAGCAATTGCTGTATCACCGAAAGTGTGGCCAAGGGAAGGAGAAGTGTTCTTTGACAGGGCTTCAGTATATCGTTTTCATCAAATCAGATCTATGAGGGTTGATCATTTTGTGTAGCTTTCTAGTTTTTCTGACATACTGAAGGCTATATATCTTACATGTGATAAGATAAATACCATTATCTGATTTGCACATTTTCTTGGACTATGTATGTTCAGTTTTTCCCTAGTCACTTTGTTAGAAAATGACCTGGTCTATATCATATGTTGACAAGTGTTGCACCTTTTACCGACATAGGGGCCATATTGACTAGGGTTGTCTTCATCAGTGATTTTCGTTAGCTTCGCCCTGACAAGGATGTCCTTGATGATTTTTGGTCTCCGGTACGCAACTACAGGCTTGATAGAGAGGATTAATTTTAGTACACATTACAAATCCACGATGGGCCAATGTTTAGCAATGCATTTACCTACTTTTGGGTTTTCTGGATGGTAGTTCTGGATAAATGGTATCATATCAGACTTTTCCTTCTGTCCATATTTTAGTAAGGTATTGCGGTTTGTTTGTTTTGGCCTTTTGGTTACCGCCGCAATCAGGACTTTGTCGAAGCCTCGGTAAATTAAATGTTTAGATAGCTCTTCAGACCTATTAAGGAATGTTTCATCGTCGAAGCAGATGCTTTATATCCTCAGTGCCTGGCTCTATGGGATGTTCTTATTGCAGTGTTTTGGATGACAGAAGGTTGGGAGTATATGTTGGTACTTATCGGTAGGTTTCAATTATGTGTCTATATGGATATTTGTTTTCTACAAGTTTGGTTGTTTTGTCCAGCAAAACTTTGTTTTCGTTGGAGAATATTATTGAAGGCTAGAAGTTGTTTGCCTTTGATATGAAATTATCCAGACGTTCTCTTCTATCTTGCTACTTCATTTATATATCATCGATAAAGCGTACGCACTGGCATGTTGTAAGTTAAACCGATGCTAACGGCTGACCATCAATTTTTCCCATACAAATGTTAGCATAAGAAAAGGATAATTTCTGTACACATTACGGTTCCAATGATTTGGATGTTGCTGTCTTCATAAAATTCAAATTTACTGAGTTTTAGGAATGTTTAGTAGTTGGACTAGGAAGAGTGTGGGTTAATTGTTTACAGATCTTCTTTCCCGTGCTTCTCATCACACCTGTATCCCTTTGTTGTGCCGGATGATATTATACAAAGATGTGACATCTAAAGGAACAAGCAATATATATGTAAGTTATGTTTCGCTTGCCTTGCTTTTTATGAGGTAATCGGTCATGTTCGTAAGTTATAATAAGAATTTGTAGATATATGCCTGAGTTTTCAATCAGGTTTCTTTCGCTGATCAAATCATGCACAAATTGAAGACGTGAAGGCAGCTGACAAACGATGTATGTTTTATGAACAAGACTTTTCTTTATAGGATAAACTAGGTGACATATATAAAGTTGAGAAAAATTTGAACACAAAAGCACAGTGAACAGTGACCATCGTTCTGTCTTAAAATGGAAAGTACATCATGAATCGTTTAGCAAATGGGAATTATCTAAAATAAAATTTCCATCTTCTCCGAAGATGACTGCAGAAAGGTATATAAGAAAAATTAATTAAACGTTTAATCGTTTAGCAAATGAGAATTATCTAAAATAAAATTTCCATCTTCTCCGAAGATGACTGCAGAAAGGTATATAAGAAAAATTAATTAAACGCATGACAGAAATTTAACGATATAGACTTTGTTGTTGTTGTTGTTGTAGGGTTTAACGCCATTTTTCAGCACAGGATAGGCTATACATGGCGGCCAGTATTAATGTTGGAATAAGAACCCAGGCAAACCCCAGAAAGAACCACCGACCCTCGAGAAGCTACTGGCAGGCTTTCTCACATACCCACATTAGCCGAATCCGAGACTCGAACCCACGCAGACATAGGTGAGATGGCAGAGATCCGTAACGGAGAGCGCTTTAGACCACTCGGCCACTCGTGGCCCCGATATAGACTTTGTAGAATGTGACATATGTAGATGGAATAGAAGGGTGAGATACTGAATTAATCACCAAATCAGAGGATATAAAACGTGTATTAAAGTATCAACTGTAAATAACTCAATGATACACTCAAAAGTCTTCTTTGTTTAGGGTAATGTTCAAAATATACTAGCATATTGCAATATAAAATTACGGAAAAATGAAAGTGAAAACATTCACACGTGAATATTATTCATAATACAACTCATATATATGGTACAAAACAGTATATGTTATTTAAACAAAGCTAACAAATAATGGAAAGCATGTATACCGTCATGTAGATACAATCAGCAGTTCTTTTCGGGGACAAAGTCCAATCGTCGCTGGAGGACAGAAATTAAAAGAAACAACGTCCCAAATGCACTGGGTATCAGTGGTTTGAAGCAGTAACACTCGGTATATAGTAGAATCAGTTATAAAAGAAAAGATTTAGAGGTTGAATTAGATATTAAAAATAAAGAACCAGTCAGTCAGACTATGTGAAATTAAGAAAACGAAAGTAGTAATAATAAGTGGAGGAAATGATATATTAGAGGTAACCCTCCGCACATAATTATACGATGAACGAATGCTGACACGAAAAGTCAGCGTAACACTAAATTCCTAATGCTGAGCTCCTGGCGAGGTAACTGTTAGTACCATAATTATAAGTTACTGGCATGACAAGGATGAGGTTCTATCCCGCCACTAGGCCACCGGAGCAGTCAGCTCATCAAACAACCCGCCAAGACATTCTACATCCTCATCACTGCAGTTACAATCAATCACTGATATGCATCGATGAATGAAACTTTATAGGAAACAGCCAAACACGATTAATATCGCAGTGTTCACAACATTTAACCCATCTATTTACAGTCTTTCTTCGTTGCTAATAATCAACGAACCTGCAACCGAAGGTTTAAAATGGTTAGGAATACATCGCTTATAATAATTTAGCTTCTAACCTTTCAAGATCTTCTTCCAATAATTGCAAATATGCAGTGAATGCTATGAGTACTCCACGATATAGCAGAAGTATACACTATAAAGAAATAATATTATAATCTATAAATATCAAGTCTAAATACAATAGTGGAATTATAAACCATCAACATTTACATATGATAGAGTATACGCTTGTGATTTTGTTTTTGGTTTCTCATTATATATCATTACATGATTTGATAATTTAGATTTATCATCGAAATCATTGACATCAATGAATTGTATGTCTACGTAGTGTTTTGTTGAAACACCACCGTCATCGTTTGGCTCTTGCTTCAGTACAGTTTGGTTTCCTTCATTGATTTCATCGTCGGTCTTTTCGTACTTTTATTATGTATTCTTGTTGCCAGTTCCCTCTCGTGGGTCCTTTGTTCTTCCCGGGGTTTTCCCGTGTTCTTCATCCACCATTAATACTGACCGCCACGCATAGCATATCGTGTGCTGAAAAGTTATGTTCCACAAAAACAACAACAACAATCGATGTAGTCTGATAAAGGCAATAGACGTATCAGAACCTTGAATTATCCCAGACTTAACTGATCACCACAAGGTTTTGTGCTACATTAGACATTTGCAGTATCGCAATTTGATCTTTACAAATTACAATCTCGCATTGGTCGACATGAATAACAAACCAGCTGGTAGACTCAACAAAATCCGCTTTGGTGTCAAACCTGGTCAGATCCGCATTATACATCGTCTTTCTGCGGCTGAGCTTCTATAAATGACAAAATGCATTTAATATAATATTATACGTTCTTTAATATAAAACTGGTGATTTGTCAAGAGCACACAGTGCTTTAACGACATGATATCCATATATGGATCTATCTATCAGTTGAATAAAGTATCTGTTCAGTCCACTGCCCAAGGTTAATTAATCAAGAACTTCATGTGATGTGCAAGTCCGTACGAATCAAAGTACAAAAGAAAACTGTGTGTCATCATGTATGTGCCCAAATGTGTCACAAGGTTTGTTGAAAAACGATTTCATTTTCCCTTTTGTACATAAGCATTGCTCCGAGTTCTTCCCGCTTAAAGGCACATAAAAATCCTCGACCAACTTTGTCATATCAAGTCAATAAATGTTGTTCAAGGACGAGGCCGATATCGAAAACCACTTTCACTCGGAAACAAATATTTTCAACGTTTGAATGTATCGAAGAACTTTTCCTATTATTTGCAAACTCCCTCGGCGGTTTTCGGAGCTGTTACGTAAGCACCTCCAACTCGGTCTTGTTTAATAGCTGACACTCCGGCCGCTAACAAATAATGGCTATGAAACGACGTTGACGTTTGCTCAAACTTTCGCCAGCGTTTATGTCAATATCTGTGAGATTGTCACATATTTGTTGTTTCGTAACAGTTCCAAATTAACTACATTATGTTTTGTTTGTTTAACACTTTTTTGTTTTATTTTGTCATCTTGTTCTTCATTGTGGCTGAGATGTTTTCGAGCTGACTTCGGATAAACATAAAATATTACCGGGATGTGATATTATAATCAAAACCTCACATCTTTAAGTTCACGGAACAGTAAATTACCCTCATTCGGATATTCAAACCTTGCAGCAATAGAGCATTGTCTGATAACACCACGTCAATATACATTTACTCAACGTTAAATGCATGCCCTGCACGTTGTCTTGAAATACAGGTTTCTCACCTTGTTCGATCTCAAATCAATTGAACCGCCATACATCCCAGGGTTTGCAACCAATCGTTAGGAATGCTTTTGATAAAATCCACAACTTGCATTGCAAGGCAAGGGTTCAGGTCTCAGTTTCCCTGACCATTATATCAATAGTGTAGGTAGTGAAGTGTTGGTTTCAATGTCAACAATTTAAAGCCAGCACAATGTATTTTACTATATGTCAAATTTTAAATTACAACTTATGGACCAGTTGATAGTAACATTGTATAAGGTGCTGACTAATTAAGTTCTGAGTATGGCCTCTATTTACTTTTAAGATAAGTAATATTTGAAATAATATATTGGATATAACATGGTTATGCATTACAATAAATCAGAGCACAATATTATTTTTCACAGACGAATTTTAAACATGAAACTCGTGTCAAGTACCTGCCGTAAAATGTTAAAGTGATTATCCTTAATAAAATTGAGGTAAACCGTACTACGTATGGCAGTATGTTCATACTTTCTACGGCATAGCGCGATACAAATTTTGTTGTGGTATCCAACACTCGTCCCAGGTGACCACCAAATACATATTTCGAAATTCATCCCTGGTGTGACCAGCAGCAAACCAGGTCTAATGAATGTATGTGAGACAATGCGTTTCAATGCCACGTATTATCATTAACATCCTGCAGTTGTCTCGGATAACTTAAATTTTGTATGTGTATTTACTGAGTCAAATAGCTCACGTCTTT
Organism: Sinohyriopsis cumingii; assembly: GCA_028554795.2. Lineage (NCBI taxonomy): Eukaryota > Metazoa > Mollusca > Bivalvia > Unionida > Unionidae > Sinohyriopsis > Sinohyriopsis cumingii. Next base: position 112,292,706 of record CM068828.1, read on the forward strand.
GTTATTATTCTGCCTTCTGTAAAATATTATTTGTTGTATTTTTATTATTTAAAGCATCACATCATCTTAAACAAGAAAGTATCTGAGCTTAAATCAATATCATCAATAGTATGAGGTTCAATGGGTTTTACAGAAGAAATTCAGGGTGAATGATTTGCATTTCAACGACGATTGAAGGAATCTCATCATATCTCAGATTGCATTATGAAATGGCTGATCGGCTACCGACAGCGCATTCATGTACAACCGATTGAACGTTAACCATCTCAAAATTATATTTAACAGCTGCTGAGTTTTCTCTGATCCAGCTGGATCAATGATTATATTGCAAACTGATATCCATCAAAACTATGCTTGGGTATTATAGGTTTGCACACACATAAAAGTTACTGAAGGTTAAAGTATCTTCGGCTATCCGTGCTGTGGTGCCATGTTGAATGTCAATCGTTTCATAATGCAATTGAGTCTTCACTGACGTTGTCGTCTAAAGATGTAGCCCTGTTAACAAACAACTGGTAAGGGTTTATGTTGGACCTGTAAACATATATCGCGAACAAGCTATTGTGAAACAAAATAGAAGTACAATTGCGGAAAGACTATTTAGATGTCAGTGCGCGTAAGAAATGTTAATGCGATCTCTGATTCAGTGTGCGATATTGCGAATCGGTAACACGCCTTACATCAGACATTCACTAATTAAATAATTCAATCAGACGCGCGATTGGATTATTATTTGCTGAAGCGATTCAGCGGAAAATTGAAACCTTTACTTACAATCATTTCAGTGCGATGTATGAACCTGGGGAGTTAAAATGTGGTTTCATTTTTATTTGAGACCGAATATATTTTCCAGGACAGTCAACACTTTATCAAATGGCGATTGCAGTCCAGTTATTGGAAACACGTAATCGGGAGGTAATACCTCCTTGTAGAACATTGTTCGATAGGAATTCATTCTTGACAAACACACTCTCACACACACACACACACACACACACACACACACATATATATATATATATATATATATATATATATATATATATATATATATATATATATATATATATATATATATATATATATATATATATATATATATATATATATATATATATATATATATATATATATATATATATATATATTTCACCATATTTTTTTTAATGCATGAGTGCATGTTACCATGACCGGGTATGATTTGCTGTGTATGAATTCGCTTCGCTACACAAATTACACGATCATAATTTGGGTGAGATAATTTTGCACAAACACACAATCCTTTTGCGTTTTTGATGTTCGAAAATCCAGTACCACTTCACACCACAGTTGAATAAACATACTTAAATATGTCTTGCCTCAGTATTTATTTTTGAATTTTCCCATCACTATTTTTGGTGTTGCTATAAGGCTGGCGCTGTTTCAGATAATCCTCCGTGTCAAACATATTCATTCGAGAGTGTGGTTTAGTCCAATACGCATAAAAAGCTGCCATCTCACCTCTGTCTGCATGGGTTCGAGTCCAAGGCTCGGCTAGTGTAGGTACGTGGGAAAGCCTGCCAATAGCTTTTCGTAGGTCGTTGGTTCTTCTCTGGGTTTTCCAGGGTTCTTCCTCCACCAGTTATACTAGCCGCCATGTATAGCCTATCTTGTGCTGCAACATGGCGTTAAACCCTAGAACAACAACAACAACAACAACAACAATAATGACAACATAAAAAGCAATATCTGCTTTAACACCAAAGTGATATGTTGTGTTTGATATGAGGGAAATTGATGTGGTACTTATAACTCAAGTATGTCAGATTTTTATGCGCGATTAATTCAATTTATCCTTGCAAATTCCGTCAATTTATCATTTTATTATTTTTTCTTTCCAAGATCAGAAACTGTAATAGGTTCAATCCCGGCTATGATTTCATCGCGATTGCTGGTGTCTTAAATATTTGCGCCTGTTTCTTCAACAATACTATAGGTGATTTTTCGCCGCCGTAGCAGTATATTAACCATCGACAGATTTATATGATCGGCAAAGGTCTTTAAGTGACTTGCCTCTATTCAACATTTAACCTAGATCAAAACGTAACGCTAGCAAATGTGAATTACATTATTTATAATGGTAATATACGCCGCCTAGTTCACCTTTTACAAGGTATACACTTATGCCGTGATTGCGTCCTAAAACTTTGAACTTAGGATTTGACTGATGTCAGTTCTATCCACCGTTTATACATCTCATAATAGGCTTCCAAAAGTGTTTCATACAGGAATAAATCACCCGATAATTATCTTAGACTTTTTTCGAAGTCCATTAAGTGACCTTTCAATTGTTAGATTTATTGCAATACGAAGTTGTATGTCAGCATTGATTGAACATTAGGAGAACACGGTTCTATTGCTCAGTTATTTAACTGTTTAGATAATCTTATGCTTTGCAGACGTTTTGTGATTATATTTCGGTTTTAGAATTACGCAAAAGACCTAACGTTTATGATGTTTATCAGCATGCTGTCCGGAATGAAAGTTATGAGAGCATGATTAACGCTCTTCAATCGTATATTACCATGTATGTTGGTTAGATGTTTCTTTCAAGCTTAGCGAGTTTTCGGGTTTTAAGCAGCAAAAGTAGAAACCTATTATAAATACATATCTTCTTACAAACACGTAAAGCGACCATTAAAATTTAAAAGTAACAATCCGACACACCACTGTATTACACAGATGCCCTGTAGCATTAAACATGAAAACATTGCCAGTAACAATATCTGCGAGAAAGGGCGAAATATTTCATTTATCTGGACATATCACTTTGTGGAAATAAAAACAAGAAATGTTAACAACTTAGTGTATACAGCGTAGGGCAGTTGCATGTTAGAAAACATAATTTGAGAAGTGATGGTTTCATTTTGAAAATACGAAATTGCGATCCGGAGCGAGTATAATTTCTTCCGGTGAGTAAAATTATTTATTTTCTCTATTATACATTTGAATGCAGGCTTTTGTAAGAATGTTTAACTGATTTTTCTCCCATTGGCTAGAGTCGATCTAGATTTCAATATCAAAAAGTCCATTCTACCAAAAGTACACGATTTATCTTTTCTTATTTCCTTGACCAAACTGCATATGCAGTATTGAAAAAGTTTGCCAATCATCTTTCAAATTATTCCATTTCTTTTTAACATGTTTACAGCATTTCTTATGTGACATAAATCCCCAGATATTGATCTATTTATGGTTGCCGTACGATTGTAATTGATAAATATGTCAGGTTTGTACACTCCCAATTCTTCTTTGTCATAGGTGTCATTATATTATTGTATCAAAAAATGCACGTTTTTCTACTTTTTGTAAACCTATTTATACAGATTAAGGACACGATAAACGTTTTCGGTTTCAGTTGTACACTGTTTTCCATTCACATTCAAGCTATTGCTTAATATGATATATCACAATATATGCATTTCTTACATTTAAATCAATGGTATTAAATTTCGTGTGAAAAATTGATGCTGTCCTTATAACTCAGGTATGTCAGATTTTTAACATATTCCCTGGTATTCTTATTCCACGTGGACGCGCGATTATCCCTTGTGGTTGGCTCTAATTAGAAATTTGTCTACGTCATTTTACAAAAATATTTAGAATATATTTAATCTTTATAAAACATATTAATCGCCACCTTCTACATGACCAGGGAATCATGCCCATGATATCGTAAGAACTGCATACAACTGAATGTTTGAATTGATACTCTCTACATGACAAAGGAAATGAGCACATTGATAGTACAGGAATAGCATAGGACAGACTGGCTGAATCTCCACTCTCTAAATGTTAAACGAACTGGTCCATATATGTTGTAACACTGTATAGGGCATAATTGTTTTTTGTTAAACAGGAGATACGAGTATTTCAAGCGACATGGGCATTGTTATGGTCTTTAATGCAAAGACAGTAGAAATATAGTTTTAATTCTAACTTTGTTCTATGACAAAATAGGAGTTCACATACATTATGGGGCCTCAAAACGTAACTTAAATGTACTAGAAAGTTTGTAATAACCTACACATGGTGATAGCTGATTAGTTTGGAACTGTGGAAAGGATGCAATAACTCATGCTTGATGAAATTATATTGTATCACGCTTGGTTTACAAGCGCCAGCAAATTATCATGCTACTAATACAATTTAAAAACTTTATTGTGTGTCTGACTAGCTATAATAAAGAGAGAAAAGGTTCAGTCAACCAGTAAGCAGTATCGTTGCAATGATGTAAGAGGATGCTGCGATCAGAGAATATCCTATCGTTAATTTGAAATGGAGAGTATACCCTAAGTGTTATACCAAAACACGGATAATACATTGTGCTAATAAAGTATAAGTAGATACTGTCATTTTATACATCATCTGATTATTATTGTCCTTTTCAATAATGTGGAGTTAGATGTCTACTATGCGTGCAATATGATTTGATAACGTAACAATACACTACTTGACTATATTTTTGTAATGAAATAATACGTAAAGATCGACCTTTTAAGACTCTATATATATCTTGAGCTTATTGTTAAATTACAGACTGTTCTATGCTAAATGATTAAAGCTAAGCTTGCATTGCCAATTTTCCTTTGCTAATACCTATCGATTTTGACTATATTATTAAACAAATCTTTTCAGTTTATAAGATATGTGCTTCCTGCGTTTGGATGTTCATGTAATGAACTGCCATCATTAAAAAGAAAGAAAGAAAAAGGGACGATATGAAAGAGACTAAAGTGTAAACCAAAGTACAATAAATTAGTGATCAAAAATATTTGGGGAAGAATTCATCACACAGATAAACGCTTCTGATAGTGGAGATACCCCAATAAGTACAAATCACATTAAACGATACAACGAAAATTAACAAAATCGATGTCACTCATCGGTTTGACTTTAGTAACATAATGTATGCTCACCGCATGTAATGCTCTATCACAGTAATAATATCAGCTGATGTTAAAATGCATTTAACCAAACCGATTGAAAACAGAAGTGATAAAACTACCTTGATGATTACATTTACAAAACTTCAGATTAAATCTAATCGTATTAAATCAACGACACCTATGCATTATAAAACCTTTCAATGTACACAGAAACGTGCTTTGGTAAGGAAATTGTATTGTACCACGTGTTGCTTGCAAAAATGGACAGACTGATATTTCCATTATGAAATCACTTCAGAGTGATTAAATGGTTTTAAATGTTTTATTGATGACTACTTAGGTGTGAATAACTAGTATATGCTATCATGCTTGCTTTTGTGTACCACAACAAGATTATCTTACTACAATGAAACGCACTGACAAAACATTGAAAACGTTGGATGTTAAAAGTAAATATCATTTAAACTTGAATATATTTAATGCGATATGATTATGCTCTGTTTGATCAATCTTGACTTGCTTGTGTATTCTGTACAAATTCTAATACATTATCTAAATCACAAACTACAATAAATATGTTATCCTATTGTTTACTCAGTTAATTTCTTCCTCCCATAATCGTTTGGCAAATTCTTCTTCACTTATTTATATCCAGTTTTCATATGTCATTTTTGATGATTTTAACATTATAATACTTCCTTTTCTCGAGTTTTGTTCCACGCGTCTTTCTGGAATTTTGATTTCAAATTTGAAAATAATTTACCTATTAAAAATGTTCCGACATTACTTTTAAATATGTAATTGTCATTCAATTTTGCGTTGTCATACCAAATTTATACGATCAGTTTATCGTTTGTGAGTGCGTTGCTTATATCTTTCCTAATATCTATTCCTACATTTTTTTTTCCATTCTTCATTCGGTGTTGAAGCTATCACTATCTCTATTTGTTTGCCTTTGTGGATTTTCCATCAGTATGTAACTAAATTAATATATTCATTTTTCACATAATTATCGTAGATTGTTTCTTTCTAAACTGATGCCTATTTAACGAGTAGTTATTAACTTGTTAGATAAGAAATATGATCCGCTACATATATGTAGTTTACCTGAAAGTCAAGGTTAAGTTACTTTCCGATTAAAAAAACTAAATCATATATCTTATGTTGTATTAATTTTAAATTTTAAATAAATCCATTCTGCTACTGATTCAAATTTAATGAACGTATCGATATAGAACATCATATATATATATATATATATATATATATATATATATATATATATATATATATATATATATATATATATATTAATTTGTTGGATGCAATCACTATTAATTATATTTCTGTATAAAAAACATAAACGTGACTCATCTAGACAAATATATCCTTTACAAATAATGATTTATAGTGACTGATGGATATATGTATATATTGCTCCAATTTTATCCTCCTAGCTGTGCATGTTTAATATTCGACTTGCTTAAGGGGAATCAGCTCCGTTGAAACCTAATCAGCTGCGACATGCATGTACGAACGTATGTATGTATGTATGTATGTATGTATGTATGTATGTATGTATGTATGTATGCATGCATGTATGTATGTATGTATGCCTGCCTGCCTGCCTGCCTGTATGTATGTATGTATGTATGGTATGTATGCATGCTTGCATGCATGTATGTATGTATGTATGTATGTATGTATGTATGTATGTATGTATGTATGTATGTATGTATCTATGTATATGTATGCATTCTTGTATGTATGTCTTTGTGTCAGTATGTATGAATGGTCATAGTTTATGTTAAAAATTCAAAAGGACTAGTGCAGGCAAAACTAATGTTTGGTATGTTACTCAAGCATACATACCTTAGGTGGCTTATATTCATCAAGTAAACGATGCAAAATGCACACTCATTAATTGGTTGCACGTTATCTTAATTAACGGTCACAAGGGCAATTGACGTTGTTTGAGAAATGTGTGGGTAGAGGGGTATGTTTATGCCTGTAAAGACAAGCAGCTATCTTTTCATCTGTCTGTTAGCTTATTTCATCAATACTCTAAGCGATACGTTCATCAAAGGCAATATAAGTGCGAAGTCATTGTATCAACGAGCACATACAAATGTGTGTAACCGCTGACAATATTTGTGGTTTTTTATAGTTGGCCTCAAATAACTTTGGATAGTGATTTTCTGAACGCATGTGTTACACACAGTTGGTTCAACATGGATATGCCATCTAAGTTTATGTGTCATACTTTGCCTTGCTTTTTAATTTCTCTTTTTAATCTTCCTTTGTCAGCGCTATATACATCAAATTGTATTAGGTAATGGCACTATATGATCGTACGTCATGACAATATATAGGCTGGATCAAAAGCACACTGCAATTATTATATGTTTACACAATACGAAACAAAACGATGACCGCTGTATTAAAATGATAAATAAAATTATCTACTTGCTTATGTTATGGGACAAATTATCAAAGCCGTACTTTAATTCCCCAGTTATAATTTACAAAGCGATAATTTGCGTACAAATTATTTCCAAATTTAGAAATGCAATGCTGCCCCATTCTTAAGAACCTGATATAATATTAATTAATCGTGCCGTCAGATTCATTAATGCTGGTTACGATTAACGAACGGTATATTCAAGTAACCACTCACCGTTTGACACAACATGTGTCATGGTAATATAGAATATTGTAGCTACTCTGACATTTTGTTATCTGGTTTGAACTAACATGAATGGAAACAATAACATGTTTAGTAAAAGTATACTGTTGTGACAGATGCACGGAGTATCTGCTTACAAGGTCCGTGTATCATGTATATGCATAACTATGATATGCAGGTAATGTTGGTTTAATATGGAACAAGGTTTTCCGGATGACGAATAATTGTGTCATTGACAAAGAGGTGAATAACATCTGATTATTAATTGTTCCGCTAAATACCTTATAATACGTTTAAATCACAATTGGTTCATTGCTGATAACGCAGTGCAAGAAACAGTCATGACATATATGCATATATGCAGTCACATCAAGTTCTGTCTCAAACATGGGTTACACCACATCGTAATACTAGGTGATCGTGTTAGTGTTGATGGTTATGGAGAACAATAATGTACCTCGAACCACTATCTTTTCCGCACCGTTTCTTCTACGAAAATTGCAAGACTGACCCCTGCCTCAGTTTCAGATTAAAGTTAACATGTGTGTTCTGTTCCTTTGTGTGTACCTGCTCCTGATGTTACATATTGCTGTCTCAACTGATTTACGATATATTTTACATTGTTATGTTTATGACATCAATTAAATGTCATTGTCTGGACAGCATTGTCCTTATCTCTGCGCAACTGTGTTTCGTAGATTATTGTCATCATCAGTATTGTTGTGGAAAACAAACGTGTTGTCAGTACTTACAGTGCATATTTTGATAGCTTCTTATATGTAATGTTCAGCCTTCTTCATAATATCCAGATACTAACACATCCCGTTTCTCCGAGAAATGGTAAAAGACCTATGAGACTGATGTATCAAAATTGTATATGTTATCTACTTAGAAGTAATCTGAGATGGTATTGTTGGCAAATTTCATATCACACTAAAAATGATGGTCTATTCTTCGTACAAGATCTTGTGACAGATACCTGGCAAAATGACATCTTAATCAACACCTTGTCTACAGCTCATTCTGATCATTTCTGTCACAATATAGCTGACCGACGAACATATACGAATTAACTCCATCACATTTGAATATGAAACAATATTCATATTTGTGTGCTTGGGCAGGTACTAATGTTTATAATTGCTTCATCAAACGTCCCATCAATATAATGCTGGAAGTACTTTATGTACATTTCAAGAGGCAATGTACCTTGTTAACTGCAGTTTAACGATGGACCTGCCATTTCATTTGCGAAGCTTTTGGATTGGTATTAATTACTGACATATTTCTTTCCAATCCTGCTTTTTGATGTTGTGTTCATAAGCAAGCTAGACCTTATAAATTATCTAATACAGGTTAGAATAATTTAATCGTATTATTTCCAATTAAACCAAACACTCGGTATCTGACGTTCGCAAACTATTTAATCAATAAACAATTAGGGCGTCATAATAGCTTTACAGGTCAAATGCATTTCTTCTTCCACTTGATCCTTTTCTGACCTCAATTCTAATCAAAGCGTAGGGTATTTGGCTGTTATTTACTGTATGTTACTTGGACTTGGCTTATGAATGAGCTTGTTACAATGTAGTCTAAATGTAGTTTACTCTAGTCCTATATTTATAATAAAACCGTAGAACAAATACGATGACACAGATATTACAGAACAACGACCCTTGCAAAATATGTTTTAATTCCTTGCACTACAGCATGTTAGTCCTGCAAGCCGGGCGTTCAGTGCCTCCACGTTAAAAAAGAATGTCTTCGACAATACAACCAGGTGATGATTATATAATTTTAAGCCAGAAGGTTGCGTCTCGTAAATGAGATTAGTCTATGTAAACAAACATTGTCTTGGAGTTTAAAGTTGATTTCTTGTGCTATCAAAATGTTCGTCACTGCTTTTTAATTTGAATCCAGCATACTCACAGCCAAAATAATAAAGGTGGATCTCTTTGTGAAACGTAAACGTCATAACGGAGAACGTGAACAAAGAATCTAAATTTATACATTTTCCTTGCTACAGCTGGTATTGGAATAAAAGTATTTTTGGGTGTCTTGTTCGTAGGTGAAATAATTTTTTGTTTCCAAGCATGAACTCACAAGATATCATTCTTTCATTTCTAAAGATATCTCCATCAATATATCATTATCCCTAGAGCATTAGGCCCCACCAAAGGTTCCATCCAACAGATTCATTGTATAGTTGTTACGGACTCTCTGAACAATATCCCTGGATCCGTGCAATGTATTAGTGCCATGAATGCATCTTCATATACTACCAACACCAGAAAAATAATATATAAATGACTGGAGCTCGCGTAAGAAAGAATTATATTATAATCTAATACTAATCGTTTTTGCTTTACATAGCCAGTTACTTTTTCTCTTTCTCTCTCGCTCTCGCTCTGTATATATATATATATATATATATATATATATATAGAGAGAGAGAGAGAGAGAGAGAGAGAGAGAGAGATACATAGACAGAGACAGAGAGCAAGAGACGAAGGCATTCTTCCGAGAATTTAATAGTAAATACTAAACCAAATGTTGACACAAAGGCACGATTGTAATAGGTGTTAGATTAGGAGAATATATAATAAAGTTAAAGCTAAATTAATAACAAATTAAGGCTTTATTTGGCCTTTCATGAAAAATAATCCATTCACAGGAGTAATCTACTTGGTCCATCTCTTATTATATGTGATTATTTGTTTATCTATGTCTGTCGTTCTAAGAATTCATCAATTTGCTCGTATGTTTTAAGCATTCTTTTTCATTCGGCCCCGATGTATTTGTACACGTATTGCACTTAAAGAACTGTCTGGGTAATCTATATTAACTGTCTGCCTTCCTTCCTCTGCATTTCAAATCTCCAAATAATACAAATCAGCCAACACAGAAATGAAGACAATTGCCTAATTATGTCTGTCGTTTTTGAATTGCCTCAATTAGTGGCACGGTGAAAATTAGTAGATGTACTATAACTCAAATCATAAATACATGAAATTACTTATGCATACTAATGTTTACTGTACGGTATTGTGTACTGGGAACACAATGTTTTTATTTAAGGCTTGGAAAGTAATTAAGGTTTCGCGACACTTCATTAGTGTTAAAGTTTCTAGAGCTAAAAGTAACAATATTTGGACTCCACAATTGCTGTTATCAACAGCTTGTACCTTATTTAGAAATTACAGTTGATTCATTAAATGGAATTATCAATATACGTTTAATCTTACCAAGCTACAAACTTATTTTGTCACGATGTATGCCATTTCGTCCATCGGACTGTAATCGGCCAACGTAGATATGAGAAATAACAAGCCAGTGACTTCCAGTGGGCCTGTATATATTCTCTTTTTTCATGGTTCTTTTTGCAAGAAAACATAATTTCCGCCTAGCATTGTCTATCGTGTGCTGTGAATTGACGTTAAACCCACAAAAGTCGAAACCCATAGTACAGCTATCGATAACTATCTGTCTATTTAGAGGATGTGATGTTTCCATTTTACATTCGTTTTCTACGTAAAGCGTATTTCATTCGTTAATGAATGGATACAATTATATGATTAGCTTGATCTGCCTGCTGCATATACTTTTAAATACTGACTGGAGAAAATAAAAACTAAAATACGAATCATATATAAAAGTGAATAATACAGCTCAATCTCTTAGACTGCACCTTTATGAGTTATGATTGTTCAGAACTTAATTAATTTGATGCATGTAATTATATGTTCATTCATTGTGCATGGTCTATATGTTTTCAGTCGCTAGTGTCAAACATGGTACGATTATTTATTTTTGCACTATTTATAGGTTTTGTCTGAACAGAGTATTTTGCCTCAGATGTAATTAATAGTAATGTGATATGTGTCGGAGTAAGACATAAAATGGCTACATCTACTAATCTATATTGTTTGATTCAACAAAGAGTCTTTTGTCTCTCATATGTAATTAACGGGAATCTGATACGTGTCTGGGAATGACTTATACAAAGGTTACTTCAACCAATCTATTCACCTAACTTTTATCCTCTCGTTTCTTATAAATTTCAGCAATTGATGTTTGTCTATATACATTCGAACAGGCAACATATGCACTGTATCAAACGTTGCCTGTTACAAATATTTAAGTTAAACTTAAATACCAGTAAAATGTATCAGTATCACCTTAAAATATATTTACGTAACAAAAAAGATGAAAGTTAATCTTTAGTCACTGTACAGACTAAAACAGCAGTTGATCTTTACAAAAATAAAAGGATATGAAAATTTGGCTTTAGAGATATTAAATCCAAGCAAACTACAAGCTTTTGCCACATACTTACATGCTTTAAATGGTTTGGCCACTTCGCTTCATTTAAGTTATGGACAGATGGTATAGTTAGGTCTATGAAAGGGATTTGTTTAATATGACATTTCCAGTAAAACTACAATAAATCCAGATAAAAGTGAAAAATGATAACAATAGTAAATGATCAATAGTTTAAAAGATTATTGCAATCATTACATCAAAATGTACAGTCAAAATCACAAACAGTAACTTAGTCGATATATCTTTATACACATGACAATGACCAATAGTTATAAAAAGAACAACAAAATGGGTTAAATAGCACTTAAAGAAAAGCAATCATCATTTGGGAAATGCATTTTATGAATAATGATATTTCCAAAAATATCTAACAACTAGTCAATCCTTGGATTCTGGACCATCCTTTACTATTTTATACTTATATGACATTTACCATTTAAAGTACGTAAGTATGTGGCAAAAAGCTTGTACTTTGCTTGGATTTAATATCTGTAAAGCCAGATTTGTACCAGCTTCATGCAAGTTATACATTTCCCAGGGTTCTTCCTCCAACATTAATACTGGCCGCCATGCATAGCCTATCGTTTTCTGAAAAAAATGGCGTTAAACCCCAAAACAACAACAACAACAACATACATGTGCATGGTTTTTCTACAAATTCTATGTGTACCAGCTTCATGCAAGTTATACATGTGCATGGTTTCACAGAAGTCTGTGTACCAGCTTCATGTAAGTCATACGTGTTCATGGTTTTCCACACGTTCTGTGTGTATCTGCTTCATAAAAGTCATACGAATGGATAGTTTCATACATGCTTTGTTTATACCACTGTCTTGTAAGTAATACACGTGCATGGTTTCACAGAAGTTCTGTGTGCACCACACACGTCTTTAGCAGTCTTCTTCTTTTGCTTCTTGATTTGACTGCTGTTCCACCTCTCTTTCTGTGCTTGTTTTCAAGGAGCATGTCTTCCTGTGCATGCATCCTTATATGATAAAAGCAGATAAACCATATATTTTCATACATTTTCATACATTTTCAATAAATGCCAACTATACTTAATAACATGAAACTTATGGTGGTTATATTCTCAAAACAGCAATATGAAGGTCTGCAACAGTTTTCATTCAATCTTCTAACTTTTCCGAAAGTCTACAACACATTCTATTATAAATACCCTTCAAGGTTTCTGAATACTTCAATTACAATCTATAACTACAGAACTTGATATATGGTGGGCTCTAAACAATAGTCAAATTCATTTAGAATGTATAACACATGAAAACAGGCACCGAAATACCTGTATAATTCCGCCATTTCTGCAAGTCACTATGGGTAATTTTCTGCAAGGCATTGTGTGTGATACTAATACAATAGTATAGTGTTGTCTTATTCACGCCTTAAATCAGTTCAATTTATAAGAAAGGAGAACATAATACCAGTCAAAGGCGTAATGCAGTCCTGAATTTTACCCACAATTACTTGCAAAATGGCAGATTTGTACATGTATTTCAGCATCTAGCATCGTCTGACATACATTTTATGCTTCTACTATAACTGACGTTTATTTACCTGCTCAAAATAACTGAGCTCTCAACTTGTCGTAGTTTATTATTTGAATGTGTTGGGAGTAATTTTTCACAACTGGAATTGTATACTTATTAAAGTTTTCTGAAATGAAACATAAGTTCTCTGCAGAAATTTCTGATAACAACTTATATAAAAATGTTCCTTATTATTAGTGTCAACTCTGAACTATATAGTTTATTATATTAAACACATATGCTAAAATAACACTTCAATGTAAGCAAACCTCACAAATTTATTTAAAGTCAGCATTACATTTTTTATTTGAGAATGGTATCAATTCAGTAAATTGGCAAATTACATCAATAGTGCTTTAATTAAAGCGGAATTAATCAAATAGCTTTTGCCAAGTCACCTTATATGATAAAACAAAGAGCACCGTTATTTTCAAAAGCTGAATTTATAATGTATTATATAATTGTATGCACATTATTATATACAATGACTTGGCAAAAGCTGTTTGATTAATTCCGCTTTAATTAATGCACTATTGGAATAAGGGGCCATCCATTCATTACTTACGCAAAAACCTGGCAAAACTTGATCCTTCGCCCCCTTCACATGCATACTTTTTGTACCCACCCCCACCTGCGTATGTACGCTTGACCACCACCAGCCATAATTCGAAAGAAATAAGCTGCGCAAATTTAAAAAGTTTGTCTAGTGTCCGCTAAAATTTAAATGCTGATTGCAATGAACAGGCTACGTATTAGACAAATTATTATCGAGGTTTCACACACACACACCCGTTTCATATGTGTACGTATATTATCAGTAGTCCCACCCCCTTACGCAAGCGTACGCATGTGGGTTAAACCCCTTTTCCCTCCATGCGGACGTACTAAATGGACAGGATACCTAGCAAATAATGAGAAATATCATACTTTAAACAAATGTACATATCACTTTTAAATCTATGATGAAACCTGGTAATATTTCATATGGTCCTAATCAGCCTGGCATTAGCTCCATATAAGCCCATCATTTGGGCCTAATCAGCGAGCATTCTCTCACTCTCACCCCACCCTCGAAACTTGCGAAATATTATATTTTGATAAGGATACATAATGTCCTGTTACCTGGCTATGTTGTATGCAGCATCTGAATGTTGAATTGTGTTCTATTTTTATTTTGGCAACAACGTTGTAAACAAACATTATTAACGATGCGAATAAACGTGATTCTGGTGAACTGTATTTCATGATTGACTCTATCGTAACTGTGCAGCAGCGAGGGGATATCTAGCTCATGCGCAGCGCAGCATCAACAACACGTGATCGTAATCCAACCAATTAATCATCCTCATGTAATTAGTATGGTATTTGCCGCAGATTTCAACCGCCATTTCAAACATCCTCGCCATAAACAAAAAAAAATGTCTGATGATTTGAGCGACGACGATTTGCATCATTACATGAGCCAATCTTAGGAAAAGGAAAACAAAAGACCAGAAGCTGCATCTGGAAGGGCAACGAGTTACTCACGAGCAAGACTCGTGTCAACTGATTCGTCGGAGTCCGATATCGATTTGGATGAGGTGAGATAATATATTGACGCATATATTTGTTGTTGTAACTTTTGAAAGAAAGGGTTGAATACAATTTACCATATATATATATATATATATATATATATATATATACATATATTTGTAAATTGTAAAATTCCGATATATAGCGTGAATATCATGAAAACTATAATACATTTTGAGAGAGAAAATATGGCATTATTATTAGAATGTAATTGAAACACACAAACCACTCGTTTTCTCTTCCCGGACGATCATTCTGTATTTAGTTTTCATTTTTAGCTTTTTCATATAGAATTTTCACTTTTGGATTTCATCACCATCTCCGCTTGTTCTCACCATACGGAAAACATAAATATGTGTTTCCTCTTGGACAGCAAACTGACTTTCTAATAGCAAAGTTCCCATTTGCAGTCGACAAAAGAGCCATCTACTTTAAAAAGAAAAGAAACCAGATAATAAATTACATTAACGTAGTTGGTGGCCGGTTGATAATGAGAAGGCTGTGCAAGTATTCTTTATTCATATTATGTTTTAATGTATGTTTAAATCTTTCTTTATATATATATATATATATATATATATATATATATATATATATATATATATATATATATATATATATATGTATATATATATATGTATGTATGTATGGAAATGTCTCTGTGTGTGATATCGATATATATTTGATTTTTTTCTAAAGCACTCCTGTTCCCTTCTCTGTATCTACTTGATGTCTTGCTGGAGTAATAGCTGATCAGCGCTAAAGTTATTGGTTATAATATCTATAAAAAAATCTGTCTTATGTCAGATTTAATACAGGTGTCAGTGGTATAGTACATTTGTCATGATATTAATGTTTTCATCAATTCGTGATCTTTACACAAAAAATCTAATCACAATCAGTCTCTGAGGCTTAGAACAGCATTCCCTGCACAAAGGATATGTGCATGTAGCACCCCTGTATATGTACTTGCAGGTCGTTAATACTACTAGGGGTGACACGATTCATCGATATATCCGTGCATTGATAATTTTGCCATATCAATACAAGAGGTGAAGAATCGATACGAAACAATATCTAACTTTCATAAGTTATTTTAATCTACAGCCGTCATGAATAATTATTAGTCAATGAATTATTATTCTTTCTTATCGATACGTGCCACAGGTTTACTGTTTCAACCCCATATACTACACAGACAATGCAGAACCTGACTAGAAAATATTACAAATTAAAGGCTGGGTCCACATTATAAAAGCCAGAGTATGGCATTTGGTATCATTCTCACTCATTATATTGTAGAGTTAAGGTCAGTTTCCACTATGTGATTCATTGTTGCACTCTTGTTTTTCTTTCAAGATATATTGACAAGTGCAGCTTGAGAAATAAAAGGGCAATTCTCGTGTGATTTGCAATATAATTAGTCTGTGGTACCTACGATCAGCCAATAGCAGTTACTGAAAACGTTTGATATGTCAGTATATGATCTCAAACACATTATTATTGAGATTTTATCTAGGCTTTTCACATGTTATTGATGAAATGACACCTGTGAATTCAGTGAATTTTAAGTATGCAGAAGAAATGCACACCCACCAACATGTTGGTTACCTATCTAAAGGAAATCTTGGTGTTTAAGATATTCCTAATTTTGTAACATGCTTGCAGCAAATGTGTAAATATCAACAAATACATATTGGGCCTCATAAGTTTCTTTAAAAAATTACACACAATTTAAATAATGGATGAAGCTTCTGTCACTCACATTCAATCAAGATGGGATTAAATAAAAAAAGGAAAAATGGCAAATTATGTACAGCATCATATCTAGCTAGGACTGCATGAATATGTGACATATATTAAAATTTGACATACTTGTATTGTTAATGCAGCAGTACAATCTGTCGGAAAGTAATAACTTGGAAAAGGCTAAATTTAAAACATGCTCGTAAGAGATCAATGTGAACGTGCTATAAATATTAGTCTGGAATTTGTCTTAGCAAACCATAAGAGTTCCTTATACTGTATCTTAATTTTGATTTCTTTTTTAGAATGTAGTCCACGATACTAATGTCAGTGATATTGACAGGGGTATGACAAAGCGGTTTGACGAAAAGAGATAAATATGCAGGAGACAACATCATTCAAACATGATTATAATAATAATATCAATAATAATAATAATAATAATAATAATAATAATAATAATAATAATAATAATAATAATGATAATAATAATAATAATAATGATAACTTAGCATAGCGACTTTTCTTTAGAAGCTCTAAGCTCTTTACAACATTAGACAACACCTATACGATAAAAAAATATATAATGAATGATTACAAAAACAAACACCATGAAATTAGATACAAAAACATAAACATGCTGAGAATAGTTAAGGTAGGAAACATATTAGGTCTTGAAGTTTCTTCTTGCAATCGAAATAAGAGAGTTTTGAGATCACTTTTGAATGTGATCACTGTGTATTTGAGTCTATGTTCAGTGGGCAATTCATTCCACGTTGCTGATCACTGTGTCTTTGAGTCTAGGTTCAGTGGGCAATTCATTCCACGTTGCTGTGCACAGGTATGCAAAAGAACGTTGTCCATATGACCTTGTTTTCATAGTGGGAATAATGAGTATACGATTGTCAGAAAAGGAACGTACGTATCTTGCTGGTGTGTACACATGGGTGAGGTCAGATATGTATGTTCGACTAGAGTTCGACAGTGAAACGTAGCACAAAGAACAAATTTTGTGTTTCATCCTGGATCGAATGTATAGCCAGTGCAGGATACAGAGCAGCGGGGATGTTCGCTCTGATCATGGTACTCTACGTATGATCCGAGAAGCTGAGTTTTGAACTTTTTTTAAGTTTCTGGAGCATATATTGAAATGAACCAGACAGCATTGAGTTACAATAGTCCAGTCTTGAAAGTACTAATGAACACACAAGTGTTTTAGTAGCATCAACTGAAAGATATTTGTGAATTGAGCTGATGCGTCTCAGCTCAAGATATGCAGCCTTGCATATGTTCATGATACGTTGGTGCAATATGAGAGTACTGTTCAGAATAACACCTAGGTTTCGTACTGATCGCGTGAATTTAATGTTGTTGCTGATATTTATTGTTTGGGGTAAAGGATGTGAATGAGAAAGTCTTTGTGTTGTGATCAGAATGACATCAGTATTATCATCATTCATCTGGAGCCTTTTACATGTCATCCATGATTTTACATCAGAAATGCACCTCTCTATACCTTGGATGGTAGCATCAACTTCAGTTAGGTGGCTAGATTTGTATACTTGGGTGTCATCATTGTACAATTGGTGAGACACTAGATGATGATCCATGACACGTGAGAGCGACTGAGAGTATAGAATGCATAGAACAGGTCTAAGAACAGACTCCTGTTGAACAACACCAAATAGATAAACTGGGCTTTAGTGTATTCCATTGGCAGATACAATATGTGTCCTGCCGACTAAGCAGAACCTGAACAACATTAACACTGTATCATGAATGCCAATTACGTGCCGGAGACGGTGAAGTAATATATCATGTTCTATTGTGTCAAATGCTGCAGACAAGTCAAGGTGAGGACTGTAATCGTTCCGCTATCGAATGCAGAGAGAATGTCATTACCTACTTTTAAAACAGTAGTTTCAGCACTGTGGCAAGGGCGACCTGCAAATTGTACATTGCTAAAAAGACTGTTTGAATTCAGATGAGATAGAAGCTGAATTCAGATGAGATACAATCTGGGATAGAAAAACCTTTTCCAAAACTCCTGACGTGAACAGGAGACTAGAAACCGGGCAGCAGCCCCTCAAACCGCCATGGCCCAGTGCTGGCCTCCCCAGCAGAGCCCCACAACGGTAGCCCCGAAAAACGAGGGGACATCCCCGGATAAGAGAAAGGTATCAACAACATCAGTTAGTGAAGTCAACATTGGATCCAAGCACTTAAGCAGCAGTGCTGTTTGAAGTGGATCAAGTTCACATGACTTTGGTGCACTCTTCATCAGGAGTGTACGTATGAAATCCATGGAGACATATTCAAATGCTGATAATAAGGTTCTCATGACATAATTTGATGCTAAAATAGTCCATTCATGTACATGCATGTTTGATGTATATATGTTTTGTTTTCTCACTTAAATGTTTCATAAGGACATTATTGCATTTATAGCTGTTTGGGGAAGGTTTTGAACTCTGACGATTCAATGTAATCCAGATAATACGGTCTGGTTCTTGGAATAATACTCGTCACTTCTGTGTGAAGAGCCACATACATTGCACCAACGCATCTACGAAAAGGGGGGTTCATGCAGGGTCCTTCGACAGGCTGTGTGGAGCGAGTTACGTGAAGTTGATTCGTAACTAGTTCTCAGGAGATATGGAATCGGAATCTCGTTATCGTAACCTGGATTCAACGAGATAAATGCTTACATAAAATGATCATTCATGATTCTTTGATGAGATCCTATACTTTGATCGTACTGATCTAGGATTGATCGTGTATCGGAGTACAGAGCTAATGGTGAATGTTTTGGCTTACACTGTCGTTGAGGACATTTAAATGCGTCTCTGGCACGAGTTTCACTAATATCGCCGTCCGAAGAAGAATATAATGTCAGTGAATTTGTACTCGTTAGCATTTAGCGTCAAATAAAACACAGTACTAATTCGCTTCAGTTTAAGACATCCTTCAACACAATTAAAAAATACCTGCATTGCATCAAGAGGTAAAAGTTTAAAAGTCCTATCGTAGCTAATCTACGTCCGTGTTTAATTTTCTTTTTTCGATCGTTGAATCATACATTATGCTGATCGTTTCCTTGTTTTTTGTACACTATTTTTCGGCGATAGCATCTAAGGTGTCATGCTTCTACGGCAATGAATTATTTTGGTGTGTGTTTTTAAATTCCTTTCGGTAAGTTTGGAAATTATAAAGGTATTTTCGGTATGGGTAAATGCCCATCCCGCTTTTAACCATATTGTTATTCAAGTACCAATCAGTTGCGCTTATTATTGGTTTGTTATTTTGATGCATTTAATTGCAAAGTTGTATAAAACGATGTATTAGGTTTGTAAAGAAAGTAATTTGTGCACTGTGTCATCTTGAGTGATTAAACGCCTATCTCAGTGATGTTTAACACTTGACATCACGGGCCACTGAAAAAAATGTTTGTCCTGAAGCCGAGGGCCGCAGCAGAAAACTGAAAAACAACGACTATATAGCTGCTGGAGCTCTGGCGGGCCATTTAAAACCAGCCCGCGGGCTGCAGTTTGAACAGCACTGGTCTATCGTCTATTAAACTGATATATTCATGGATTGTATAAAGTATGGTATATGTTTCTTGAAGCCACTCGTTTGCTAACATATTTAGCACATGTTGTTCTAATTTAATTACTTTGTCAATTGTTTCGAATATATGTATATAGCATTACTCGTTTAAATATAAATATATTTTATTTTGTATCCGTTCTAGTAAACTGTGTACGTTGATGTATAAAGGTACAAAGTTAATTTTGTTCCTAACTAAAGGTTATATATGTTGAACTTCCTCAAAAATGAGAAATATATCCGTATTAATGAAATGTTTTCGTGCCTCAACTTCATGTTCGTGTCAACGCCAACTAAAAGTTCCTTGGATAAATCTTGTCATTAATTTATTTTTGGTGTGAGCAAAATCATGTTTACTTCTTTTCTCGTCCGTAGATGTACTGAAGGAGTGTTAAGACATGTTATTTTAGATTTTGCTAATTTGGTATCAGTCAAGTATTTCACCGTTTCATTTAATAATTTTGTATGTGTATTCAATTTAATATTATTATAATTTATTAAATACACATTGTGTCCAATATTTCGACAATCGCTTGCGATTTTGTTTCAGTTTGTATTCTTTCATTTCGCCAGTGCATATGTTATAATATCAGATTCACTTAGCAGTATTTACACAATTTATACACCTTGGGGTTTGTGTATTTCAAAGTTTTTTTTTGTTGCTGAATATAATTGTTTTGACCAGAAGTATATCACGTAAATTCTCTCCTATTTAAAATACTGGAATGTTTTATAATTTTAAATGATTGTTCCGCACACATTCAGCCGAATTTGGACAGTTAGTTATGTTATTAATTTTGTCTGTTCAGAAGCTTTAAAAAACAAATAGCAAATATTAAGCTATTACCTTTCAAATTAGTCTTTTTTCTTTCTAAAGTTTTAGAAATGTCTCATAATAGTTAATACAGTATGAAGACATTTGAAATTGAATTATTGTCAAACACTGGGTTATAGTGTCAGCTCAGCTCAGGAGATCATATAAGTGCTATTTTATGCGTCAGTCATGATGTCACGATATATGGTCTTGATAATAATTTGACTGATTATTTTATTGATGACCCCTTGTGTTTAACAAAATAATATTTTAATGGGATTGATGATCGAAGCACCATATTCTACCATCTAACTACCATATTTATTTTGCTCTTCATTGCTTACGCTTGTATTTTTGTCAGCTTTGAGCACCTTATATTGATTTTCGTGTGGAGATAACTCCTCTTTGTAAAATATTCCCAATATATTCTCAACCTTCTGGCATTTAAATTTATACATATCACGATCATCTATATCACACTCCAAACTGAGAATATGATGTTCGTGAAATTAGTAAGATAGAGATTTGAAATTAAGAAATTAGTTTTTTGACATTATAACTTCCTAGTTTATATTTAGAAATTCTGTTAGTATCATCAAATGTCAAAATAGGTTCATCCATAGTTTTGAACAGCGGCATTAACAGCTAACATATCGCGCAATATATAATAAGTACTTTTTTGTCCTTCAGTGATCCTAGGCAATACATCTATCGATTTTCTGAATAGATTTTCTCTGAAATACCTTCTCGATCTTGTCTAAAGAGTGCGGTCATATCATTATTCTACAAGACGCCTTTTGTCTGAGTAAATGTTAATCATTCTATATGTTATTGATTCAAATATTCCTTGACCTTTGAGTTGCATCCTTATTTCCATTTTTAGAATTAAATTTTGTATGCATTATGCTCACTTAACGTCTTTAAAGCTAATGTAAACGATGTCATAAATAATACGTTTAGTCGTCCCTATTTTTATATTTAACAAAGGTTTCTATCAAACTAGGCACGTAAATTATATATTTAGATTCTGTATTAGTTTCTTATATTCCAACTTCAAAATTTGTTAGTTTTGTTAGATGATAGATAATATATAACCAGATACGAAGTATTCATTTCACTATTAAACCATTTAATTTAGATAGGTTGTTGTTGTTGTGGGGTTTAACGCCATTTTTCAGCACACGATAGGCTATACATGGCGGATAGTATTAATGGTGGAGGAAGAACCAGGGGAAACCCCCGGAAAGAACCACCGACCCAAGAGAAGCTACTGGCAAGCTTTCTCACATATCCACATTGGCTCAATGTGAGACTCGAACCGGCGCAGACAGAGGTGAGATGGCAGTGATCCGTAACGGAGAGCGCTTTAGACCACTCGGCCACTCGGGGCCTCTAATTAAGATAGGCACAAGACGCTAGTAAAGTTAATGCTAGCTGGTATAACTTAATTAATTTACTATATTTTGTATTTTATTATTTATTGTTGACGTCACACTTTAACATATGCAACTGACATGAATCCTGTATTGTAATATACCATTTAATTGTGGCAGGTTTAAAATTGTAATTTAATTACTGGCTCGCCTTTGTGGATTTTAGTTAGTGGTGGATTTTATCTTAATCACTACCCTCCATTCAATGGCACGTATAAACGGAGATCATTTTTTTATAATTACTTTCCTGGAAAGGTTAAGAAATTGATCTGATGCGTTGTTGGTCAAGAAATCATTAACTTCTTACCATTCGTTTGGGTTTGATTATTTAGCGGTGTCACCTGGGATTGGGATATGCTATTGTCTGCTCAAACTACCTCAGATACTTTGTGCCGTAAGCTGCTATTTATAATGCTTTAATACAGCGGCTATAAAAGAATGATCTTAATCATACAAGATGACTCCACTGACGTATAAAGAAAGTACAGTGACGCGTACAAGAATAACCAATTAACAACGACAATACTACTTCCGCAAAAATGCATATCAATTAGATCTGACATGCGATCACTTATTTGTCTAACTAAAATGTGTGAACAAATGTTTGTGCAGCAGAGATCTTCTCCCGATATTCCGGGTAGTGACACGAACGATAAGTCTTGGAGAATTAGTAATAAGTGGACTTTGATTATACTCCACTGTGGTCTCGGTTTATCCTTTTCCACACAAAGTAACAAATATCAGTGAACATTCTATCGGAAAAAAAAAAAAAACGAATGTCGCTGGATAGGTCTTTATCCCATACATGCAGCTCAACTTGGAAACCCTTTCTCTTATATATTACTTCCTTATATATTGCACAGTTATCTTTACTTTCTTTCATCATTGTATCACAAATTCATGTGTATGGTTCTACGATGAAAGTGTTACATCAAGAAACTATATTGAGCATAAATATTATAATATAAAACGCTGAATAAATTTGCAAGTGTTTAATATAAATGTAGGGAACTATGCGCCAAGAAATTCAATCTAGAAACCTTGTTTGCTTAATAAATAAACACGTTTATCTTTCTATATACTCCATATAGCATGATAATATGTATATAACTTTAGGAACGGAAACGATTCAGCAATTGTTAGCCCTTTTGAGACCCCCCAAAAAATAAATAGTCAAATGTAAAATCAAAAATTGTGATAATAAATGTTTGAGCAATCGCTAAAGAATATATAACCACGTTCTACCTATTAAGATAGCAGACTGTATAACTTCAGAACTTATAATGGCGATGTCTACCCTATGGGAAATTGTGTTAATATTTAATTGCATACGGAAAAGTTCATGAAACTATATTGCCATTTGAATCTGCCTATAATAAACAGTAATATTTTGTCAGACGTCCGACATTTAGCAAAGTCTAAGAATCTGCCAATCACGTTAATCACGTTATTCTCACATTGGCCAGCGACAGTATATGTCGTAGTTCCATAGGTATTGATACCTTTAAAGCTTGGCGTGAAATACAGTGGTATGCTAATTTATATCAACAGATTCATGAACATCACATGTTAAATGAACTTGATATGCTTCTGTAAATAAATAAAGCGAAACACATTAATAAATCAACATTACTCTAAGGTTGCTTGAGACGAAAAGGTAAGTGTTGACCTTCAATATATAAAGACATTGCTACTAGTTATCTTCATTGTCCAATATACCCTGTTCTAACGGTTGATGTACTATATTGTAAACTACACCTCGTATTATTAGAAAGTCATATTGTTATGTGCTCATTTTTGTCCATTATTTTTACAATGCTATAATCGTGCATTATTGTTTCCTACTTCATGGATTCATATTGCACCGCACGTGTGTCTAAAAGAAGAATTATGTATATATATATATATATATATATATATATATATATAAGAACAGATCACGCTCATGTAGTATATGCTTTATCTGTTGGTTTATTAGATGTGTTTGTGGATGAACAAAACAAGATGTTTCATCCATTATAAGGTTAACATCAAGTTCAACAAAGTCGACAAGTTCGTTCACAAATATCACGTTCATTCGTTTACTTGTTTGAACTTTCATGTGTTACCCACTAATGAAACTTCAAAAACAAGCAAACGAATGAATGTGATATTTGCAATAATTGCACACACAAAATATGAGAGAAGCCTTGTCAATAATGCAATTTTGATCATCTAAAGAGGAATTTGTTATAAATATTCTTAACTTTTCTCAAATTGAATGGTCAACACCATACAAAAAGCATCCGAAAACGTACTGAGGCCAATACATAACATTTTACAAGTCATTCAAAATAGAAAATACGAGAACAAAAATGGAACTGAAGGTTTTGTTATTAACAAAATAAGAGCTTTATAGTGAGTCTTTAACCAAAGGCGACGAAGAAGTCTTACTTCTGCTAACGGTCACACACTATCTGTTTCCCTGTTTACATTGATGATACAATGTTTGGATTTATTAGAAGCAATAGAAGCCATAAGAGTCTTGTTCTTAACTGGTTCCCTGCAATAAAGCGCACATAAAGGACAGAGCATAAACATGTCTTGCTTGTTTATCTAGTTATAGGAATTGCAGTACAACATACTTTCTTTGTATCCTGAATTTCATCAAAATGTACTTTCTTACCTCTGCAATTCATAATTAAATGATACACGTCATGGGATCCAAAACTTGACACACACCGCATATTTGTACTGTACTTTAGACTACTGTTTAAACATATATATCATTCCTCTTACTGCACTCAAAATCGAAATAATGTGATATTCCATAGCGTCTGTTTATAATTTCATTTAAAAGAATCAATATAATACCACATTATGATTCCAAACAGTCAAAGAGGGTATAGAGGTGCTGTTGATTCAATGCCGTTCCTCGGTTCATGTACATCTATCGGAATCGACTCCTCTAATAAATCCAGTCCATCAGAAGCAAACACGAAAATTGAGTTGGGTCAACAACAACAAAATAATTCATATTTAACAGGCAGAATTGATACATTGCTTTAATGCCCATTGTAAAAAATATGCCTCGAAAGTTCAATTGTATTGAGACCAAAACGAGATTTGTTTTAAACTAGCGTCTAGCAGGCGACATAATTCAAAGGTCGTTGGGCTGTGTTATGCATACATTAACATTATACTGTGTATTGATGAATCTACGGTTGTGTATATATTTTGGAATACACCATACACTCAATTATTTTGCTTCCTTTAGGGTGCTCTTTTATTATTAAGATTTAATGACGTAAAGACAAATGCGTATATAATAAAATGGTTACTGTATTTGTCGGGAAAAAGTATTCATTCGTTGTCTTGGTCTAATACTTCACTTAGAAGTTAGTGCATTATTACTCAAAATTTTCCCATACAAATGCAGTCACTCATACTTACTGAACCTTCACTCTCTTCGATGATAAAGTTTGGACTAGAATTAAAATATATCAGAAACCTTTCCAATGTTAACCACCCAATGTAGTTGTGTGTGTGATAGATAACATGTATAGGTTACTTCATCAGCCAATCGACAAATAAACGAGGTAATAGAGTTAATATTATAAGTCAGAAAGACCGCTGCATTATTTAAGTTGTCACACCTTTATAGCGTGTTACAAAATATCTTAGAAGATATGTATCGTGCTAAAATATATATTTGTATTACAAAGAGATGAGAATCTAATAGTGTATAAAGTCAATTTGCAGCACAATATAGGCTATACATTGCGACAAGTATTACTGGTGGAGAAAGAAACCTTGAAAAATCATGATAAGAACCACCGACCCACGGGAAGCTTCTGGCAAACTGTATAACGTACAAACGTTATCCGAGCCTGCACATCGAACCCACACAGACAACGGTGAGATGACAGGGATCTGGAATGGTGACCGTTTTAGACCACTCGTCCAGTCGGGGCCCCCAAGTTGTATGAAGAAATATTCGCTTCACGAAGACCCAGGTTTTTCACAAAGCATTCGTAACGAATTCAAAATCTATAGGCAGTTCTTTTTTCCTCTATCATTTTTTGAAGATTAAATCAAGCAATGTTTGCACCCCGTTGGTTTTGCTTTTATTACCACTGGTTCCCCAAATGCTAATGTTGCGTCCCGAATTTCAGCCACTGCTGTTTCGCGAATTGAATCCCTACGTATTATTTAGATATATGTTGTTTCCATGGAAACTGCTTCCCTATCCACTTTTTGCCCAGGTTGTCTCTCCCCACTGCCCTTCAGAACCGTTGTTCATTGTACTGATACGATTAGTGAAATGTCCAAATCAAATATGTAACCACACACATTTTATTTTAATTCCCAGTTCGCCGCAAGCTAATTTTCCAGCTATAAATTCCGTCTGGAAGCCTTTTCTAGTTATGTGCAGGTCTTCAAATCTATAAAACTCTACACAGTTGTGTCAGAATTGTAATGAAATTTTTTACATTGAGTACTATCGACACTACTTGCAACAGATGTGCCACTAACGCATACAGAAACAGACTTATTAGGTTAATTGTCAGTATAAAATAGATACCATGTATTGCTTAAAATACCTACATAACTTATATATTTACGAAACCAGATCAACGACGGGTTTCCCACTGCTTTTGTTTTTTGGTACTCTTTTAACGAATATGATATTAATGCATTTGAACAGTTTCTTTTGAAGCATTTAAACACTTATTTTCACCTTTTTAGAAATATATGTTTTAGATATTGATATATCTACTCAATACTTTGGAACCATTAGAGCAACGCCTGGCGGGGCGGCACATATGTGTGTGATGTGTGTGATTTGAATTTTTAAGGTAGCTCTAGCAATTTTTCAATCATACTGCTACGATGTCTGCAGTGTGGCAGTTTAAAGTGATGTATAGCTCTCGAGCATCATGCCGCAGACATGTAGCATGATGTCCAACACAGTTACATTATCCTGACACCAAGCCGAGCAGTCCTAACACTAATCTCTTACTGCAGTAAGTGTTTGTTATGACTCGGCCTGGGATCAAATCCACGATCTCCCGCATGCTGGATTTAGACTTAGACAAACTAACAAATATAAAAACATAACAGAAACCAGACTAAGCTCAACTTTTCCTTCTCCGTAGTGTGTATGTGTTCGTGTCTTCTGTGCATATTTGTCTATGTATATAAAGTCCTATGTTCCGCCCCTCGAGCCGATGATTTTGTTTTGTGTAATAGCTTTACGGTAACCTGACCCGCCAGGCGATGATTGTGTTTGTTGGTCAGTATCGCGCGAAAGTTCACTCCCCCAGCCAAGCCTCTTCAAAAGTGTGATTAGTAATTACCATAATTATGTTTGTTGTGTAATTGTTTATCCAAGATTTACATCCTAAAACATTTAGAGCTATTTTCGTCCATAAGTAAAACGTTGAACGCTATACAATCATGACTTTGTTTGAACTTGTACACATCACGTATCATATTTGGCACTGCCATGTGTCACATAATACAATTTCTAACACTAGATATATCGTTTTTTAGAAAGAAAACAAATACGGGGCGATCTCAATTATAACGCGAGTTTCACTGCATTCTATGACCTTCCCTATGGTAAACTGATATTCTAAAACAAAACCATGTGTTCAGAAAATGTAACAAGGTCCTATTTTTCTCTCCGCTCCTTAAGCTTGTTTGGCGATGTTAGTAGTTTTGTTGGTAACTTTGCCTTATTGTTTGAAGCATGTGCCGCCAAACATGACATCTCCTAAATTGGGATATCCAACACATGCTATGGTAGAACGAAAACAATTGTCTATTAACATTTCTGACAAGAATATGTCGTTTGTTGTACCAGAATTTCATGTGCAGGTTACATACAAAGACAGACTAACCATTAACTTAAACCGTCTAATTTCTCCATGTAGGTCTATATTATAATTTTCAATTTTTTTTCTGCAAGCCACTTTTGGACGACTAGGTTTCAAAACATAAACTTCGTTAGGCACAAATGCATTTCTGCCTGCATTCGTGTTGTTGATTCCGTCATCCTATCAGGTTTACCACCGTTTTTATCTCTCAACCTATCGGCCTGTCGATGTAGTGGATGTAGGTGGTGTTGAATATAGGGTTATCATAACCTCTTCAAGGTCGTTAGCACAAACTTCTACTAAAACATTTGAAATGTATTGTTTGACACGGAGTACTATCCTCGCTTGGTGTCTGATTTCTCCTTGAAAAGTTGTCATCGTTTCATATTCATTATAGACTTTAATTTGACTGAGTTTTTACACATGGCTTTAATTCTTTACATTTCACAATATAGATGTAAGCAATCGTTTTAAATTTTCTGTACATGCATTTTTGGAGTCTCTTACATGTGTCATTAATTTTAGTTGGACTAGCGGATTTATTTTGAGCTTAATCAGGACTCTCATGGTTTTGGAACATAAGTGGATGACACTGATGTAGGTTTACTGGTCTTCGGAATCATTGACATAGATTTGAGCTACAAATCGACTCGCGGGTGGGGTGATGGAAGATATAGATGGGTTGATGAATAGTATTTTGTCATGTAAGCTAACAGTGCGTTTGGATAGTGGGTATGATATAATCGATGGTATAGTAGATATGATGGGTATTATTTTGTGGGGTAAGTGATAGTCTGTCCTGTGAAATGTCATCTTATTAATTTTCATTCTCAGCTAACACAGGACGTTTTGGAATGTGTGTGCATCTGATTTGGTCTTTGTTTGTCCCTATAAAATTCTCTTTATCACTATTGAATCTAACTCACCCACCCAAATATCCACAGTAGTCAGGTCAACCACTTGCAACACTGTTTCCCTTTTCCCTTAGTGTCCAGGACAGTGATGTCACTGAAGTTAGAAATTCGGAGGCTATAAATAAAGACTTGGTTTTTCTCATAGGAATGTCCACAGGTTGTAGCTATACATATACTAGAGGCTTTAAATATGATTGTGACCCGAGTTGAGGCTACAAATGCATTCTAGTTTTTTTATATTAAAAAACAAAATGGAATGCGATGACGTATACTATAGCCATTAGAGTAATGTATTATATAAAGGTCTTTGTTATTTGACAGAAGATAATATTCCGGTGTTTGATATTCCGAATAACATTGTTAATGATGTCTTTGTCCAATAATTATGTACGAGCACTCAGTTATTTCCAGGAAAAAGAAATAATCTTCTAGAACCCAAATAATTGAAGAAAATTTCAATATATTTCAACTGGTCACAACAGAAAAAACAAAACACCTACGCTCCAGTGTTTCAGAGACCTACTTACTTATTTTTCTATAAACAAAGCTTATACAGTTACTTGTGATTCGCTGATGAGGGTCACGTGATCACCTGCTAGAACGATTTAGAAAATATTTACATGATTAAGGTTACGTCCTCTAGTAATAATCACTCTACGTATGTTGCAAAAACAAATAAATAAAAAACACATTTTTACTGGATTCTCAATGAAGGTAAAGAAATAGGTCAGGAAAAAGATGTAAAAAAATTATATAAGGTTTATATTCAATAATGCATGTATATACACGAGAAAGTGAATCTGCTATTAAATTATCTTTCTCCTTGATGTGCCTGGTGTCAATATCATATTTCTGTAACAATAAACACGACCTTATTATTCTTTGATTGTTAATGTTCATCTTGCCGATGAAAGTAAGGGGGTTGTGGCCACTAAACACAATAATTGAAGAGGCTGAACTAATTTAATCTTCATAATGTTGTAATGCAAATATCGAAGCCAAACATTCTGTCCCGATTATTGAATAATTGTTTTATTGCTTATTTAATTTCTTACAAAAATAGCACACTGGATTATCAACATCGCTTTCTTCTTCTTAAACCAATACTGCGCCAACCCCAACATCAATTGCATATATACATATAGCTTAAATGATTGGCTGAAATTTGGAGCTGTAAGAACTGGTGCACTTTTATTTATGACTTTTATGACTTAATGGCCTCATGACATTTTTCAATCCAAAAGAACTTGCTTTTCTTACGCAATACATTTGACAGGGATTCAGCAATTATAAAAACAAATTTGGAAAAACAAATCCGATATAATCCAGACATACCTAAATATCTAATCAGTTGCTTTGTACTAACAGACACAGGGAATTCATAGATTGCCTTGATGTTAGCATCTATAGGTTAAACTTCTCCATGTCAAACGATATTTCCTAAAACAGTTACACTCGCCTTTTGATAAATTAATTGTCCAGCTTGCATCTGTTATTATGTCAAAGAATTTCCGAATTGTTGCTAAATGTTCACTCCAGATTTCGTTGCAGCTGATTATATCATTGATGTAGGCATCACAATTGTCTAGAACATAGATGGTCGTCATTTCCCTATCAAAACAATATGATCGAATCATATTTCCAACGTCTGATGAGAACTTTCTATTGCCACTAGACTCTGATGGTGATAGCAAGATTATTTGAATAGTTGGATGTATAACTAATGCATAACTTGCTTTAAAATTCCAGATATGAAATTTAAGTCTTGACCAGATTGGACAGGTATGGGAATGCCAAATTGATTAAAATAACTTTATCAAAGTTTTCACTATTGTTTTATATTTAATATTCCTCAAATGCATTGGATCAAGACACCTTGTTGACGCACACATACTGGTCAACACGTTTTGGTTACCTGTCTTGGTCTTATATAAGGGACCAACGAAATTTAACATAATTATACTAAATGGTTTGTGAAATGCAGGCATAGGCTGCATATGAGCCTTATGTATTTTCTGATTGGGTATTCATACAATTTGACAAATATGAGAAGATCTAAAGTATTTACCAACATTACTTTTGATTTTTGGCCGATAAAAATGAGTCGAACACTACGTTTTATTATTCCATTATTGCCCAGCCAGATGAGTATCAACAGCCGGACTATGTATTTCCTATGTGTAAGATTTTGGAACTAAGATTTGATAGTTCTCTGACAACTCGTCATTCGCAGATATCGCTGGAGGTGTCATTTTCTCATCCAATTTTAATTTTTTAACAGACATGAACTTAAGTGGCTTCAGTTTCCTTAGTGGCCATTTGAAACAAACAGATCTCATGATAGTTTTCCTCTTCGGCGACAAGTGATTATCGTTTGTCACTCTGATTAGAACAAAGTGGGTAGTTAAAAGAGGAACGCCCGTTATTGATACCTTTTCATTTACAAAAAAGAGTGAATGTGACATCGTCAGAAGCCTGGCCAATACATGTGGCAGCTAACGGAATACTTTCACCTTATTAACATCAACGCAAAAGAACTTTCTGTGCCATAGCTTTCGTAACTGCAAAAACTGGGAATAAATGAGGGGATTCGTTTCAATTGGATCAACTTTCTGATCCAAACAAGACTTGTCATTTTCAAATGGAATAACCACAATCTTACCTGAAGCTAGTGTGTTGCCTAGTAATAAATGATTGCCATCAACGGGTAAAGCATGCAATGTTCTGATTGTCACTTTTCCTGAGGCTAAATCTGATAACAAATGTACACAAAGGAGGGAAACAGTAACAAAGCCACACGCTACTATCTGAATAAGAACACTCTCATTAGAAGAAGACTTTTCAGTCAAATTAAGAGCATTTATAATAGGTCTCTATTGATTCTCTAACGTTTTCTCATTTCATAGCAATCAGAAATTGCGTGTCCGTTTTTATTGCAATAGGTACACATATAAAGAGATCATGATCTGTGATCAAGCTTGTCTGAATCTTGGATTTGTAATGTGTTGCTAATTTGAGGCTTAGAAGGGCTTGTATTATGCTAAAATACCTTTTCTGCTTGAATACTGATGAGTCGAAGTCTTATTTACAAGAGGAACCTTTTGAGTTAAGGAATACTCATCAGCAGTACGAGCATCATTTTCCAAGTTTCGACGATATACTCGTCAAGATAAGTCTTAAGGTCACTTTGGACACAGATCTTTAACTCTTCAAGTAATAGTTGTTTGTGACTTTCATAATCCTTTTCAAATATCTTGGATAATCACTATCTATCATATAACTGATCTTTCGATATGAATTCGTACACAGTATTTACCAACATTACTTTTGATTTTTGGCCGATGAATGTGAGTCAAGAACATGGTATAGGTTTTATTAATCTCTGAATACCCAGCCAAATGTGTATCAACGGCCGGGCTATGCATTTCCTATGTGTAAGATTTTGGAAATAAGATTTGATAGTTCTCTGACAACTCGTCATCAGCAGGTATCGCTGGAGATGTCCATTTGCTCATAAAAATCCATTTTTAATTTTTTAACAGACAGAACCACAAGTGGCCACTACAAATACTTAACAATGTTTTATTGCTATGGTCATCCAAATAAGTATAACCTCATAATTTAAATTCAAGCAATGACATGTTCACGTTCTGAGTTGTCAACAGTTTTGTGCGTGAAGTTTAACTTCGTATATAGTCTATGTCATTCTAATCGTACTGTGTGAGAGATATTTTTCAAGTCTGTGTAGTTTTCATTATACCCGTTGTATTATTGTTAAAATAATAAAAATAAATGAAAATAGTGGAAAGCACGTTGTTGATATTGGTTCATAAATAATAAATTTCAGTAGGAATTTTTACATTACATCGTATCTTTGCTGAACCGACAATTAAATTATTTAGTTGGTTTCGGTATGCATTAGTGGCAAATCGAGTTGAGACGTTTTAATATTGACTTCTTCATTACAACTCTGACACAGTTTTGTATCATTTTACCTAATCGAAGACTTGCACATAACTAGAAAAGATTTCCCGATGAAATGTATAACTGGAAAATTAACTTGCGGGAGATAGGGAATTAGAAGAAAGAGTTTGTGGTAGAAACATCATTCCAAAGATGTATAGGTTTGAATTGCGCACTTAACTAATTTAATCACTACAATGAACAACGGTTCTGGAGGTGAGTGGGGTGATTGAAGCTGGGGAAATAGATTGATGGACTATAATAAGCGCATCGTTCGCTGGTTTCCTTCATCATAGCTTTACTACCTTTTTCCACAATGCTATAGATGTCTTAGTCTCTACACAATGAATTGAGAATAAGTAAAATGCTGATTTTGTAATATAATTTGTTGAAATACGAACTGTAGAATATCGGCACAAATACTAATTTCAGCATGAACTTAAACGTGCATGTTGGCTGAAGTATAAATAATGTGAAGCAACAAAATAATATACATTTTGTTTGACTCAGAGGAACTTTATCGAATATTTTTCACTCTCTCCTCGTTTAGTCAGTACCTTTTTATATTGCATTTGACTCTCTATCTCTGTCTCTGTCACTGTCGCTCTCTCTCTGTCTCTGTCTGTCTCTCTCTCTCTCTCTCTGCTCTTTTCCGTATGTTTGTATTACTTCATTCTTGATAGCTTGAGTTCATTATGGCCCTAGTTTTCCGTTATTTTAAGGACTCCGTGATAACAGTCGTCAATTTTGTCTCCAATCAATGACCACAAATACCCCAAAATAAATTGACAACTGGTTGCCCCACTAAACAAAATGTAGAACATTAGTAATGTTACGTGCAAGAAGTCTCTTTAGTGAACAAACGAAATAAACTATACTAATTGTCCTCTATGTAGTGCATGCCCATCATTATCACAACTACACATTTATATCAAGACTTCAAAACGGTCTGCCTACTATACAATTGTATGATGTCTATGTATTACATTTCAATAACGTAGCGCGGGCACTAAACTATAATAAAATACAAGTCACAAGTCAAACACCAAATACCAGGAACTATTTTCCTGCGCTAACTAATTGAGTCAAATCATGATTTTAAGCGTCATTTGGATTGAAAATAACCATATTTAACATAATAGAAAAAAAAAAATAAAACCCGTCTCCTGATACCGAGACAGTCCCTTCTCAAATATTCCATTGTACTAATTACGTCTCTTTCATACATAATGGGCCTATCTTGTGCTGAAAAATGGCGTTAAACCCTAGAACAAAAGAAATCATATATAATGCACACTGAGTCGCATAATCAATCGACATAATTGGACGTTCAGGGGAACTATTTGACTCCAGGGACATTTATGTGGCTCTGACCTGAGCTTACTAAAACTAAACCAGGCCATCATACAAAAATAACGGTTTTAAATGTTTGTACATCAAAGTTAAAAATGCTATTTTATGGGGCATTTTAAAATTGAAAACTTAGTTTTACCAATAAAATTATTTCAACTGAACATTGACATTGATTATTTCAGTTTAGAAAAAGGGACACTTTTTCTTTATTTTCACACAATTCTGACAATTCAACTTTTTCAAATTCCTGGACGTACATTTTTACTTATATATACAACAAACATAAAATGACGATACTTTTAATTTAGTTTGTTAATATGGATGGGAACTATCTAAATGATGTGAAATTACCGCAGCATTTAGATTGAATCTACTTTTATTTGGAATCAAAATACATGCTTATTGAATATCCTCTATTTGACTGTATATTTTCTAATACTGGGTACATGTATATTTTCCCGTTCTGAAAGTAAATATTCGGATATAGTGTTTCTTAGAAATCAACCACTAATCAATTACAAATCACATGTACATATCACATACATAATACAAATAGATCTGTATCGCCCACAATTTGTTAAATAACAAAGTCCCAGTTTTGATGGTAAAACATTTGAAACCGTTTTGTAAGTTTTACAATAATGTGTATGCGTGTGTGTGCCTAAATGAGATGAAATTACTGCAGTATTTATATTTAATTTATTTTTATTTGGAATGAAAGTACATACTTATTGAATGTACCCATTTTCGTTGTCTAATTGCTAACATTGTATGTATCCCCGTTCTGAAGGTACATATTCTGATACAGTGTTTCTTGGAAATCAACCGAAAATCAATTACAAATGACATGTTTATATCTCATATATAGTAAAATAGATCTTTCTCGCCCACAATGATTTTTTAATCTCAACGTTTTGGTGGTACATATCAAATGTCCCCGTTTTGTACGTTTTACAAGTATGTGTTTGTGTTTGCCATTTACAGTACGATGCTATATCATGACCAAAATTAAATTGGGGACGTGAATAAGTATTTCCTTGTATGGAACTCAGGACGCGATATAGCCAGCGTCACACATTACTGAATCTTCAAAATGAATATCGACCTGAATATGTTGTTGCAATATGTACGACAGTGACATTATTTAGGCCACTTCAACTTCAAATTCTCGTTCAATGAGTGGATGAACTTGGTCATATATCAAATTTGTAGAAAGTTTTTTAATTGGTGTTTAAATTTATATCTCATTGCCTCAGTTGGTGTTTAAGATATATAACTTTCCGTGTAACTGCAAAGATGATTTTATTGAGAGATTCAAACAATTAATTATAAAGTTGTGTCAAGTCCTCTACCAGCGTCATCAGATTAGTCTTAGTATAAATACGTGATTTAATGTTCAGCATGAATACTATTTATTAAAGCTAGGAGAGAGAGAGAGAGAGAGAGAGAGAGAGAGAGAGACAGACAGACATGCATGCAGACAGACAGACAGACAGAGACATGTAATGGAAACTCACGTCAGAACAACAGAGCCAGCACTTAATCAAAACATGCGCCCATGTTCTACAGACATTGACTAGCTCCTAATTCTAAATGTATTCACGATGATTATGGTGTTGTTGATGAACTGGCTGCTGCTTGACTTTGAAATAAATTTGCTTGGTCAGCTTGAATTAAAACCTTGTTATTCACACAATCGCAGCAGATAAATCCCTTCCTCGAAATGTTAAGTCTTTGGCGGAAAATAAGATCCCTCTTGCTACACTCTAAGCCAGAAAGCATTCCATTCTTAAGGCAATCATCAAATGACAGGAATATCTTGAGTGACGTGAAACTTTACTTTTCGGAGAGATTTTGTTTGTGAAAAAGAGCTGGAATAAACACAATATGTCAACTACTGCACTGAGCAAATTTTAATTTACTTAAATAAATCTTGTTTGAGAGTAAACGATGTACAAAATCATTCATGAATTCACATTTACTTCTGTTTGAAATTGTTAACTATAATTTAATGTATTTAATTTGCTAACTTTGCACATTGATAAATAGCTATATTTAGTTTCGATGCTGCTTCTATTCTCAACTCACATTGAATTATATTATGTACCATCTATTAGACTGTGCAAGAGATATATTATCAGCTTTTGCGTAAACCCCTTTACAGCTGTGATTCTATGAGTCACTTGTATTTTGTATATATTTCTAGACAGACGCAGTATCATCAGCACTGCTGCTTCTTGTACAGAAGTATTTCAAAGGCGAATCAGCTTAAATGTCAGTAACGAGATGTTTGACGTATATCATACAGGAGGAAGCGACTGTTACTAGGCTACGTCATCAATCAATTGCTGTGGCTATATATCACACGACGACAACTGAATCAGCAGTATCTCAAATAATGTTGGGAATGCCGAAGGTGTATGATGAGCGCTAAAATAAACAGTATTACCGGTCATCGCGCTATGTTTGTTTTGCTTAAAGTGGCGGAGAGAAGATATCTTGTTTCTAGGATAAATTACATATTGTGCTCATGGATATTTAATCGAATTTCTTAAACTACTTCATAACAAACTGTGCAACGATTGACACAACTTTTCAGATATGCCATTATGTTGCAACAACCACGAAAGAGCTGAGCCAAGATACACGTTTTGAACAAATGATCATTCTCAGGCTCTGAACAAAGTTTTAGTAGCAATGGAGATCTGCATGGTATGACAAGTTGGTATGGAAACGGTTACTGTATCAAATACATATCATGCAATATAATGGATTATATAAGTAAAAATTGAAAAACTAAAGGTACACTAGACAAGTATATTGCTGCATTGTTCCGAAAACCAGTCAACATAAACGAAAATAGAATAGTATAAGCCAAATATATTGTTACATTATATAATACTGTTGATGTAATTGCTGATTATTTACGTTAATTTGCAACACAAGACAACGTTTCTGTCTCTAAATTTCATACAGGATTCCTACCTTGGTATGAACGGGTTCTTTGAAAGAAATAAGGCCAAAATAATCTTGGTAATGCACTGCGTTTGCTCATGAATAAAATATAAGAAATAAGTTCACAATGTTATAACTTTTCTAATAAAGCAGCGGCTTAGTTCCCAGAAACTACTTGTTCATATGTGCAATTCAGAACTTTCCTTTCATACTGATGCGTTGAAAATAGTTTATATCAGTACAGAATACTCCATCTATTGGAGTGCTCAAACAGGACATCCCGGGTGAGGGCGTTATGTGATGCTGTGCTTTTGACTACACACCTTTGCATCCAGGTTCTGTGCTTTGATTTAAAGAACGTGCAGAAGGAGAGGGACGG
This sequence comes from Sinohyriopsis cumingii, assembly GCA_028554795.2. Taxonomy (NCBI): domain Eukaryota; kingdom Metazoa; phylum Mollusca; class Bivalvia; order Unionida; family Unionidae; genus Sinohyriopsis; species Sinohyriopsis cumingii. The sequence goes on from CM068828.1 coordinate 112,330,786, forward strand.
AGAACGTGCAGTGCATGGACTTCCGTTAAATATCGCATATTGGGTTTAACTCTTCCAGTTAGAAATCTAAGTGAAGGTAAGTAACCGTCATCGTTTAATGTTGTTTTGGGAAGATTTCTGAAATAATGTGTACGAAATGAAGTGAAAGATATGAATTACATGCATATCTATTTTCCAGAATGATATCATAGTTGGAAAAGAAACACAATTTCTATGTTAGTAATTTTGCAGATTTTGAAGTTTATGCTGACATATTTTCAATCTTGCATGATGACTATTGTTTAAATTTTAAAAACCGTGCTGCTTGATTGTTATAAGGTGAACATGGTCCTACTTTCCTCATAGTTGTGTATGCCTATAATCAAAATGTTCATGTAGAGATGATTTATTTGCTTCTGAAGCACTCTTTTATAGTAGGTAAGTTAACAGTTAAATATTATAACAAACATGCTGCAATCCTGAAATGTGAAGAAACTCAAATTCCAATCTAAAATCTTAAACACTATTCGACTTGCCAGAGGAACGTGAAAGGATATCTTTTCTTCAACTGTTATGATTGATTTAAAGTAAAAAGAGCATGGATTGAAAGCAAGAATATTTCTGAAAGCATTATTTATGACTAGGAAATCAGTTTCGAAATTAGATGGCATTTCCATGATTCAAGTAATATTTTATCTAAAATGAGAACTCATCAAACTGCATAATAAGCAAATACAAAACAAATTGACAATAATTTAAATAAGCAATCAGTCATACAATTTCATAGTATTCGCTTTATAAGGCGTGTCTAACATACCATGCAACCTTGCCAAAGACTGCACTGAATACTATGTCATGCTGTTATACACTTTTTCATCCGTATCCTAAGTTAAAAGCTTGCTACATTTTATGAGGTACCATGTTCATACATTTTGTCTGCTGCTATAACATACGATTAAGTTCGCCTTGTTCTCTAAATTTCCCTAAAGTTTGGTAAAAAGTATAATATCAGGTATATAACTATCTATATCATGAAATGTTATATTATCGATATTAATTCTTATGATTCGCCACCCTTTATATGAATATGAGGTGTGGACGAGCCATAATCATGTAGTCATCATTTCAGAAGAGGTTTATTTAAAATGTATTAGTTCGGTCGTGGTAATTTCCGTTTTTTATGATCATATTTCAAAGGTGTGGCTCATGGTCCTAAAGAAAAAAACAAAAGAAAATGGGGTAGTTTTTTTCGGAGTCTTCACCATAGATCATCATCTAAAATATCAAAGTTTTATTCTTTTTAGACAAGTAATGTAGAACTATCGTATAATAAATATCATTTATCAATTTTGCACTATAATATATTACCCTGTGTTCAAAAAATCAATCAAAATGAGTTGTACTGGTATAATTATTTTCAAAGCATGTGTCCATTTCTGTACAGGAAAAGGTTTAATATATGAAAGGACAAAACATTCTTACCTTTTACTGTTTGCCGTGTATACATATTTGGAATACACCTCAGCACATTTTCCCTCGATAGTGGTTATAAACATATTTTATGATCAGATTCACGTGATAACGAAATATTGCAATATCTCGTCAAACATGTAATATATTTTCATAAAATATGTTTTTCCAACGTTATGAAACTGAAGCGCTGGAAATATATCCTTTGGAAACTTTTATTCGTTTACCGTTAGATCATTAGTATTTATATCTAAGTTTCGATTATTATAATTCTTATCTGTAACTGAATATGATGTCCTCATCGATTTATTTGCTTCGTTGTTAACATTTAAGATGTAGTTGATACACGTTCTTATGAAAGCGAAATCACGATGAAGCGAAATCACGATGAAATAGTTCTCAGCTTCGACCATTAAGTTTATGTAAAAGGAAAACTCCAACAATTTGATAAGACTCATTAAGTACCATTTATCTACATTTCTGGTATATTTAGGTACAGATACTATTTTATGCGATATTTGTCCAACCTACAAAGGCAACTGTTAGGACCATCTGGATTAGAAAACAGATGCACACGTACAAAAACTAATCGTTGATGATGTTTGAGTAAATTACAAACACTCTTTGAATTTAACCAATTACTAGATTATAAATTCTTTAGAATAAAGCACACATGGTAAACATATAATTCAGGCTCATTAAAATGACTAATTTGGAACAGGTTGGAATAAAAGCAAAACAATGACTGTATAGTACATTTGTTTACATTCATTACGTAAAAAGGAAACAGCAATTACATTACCTGCATGCTTCATAACATAATAAAACATCTATTTCTGTAACAGGTAAAAGCATAAACTGGAATAATCATTTTGACTTGCCTCTGTTTATAATAAGGGATGATAAAAAATAAACTCAAACTAAGTAAACAATATAAAATTCCCAGACTGGCCAGACATAAACTTAAATCATCCTTAAACTTATTACAGCTTTGTCGTCGAGAAATCAAACTCAGAAAACGGGTGAAAATATGTCTTAATGTATTACATGACACCATTCTCACAGGATAATGTCACTTGATGGGACAGGATGTCACATGTATGTGTCATTATCCTCCAGTGCTAGCCATCACTACATACTGCAGACATCGTAGCGTTATGACTGAAATTGTTCACGCTACCATCACAAATCCAAAACGAAACACAAAAAGCTGAATATTATTCATCTCGTTTCATAAGTTCAATATTAAATAATTACCCATTTTATATCTATATATCTGGCATATTTGCTTGCATTAATTAAATAACGGATATATCTCATCTATAATGTCTTTCCGAAAGGAGCTGAAATATATACCCTTTGTACTTGGAACAAGCATGTTCTTGGTTATATTTGATCATCAACCGTATTTGTGGGAAAAAAGTAAAACAGATTAAGTGATAAATACTTTACAAGATTCGACCTCAAAGTGTTAGCTGTTGCTGGATTGTATTACGTTCTGATTGGTGTATATTTGCTCACAAATATCAACATTAGCGTAAATATATTCCCATATGTTAAGTAAACAAATATACATAAACAGAAGGCAAGCAACAAAATGAAGAAAACAAAGAACGTGCTATTCGAGCGTAACATATTCCCTTGCATGCCACTACACGAAACAAGTCACAGAATGGGCTAACGGAATGTTTCTGGTAATATTTGAACACTGTCTCTTGATCAAAGTATAAATTAATTTTGATAATTCACCCTGGTGAATTACTAGAAATATTTCTTTCTGAAAATCATCTACTAGACAGACTAGCATAGAACAAATCCATATTACCGAGTTGTCTGATTTTATAGCAATTTTATCTACACATTAAACCATTATTGATCTGTCTTGGCTATCTTTCATATATCTGTATGCACTCGGTTTTTCTGGTTGTGAAACTAAAGGCGTGCGAGTTAGAATTGCTTCGTTTTTAGGAATTATCATGGAAACGATATATTGGTGATTAAATATGAATATACACTGGTATGCTGGTAATAAAACATGACGTTAGAGCCTATGTCAAGATTTATATCCTACTATCTCGTTTTCTTTTTCACAAAACATTTAATATATTTGAGGATGATATATCGCAATGGTTTCATTGGCAGTCGACTGATAGCTGATCAGGGTATTTGTTATACCCGCCGTATTGAGTTAATACTATTGATATCTAAATTTTTTCAGTTCAGGCCATGAGTGACACAAAAGTTTCCGGTAATGATTTGATTTTTGCATATGTCCAAGCCGGTCTCTGAGAACTAATTGTATATTCACTACGGTCATTGAAAATCTGACAAACAGAATGTATAATAAAAACTGCCCAATATCGTCACGATTTGACATAACCAAAGAATATTGATTAAATCGTATTCTTTTAGCGAAAGAAGGAGAAGGATTGTCAAGATAAACTGCATGAATACTGTTAATTCCTAGGAGAGATCGTATTTATTAGTTTGTTGCTATCTGAACGTTACTTCAAAAGTTCCTTTAAAATCGAAACAATAATGGACACCATTCCAAGAAAAGAATATCTAGTATGGCGAGACTTGAAACAGGTCTGACATTTCGGAATAATGGCAAAGTAATTCGAAAGGATAGTTTTTAACATTGAATGTATCACTTTTCTTGGCTAGAATATGGAAAAAGTCAAGGCTCCGGAGTTATCCCATATTCTATTAATCCATCAAAGCACATGATCTCATTTATCAGCGCGCTTGACTTCTTTGTTGCGAGGACTAAGGACTAACATGGCTGCGGGTACTGTCCAATATTTGTGCATTCATATTTGTTAGAAGATCGTACAGGACAGAAAGTAATATTTTCTATTCATCTTACCCAAACTGCAGAACTGTGAACTAAAATGACAGATTCATTAGGAACCATCAATCGTTACTTGCCTTTATATTAATATGAACGTAAACATATACTGTATTTTAATGGTTCAAGAAAGGCAACCAATAAATAAGCAAACGTAAAGATATTGTAATTATATGATCCTCCCCGCGAAGCACCTACAACAAAAACACATAAATCATTTGATTTGTTCCGTAGAAAACAGTATCGTCTATTGTTAAACTATTTAATTTCAACAGTATAAAAATAATGTAAAACCTACAGACTCCGAATCATCCACCACTAAACATTTCAACAGAAAACGAAAACAAGGAGGAAAAAAACCCCAGTACAAAATACAAAATAACAACAATAAAACAACACAAAGATCCACGAGAAACAGCGCGGAAAAGGAAATGTGAGAATATGCAAATTAATTATGGCTTTAATTTATGAAATGCTATTCTGTATAATATTATATGCTTTATAAATACTTATAAAATACGGTGTACATTAAAATATCCCATTTACAATTTCTCGATCATGTCTTTAACGGGCTTCAAGAACACTGTTTAGTACTGAAGATGTTCCAATACCTCAAACAGCTTACCTCTTACTAAATATGTGATTGAAAGAATTATAAGGTGAACAAGTCTGGGCTTAGCACTATGCTAGTATTATATTCAACATGGACGTGTGATATGTTTGTAGCTGAATATGAAGCTCTATTGCAGTAGACGTGCACCTGAATTCAACATCCAGAGAGGATATTCACTACTTAACCGTGTGATTACTGCAATATATGTGTTATGAGAACATTCTCTTGTAATAATATGGTTTGATGCGGAATTGTTTATGTTCTTTCTGTATAGCCGACTCCATTGCGTACATTATCATGGAATATTATCTCTATGACGGCATTAATCTCAAGCAAAAGCGAGAAAAGATTTAATGCAATATATACTGAAGTATCATTTCATCCATACATAAACGCATGCATGCATACATACATACATACATACATACATACATACATACATACATACATACATACATACATACATGTCGAATACATGTCGAACTTTCAATAACCCATAAATGACTTGCGATAGTGTCTGTCTGTCCGTTAAAAAACCACCTCCTACTCAATTGTTGATCTTTGCACTGCTTATACCATTTTTTTATCCCTTTTTAGGATAGTGTCTTTAATATAGTACACCCCTGCAATTATTCAGATTGAACTTTATATACACAATTCCATGTAAACCTATTTCTTTTTATAATCACTTGGTGACTGGTTTGGCCTGGGAGCGTGGACAATGGGGGGGGGGGGGCGCTACGGGAATTAATAAACGTATTAAAAACGCTGGATTCACGATGAAGTGTCACTTCAGTTGCGTTATTATTTATAGCACGTCATAACACCGGCAATATAATATGTGTGTGTGTGTGTGTGTTTTGATTTTTAACGCAGCTTTGACAATCATATTTATACCGGTACGGTGTGTGCAGTATGACAGTTTTATAGTGATATCTTGCAGAGGATCATCTTGGCTCAGACATGTATAATTATGTCCCACCCACTCACATTATTCTAACTCCAGGCCGACAATTTCCTTCAATAACCACTTTGTGCTGAACGCTAGGCCAGGCACCTGCAAGAACCAATATTTCAGGTGACTTGGCCGAAGGCTTGAACCCGTGATCTTCCGCACCCGAGGCGGACGCTCTAACCACTTAACCCACCACCTGCAATGAAGTAACGCTTTTATAGTCCTTTCCTCACTCGAAGTGGATTTTTTCTAGGTTTGTATTCCTTTGGATCTTTTAACTATATGATATATACTTTCCTTATCGATTGCCGTTTTGTTTGAATGCTACTAGTATGTGCACATATTGTGTGAATCATTATGAATAGGATTGTTAAGGGCCAATTATAAGAGATTATGCGATTTTAGAATTATCGAATTTATGGAAAATTTCATAATTCTTCAGATGTACTGTTTTCACTTATGTGGAGAAGCAGTGTCTTTACCTTCATGTATATCACAAAATGATTTTCCTCAAAATGGAAAAAACAAATTAATTATGGAGTTCTCTCTGTAACATATAATTATTGGCTGAATGGAATCTTGGGACATATTACTCGCTCAAAATTCACGTCTGACCAGGATGAGAGTCTACTTTGTTTTTTTTTAAACCAGTTTGTTTTTGTTTCGGATGGCATTTTAATAAGTCATTTCCAGAGACGGAGATAAAACAGATACGTCACCTGGAAGAGATATACGTGGATTGGTTCAATTTTTTGGCTGTTAGCTTATAAATCCGTCATGTTACCTCCAATAGAACATTACTGCATGCGATAGACTCAAATTGAAGGGGATTTTTTGTAGATATCATTTATTTTCAGTATGAAATTGTTGCGAACAAAACCCACATGGACGCACGCTTAATAATGCGGTAGGTAAGGGCGAATGGCCGAGTGATCTAAAGCGCTTTTCGCCATGGATTACTGCCATCTCACCTCTGTCTGCTTGGGTCTCAGTCTCAGATTAGTCTAATGATTTACGTGAGAAAGCTTGCCAGTAGCTTCTCGTAGGTCAATGGGTTTTGCAATCATTTTCCGGGTTCTTCCTCCACCATTAACACTGGCCGTCATGTATAGCCTATATTGTGCTGAAAAATGGCGTTAAACCCTACAACAACAACAACAACAATGCAGAGATTGGCCATTTTCGGAATTTGCATTCACTTTGTTTTTAACCCTGTTTATTCTACATGTGATATGCCTCGGTATGGTCATGAAATACGTTAATACAGTTACTAAAAATGTAGAAAATACAATGATAAACAATAACGGTGCGATTTACTTTCATCCTGCATTTTTATTCAGTGTCGAAACACATGTATAACTTCATGATTCACGGAAACGGCGTACAAAGGAAATGTAGGACAAATAAAATATGCTTACAAGATAACAATGAAAAAAAAACATTATTTAGGGTTTATGGTTTCCATATCACAAAGAGACAGATTGTGCACAAATCCCCATCAATTGAGCATCAGTTAAACACAGGGTAATCATTTCCGCACAACGTATGCTAGCATTCAAAGCTGCATTTGAACCAGACGATAATGTAAAGAACACGTGGTGTAGACATGCTGCATTAAAATACAGAGGTCACGGTTTCGAGCCAACACATCACCATTGATGTATTTCCTTGGGCATGGCTCTTTATATGATTCACATATATTCCCACACCTGAAACATGCATAGTTAGAACAATGGTCTTTTCATATATTAATATCTCAAAAATGACAATTTAAATAATTGATGTACACGAACAATGAGAGCTCATGATTTTTCATCTCTTTGCATTCAACATTTGGATTCCATGGTGAAGATAAAGGTTGAATATTTGATCTATGTTTAATTAATGTTTAATTGTGTTGATAAAAAGAAGAAGTACATGAGACTCCTTGTATACATTTTCTATGTCATGCAAGCCACTTAGCAGTTTACTGACATTCACATACCAATATAAAATTGTCAGGAAACCAAATGCAAAAATATACATACATAATGCGGCAACATTATGTGGATCTAGGCACATTTGGTGATACATGTAAAAGATTTATATCATAAAACATTTTTTCTCCCTTAAACATACCCACGCAGCAATACTGTTTTGTAACGAGTTAATAACATCTATAACAGAATGTTTGTTCATCCTGCGGAAGGTCTTGAAACCATACATGCAGTCTTAAAGAATACGAAAAAGTTGCTTCCTTTGATGAAGGGATGTCTAAATTTATTTTGGATTTTAAAGAAAGAAACTAGTTGTTATCATATTTGCTTTGCTGCTAACCTCACATGAATCTAAAAGAATGTGGGGAACATCACATAACATATAACGGTTAATGATGTTATAATCAAATGTTACTGAATCCAGCAGATCAGTACGTATTGAGAAAATGTATCCACCTGGGCTGTTTGGATATCGAATATGTCACTCATACATACCATCCATGTAATTACATGCAAATACATTTATTTGATTAATTTTATCTGTCATTGTCACGAAAACTGTACAAGCTTATTGTCATCATTGGCCTTTGAAATCTGTTGTTATGAATCTTTTCCATTTTATATAATTTGGTACATCCTTCCCAATGGGATGACGCTGACGCCTTCTGCAATCCCTTTGACGGTTATGGCGAAGACAAAATATACTGACAAAAGTCCGTCCAGATTGATGCCATAATGTCAGGACGTTTACTGAATGCCTTGTCAATGATATCTGGTATCCGGGACTGTAACGTGGCCGTCGCAAATAACATATGGGTACGTGGTAATGTACTTTTCTAGAGCCGTTTAAATTTCGTTGGTGATGTATTAGACTTATTCGTGGCGATCGTGACAATTTAGCGAACATGGTTCGTATTAGCAACTCAAAACCTTGGCATTACACTAGCTATGGAATGAGATGGGTCCGTCCTGGCACTATATTAGACAACCTTCCCTATGTTTATGCCAATATGATACAGCAGGGGCAGGATGCATGATATCGAATCAATGTAACCGGTCCCTTCACGCATATGTGTACATTGACGGAACTTGGTTATCATTCGTGCTCCCTGTTTTTGATGCCGATATCTTGTATGGAAATAGTCCATCACTGTAACGTTTCCCTCACGGCCTAAGCCGTGGCTGTGTCAGGGATGGCATTGGTTGCTGTCGACGTTTGTTATTTGTTTATCCAGTAGGTCGCTGCTTACAGTTAGAATAATGTAATTTTTTTGTACTAGGAATTTCGTATTTTCCAGAAATCAGTTTGACCTGACTTTTAGTTGTGAACACCGAACTTTGTACCTTTTGCTGACCAAGTTCCTGGAATCAAGTAAACAACTTTTTTATATTCATTTTTAATGTGTGAATGATAAAAGTGAAATCAAGGCTGCATTGGAATGTGACCGTAGCTGTGTAGATACCTTCTAAACCAGAGGTGGGCAAACTTTCCAGTGCAGGTGCCGCATACACAAATTTACACCTTGTCGCGGGCCGCATAGTTCATTAAGTAAAATAATTAATATTTGAAATAGCAAAAGCAAAAGATGCTTTTCGGTCTGGGAGAGAAAGGATCGGCTGAGTCTGGGCTAGACGCATGCGACGGAATGGTCTAATTTTATTTTGCACCACTGATCTTTCTATTTTAAAAGTCTTTTCGGCTTTAATGTTAATGCCACCATTTACTATATGTTCTGTGTCTAGTCAATACTGCATCCAAATATATTCTCCATTCAGTAACAACATACGTATTATATGTCAACTACACATTAGTTTTATGAACGTATTAACAACCAGAGGAGGTAAACACAATGTCATTGACATAAAAGTCGCATGACGACGTTATGTTCTGTTAAGCTATAAAGTTTGCCTGACACTAAAAAGAGTAATAAATTCTCTTAAGTGTAGAAAGTTTGCCCGAGTGTTAATAGTGCAATAAATTGATATAAATATAAACGATATATAAATAACTTTATAACCATAGATATATTATTTCCTTGAATGGTAACATTCCTCAAACTCATTATTAACGTTTAAAACTGCCATTGTCTAAAAGGTTTGTTATGCTTCTGCAAGAGCGTGGCTCACAGCTAGAACGGAAATAACAATAGAATGTTGGACATTATTTAGCTTCACACCCTCTCTTCATGGGAAAAATACTATTACCCCCATCTAGGCAGCCAATGTCAAGCTTTTGCGTAGTTAAATGTATATTGAAAATTGAAATGAATCGTTAAAATAGTATCATCTGGTTTTCTTTGAAAAGATGCTTTCTCATTGATTTAAACATGGATGGGACACTTTAAATCAAGAAGATGTTTTATGTTACGATTCTGTAGTCAGAAACTATGTAACAGAAAAATAAGAAAAGCCGACAAGTTTGATGAAACTTAATAAACAATTTAATTACAATTTAACAAACAATTAAATGTCAGAAAATCTGACAGTTAATCAAAACTAATACTATAAACGTATAAGAACGTTTAAAAGGAACGAAAGGTTCCTGATACATTTTGAAACCGTTGTCAATATTGCATTGTCCAGAATGCCTTTGACAAATGTATAACTGTTCCAAATAATGAACACGTTCGCTTTCTACTGAGCAGTCCAAATACATGTTTTTCCTCTAGAATAATATCCATGTAGAACATAAAACATAATTGCATATTTGCAACATGAACAACAAATGTGACTGACTATAAAATATTTCCTAGTCCTCTCCTTAAACATACTGTCTACTGCTCATAGATCCACTGTTACGGAGCATGCTACCTATTTTGCGTTAACTTTTGCCGATTCTAGATATCTATCCCAATCAATGCGAATTTACTGAATTCTTCCAGCGTCCGAATCCCATACAAAATTAAGTAAAAAGCGCTCTCAAAGTGGTATTATTAAGATTATTACTATCAATTGTCAACACATACGTAAACACATATTTATAGATCTAACGTAATAGTATGTTTATACCAGTTTCAGCTTAGTACGCATACCTAACTCAATATACTCTGTACAGTTTACAGCCATGACTCATAATTATAAACACTAGATAAAATCATGTTCTAGGAGATACAGACATGTTCTCTCTCTCTCTCTCTCTCTCTCTCTCTCTTTCTCTCTCTCTCTCTCTCTCTCTCTATATATATATATATATATATATGTGTGTGTGTGTGTGTGTGTGTGTGTGTGTGTGTGTGTGTGTGTGTGTATAAATATCAGCGATATGTATGACTTCACCGTATTTCTTGTAGATGTTTGAACTTGCTTTTTTCTTCGTAATATTTGTAAGCATTTCATGAACAGCTCATGTCTTACCTTTGTATTCCGAGTACATATGCATGTTTGTTCCAATCCCTATCGAACGCCGTGAATTCCTGTCCTTGAGTGTGTTCAGAGTACAATCTAATGTTGCATTTGCGCACAGTAATTTCACTCGATCGTCAAGGAAATTTAATATTATTGTTACAAAGTACGACACCATTGTAGTAGTTTAAAATGTCGGATCTATACCGAGTGAACGTAACAGAAGCAGTTTGAGAAGTATCAATTTGAGACAATCTAACACAAAACCTCTTCGTAATATGTATTGTATGTTGAATATTTAACAAAAAATATTTTTAACTGTTCCATACCAATAACAAATAATTAAATTCTGTATCATTAATATATAGCATGTTCTTTTCATTACTTATAAACGCTTAAATGGCAAGAAAAAAAACCTAAAATGTACATACAGTAAGGGTACTGGATTAACATTAATTTAAATTACTTTCTGCGTACTTTAAGTCACTCAGCTTTCTTTCCCTATTATAACATTCAATTTTCATTCTTATTCATTCCTTTTCTGTTTTTTTATTATTTAAGTATTTCATAATTGTATGTGGTGTGGTATTTTAATCATTGCCTACAATATGTCCCGTGATCTGCCTTTATGTTTATATAAAATATGTGTAACGAGTAGTAAACTTGAAATCTTGTTCAAACTTGTTATAGAATCCAATTGGTTTGTATAAGTATAAGCAAAACAACAATTTAAATTTGTTCCTGAAATGGCGTTCACTTGCAATTATCATCATATTATGTATGTATGTATGTATGTATGTATTTATGTATTTATGTATGTCTCTGTCAATTTTGACCTTCGTAGTAAAATACCAGCGAAAATGTGTTAAAAGTGAGGGTGGCAGATGTCCGTCTGTGACATGCTACGATATCTCTGTACCTATGAATGATGAAATAATGTAGTCACGGACAGGGAAAAGTTCGACACGGAGGATACAAACAATTGTGTACATGGTAACACTTTAAATTAAAGTATAATAATGACTTAGATGAATTATAAATACATTTAAGTGCTTGAATTACCTCCTGCCGATCCTTTGTTTATCTTTTTATATTTTGAACTCGTTTAAATGTGATAACCACTATGTGTGAGTTTGAATGCTGCATGTTTAACCGTGATGTTTGTTAGTGCTCTACTGCCTTCATTTTAGCCATCTATCTCGTTTTAATCATACGGGTGTTTTACAGTTACTTAATCAATATGAATGAACATAACAACTCAGAAACGAATAGAGGGAACTTATTAATTTGCAAAAGAGATTGCGCTCATTTGCAACATATTAAGAACTACATTTTGTAGCAACGTACTGAACAGAGATGTGTATAGTTATTCATTCCATCAAACTACCTCTAGTCTAACCTAACTGCAACGGAAATGTAGATACGTATATATGTGTGAAATAGAAAAACATTATATGTATATTATATACGCTGCAACTTTGATATAATAAGCGCTGTATGAAATTTTATTTGAAAGAAACAAGGCTTGCCTCCTGTATTTTAAAACAAAAAATGATTTGCATAAGTGTTTGTATAAAGCAACTTCATATACTAGTGTTATTGTTATACCAAATGTGGATCTGGTCATATCACATTAATATTCAAATAAACGTATTCTTTCAACGTTAGGTTATTGTTAAAACAAAGTAGGTCATCAAGTATGTCTCCTCCAAACATGTAATGAATTTCCAGTGAATAAACATGAACGATGTAATAAAACGACGATACAAATAATAATAATACTAATAATTACCGTCTTATAAATGAATTAAGCATGTGACATACTTTAATTGAAATCCTTTATGCTTTCCCTTCTCTCTTTCTCCCGTGCATAAGGAAGGAAGTAAGGTGACGTATGGGGAGTGAGAGAGAACATGAAAACTGAACTGCACCAAGTAATCTACAACTTAATAACGGTTGTCACTTTGTAAAAAAACGATATGACTGAACAAATGTTAAATCTACATTAAAAATCCAAATCACTACACAAACACATAATTAATTTGCCCTGTTTAGAACTTCAATATTATATTATTATTTACTCACGTACACTATATATAGTCCCTGAGTATTTATTAATCTTAATCTTGAAGAAGAAAATGCTACCACGCATAAGAAAACTAATCAGATATGTATACATTTCACTACATGGTTGCATTCAACAATTATACGGTCAAGAGTGACGCACCCAAATGTAGATTATATTTCATTGCTTCCCTTACCCCAATTCACTCGCCCAAATATTTTTTTTCAGTTCCGAGTTGTTTCCATGTTAATCTATGACGGTAATGGTCAAATGAATATCATCGCTAGAACATATTTTCACTGATTCTTCTTCGGTATTTGATTAGCAATGTTTATGTCTATCAAAATCATGTCACAATGTTTGCTTTATGAGTTATATCATACACTTGTATAATGATCTTCCATTTAAGGAATCGTGTCATGTGTATATCCTTTCTGGTGTTTCAACAGAACATAAGCATCATTTTATTACAAAGGGCATTCCAGTAAGCAACCGCCATAACAAAGGACATTCCAGTAAGCAATCGCCATATTACGAGTTCTCTATGAAAATCTTGGAATATTTGTTTTGAGTGTATTGTTTGAATTAAAGATTTTATATTTGGCAGCCTCCTCTATCCACAACCTTTGTTAATTTCGAACAGTGGATGGACGTAAACTTCATTTACGATTTGGACAGACCAATTACATTATAAAGTCGTAAGTATGGTTCCCAAAGCGCCTTAACAATACACGAAATTGAAAATATCCTTGATTAGTGTATCCATAAGAAGCGACCATGTTGTATATATGTCACAAACATAATGAAGAAACTGAGAGTTATGAATTTAAATATTTGCTAAATGGCAATAAAATTGTAAGGGACCAGTAGGAAGATGGAACATTATATTCACTGAGATGGACGGTTTATGAAGAAACTGTAATATAAAACATGTCAGAAGGTATAGTAAATAACTGTATACCATCACATTTATAGCTTCTTCTTTTCTACAAAATAGTTCTACAAGGATTGAAACTTCGAATTTTGTGACATTACCATGTTAGTAATGTAGTATAGAGTACATGTAACATACTTTTATTTTGATTATTCTTATGAATGCAAAACGAGTCCAGTGTTAAGATCTATGATTTATTGGTGTATACTTTATGTCAGCTTTGTATGACAGGGCATACTATGTTGGTGTAAAGAGGTGCAGTGGCAATACCCTAAAATTACATTTTCCTGTATTTTTGCACGGGCAAACGGTTCAAACGATTTCTCTTTCAAAGGAGTTTTAAATGAATTCAAATTATGAAAATTGATAACTAGTCAAAGATGCATTAGTTAGTTGTCTTTAAAATATTCGGTAAGTAGTCGAGAAGATTGAAGGTTTTTGCAGAAACGTATGGACATGATCTCATGTTTAAAACGTGCCAGCGCCGAACAACAGGCTTGCAAGTAATACAGTTTCGCCAATCACAATTGATTGTATGCAATAATCCACATATAAAACCCAACGAAATGAACAATGACTACAAGCTTGAACGTATTTGTGTATGTTCGATAAAGTCACTTATTCCATATATTCGTTGAATAACAGCCAGTGCATATGTGAAGAAGTTGCAGCACAAGTTCGGTAGCATAGGTACGGTTTTGAGAAAGTCGTTATTGAGTGAAAAGTCTGAACTATATCCTAATTAAATATTTTTTTTATTGGCGTGCACACAATGGTGGCCGACATCATACAATTTGTCAGTGTCGGGAATGGTTATTATCAAACCCAAGATGTTAGCACGGCTACAACTAAATCATTACACTTCTCTGAACGCCAATGTGAAGTTTCCACTAGAACCACTAACCCTTAAAAAAACAAAAGAATTTAAAATCATCATAGCGCTCTTGTAAACGAAAACAATAGGGAATATCATGACTGATAATTATTTCCAAACATCCTGTAAAACATATTAGTCGTGCATCAATTGAATAGATAATGTAACTTGCCTCTCTTGACCAAAGTTATAAGATTGATTATGTGCATGAAATCGAACATGGTAATTTAATAGTTATTTCGTGACCTTATTTTATTTTGCATTCTTTAAAAAAGTGACATAAATATCTTTACAAAGAATCTGGTGGTATCAGGTTGTCTAACAACAATTGGCGGTGGTGTTCTGTAACGTATATACATTCATCCAATAACTATGTAATATGGCCAAATTTATCAAATTTAATCAATAATAATGACAAATATCTCGTTGGGATGTCATATGTTTACCTCCTGATTACTAAACAATTTCAACTGTTGCTAATATTGAAATGTGCGCAGCCTATATGAATGCACGAACATCAACTTAGGGTAACGATATATATAACATTTTCGGGATGATTTCTTGCTGGTTGACACCAAAATAAAAAAAATTTTGAAAAAAGGTTTCTCCCTTACATTCAAAACATTAATAAAAAGACGCGCTAAGTGAGACGAATGCATGCAGAAACAGACAATAAATATCATACATTATTGAACGGAATGTGTGTTATATACGCATATATAGTTAAAGTCACTTTTCGTTGCATGTCTCTGATTGGCAATGCTATTTCCAGCGGAGAAGCCCAAAAAACTACTAGAGATTTTAAATTTCGTGATCTATAATCACCTTTGTGAGACGGTCTTTCTTTATTAAATTATCAGGATTCTACCAATGATGCTGCAAAACGTAACCCAGTCTGGTAGTTAATGGGTTTACAAAAAGGAAGATAATATACAAACTTGGCGCAAATAGAGAGTGTGTGGTTTGAGAAATTATACTTGCTTCATTAAACAAAACTGACAGACATAGGAACAACGGTCAACTATTATCTCGTTTTAGAACATCATCCCACAAAACATATGCAAAGCTGACGTGACATGTTTACTTATCTTGGTTTCGTTAGAACTTAACTCGGCATTGAATGTCATTTAAGAATAAATACAATTAGAGCAACAACTTATTTACCATATACCAAACATAAAACAAAATTTAAAAATGAAACAAAATGTTCATAACGAATGAAGAAAAACAAAACTATTCAAACATTTTTATCATGAATAAACATGGAAAACTGAAGTCTACAAAGCCAAGAGATTTTAGGAACTTTTAAAAAGCAATAGTGCGTCGAAAATGCAAATTAAGAAAAACATTAGCATCAATGATAATGATGAAACATTCAGTGTCCCAATCATTAGTGGTGAAATTACTACATATTTTAAGAGAGTAAATAATTGGAATGCTTTTCTAAAACTAGACATTACAGAGTATAGAAAGGCAATTATAAATCTAATACGGCATCTGTGATCTAAATTTAGGTCTTGATTCTGGAATTATGCTTGGCTTGAAGACCATTATGATCTAATTAATCCAGAGAATTATATTCCAAAAATTACATTATGTCTGTTTTGGACAATAGTTCACATCAATCTTTAAAAGCAAACCATAAAATTGTATCGATAATTTTGGATTTCTGGTAGAAACCTATGTAGAAATTCGTTAAATGTTCCATTCCTTTACCTACAAGTAGAACATAAGGAAAAAGAAACTATTTTGTATTGGTGTATTGATGTTCTATAAACATTCGATTTATTTTTACTTTACTGAATTTGTCTCTGGCAAAAAGTCCCATAAATAAAATATTAATACATGTTTCAGAATAATTTACATTAAGTGCCAAAGTAAAAAAATATTGTGCATTAGGCTTAATCATAGAAACGTCTTTTATATGGTGAGATACTAATATTCGACTAAACAAAATTATATTTAGTTTGTTGTTAATTCTTATCAAATTATAATTGTTGTCGTTTCAACATACGAATGAATGAACTTAGAATATTTTTTGTACGTTGATATTTCAATGTTACTCGAGGATTAAGCTCTTACTTATGCTGCAAATACTGTAGCATCAGCTGGACAATAAACAAAACTTTTGAAAGGGGAGGAATAGTTTTCTTGACCAAACGCATAAGTCCCAAAATATATTGTTTAAGAGAATAACGGAATTTAAATTGGTTTTGGATATCCACTTTGCATTATTTCACCACACCATTAAACCAATATTTTTGGGAATGAAATCTGAAAACATGGAAATGTGGATTTGAACAAAAACAACTCATGGTGAATTTTTAAGAACAATCTCTGTCCCAAAAATATGCAAGACTATTCGCCATATGCGGAATTACGCCAGTATCCATCATTCGCTTGCTTAAATCTTGACTATTAATTATCATTTGAAAGGAGTGGAGGCGGATTCATGTATTGTATATTGTATGCTATATGTTCTGACTTTGTGATTAGCTTAAATGTATAACGTATACAATGACATTTCTTCGAGTGTTTTCAAATAGGACACATGGCTAAATAATATAAATTATACAATTGTGGCTTAAGGAAGTATATTACAACCGTCCTTTTAAATCTTCGCAAACAATATTTTTATTTTTTGCAATAAAATTTGGCCAAATTGCCAACATTAAAATGTATAAAATAGGTATCAAATTGGAAGAATATTTGATCAGATTTGATTATTACAATGAAAGATGTAAAACTATAAATTATCATATGAAGGAAGAAAATACAGAAAATGTCAGAACAAGGTTTATGGTGAAGTATCAAATTACCTCTTTAATGGTGGCTTCTTCGAGACGGCTAGAATTGGGATTACAAAAATTATGACATGCAACAAAATAGTTTGAGGTATGTAAAGGAAAAAGAAAACTGGTGAAGATGTTAAGGATAACTGTTTCATATAAGTATGACCACATTAAAACAGAAATCTATATAAAACAATATTTCGAAGACCTACAGTTAGGAATAAATCCAGTGGTTGTGGAAATAATTAAAAATGAGCTTGCCTTTATCTGACACATATCAGCGTGTTGGTTGTACATGTTTGTCGGTTATAGATAATAGTAGAAGTAGAATGGTTATTACATCTTTAATGATCGATCCGGCGGCCTAGTAGTTAGAGCGTCCACCATGAATGCGAGAGATAGTCAGTTCGATCCCCGGCCGAGTCATATCAAATACTTACAAAAATGGTACTAACAGATGCCATGCTTGGCGCTCAGCATTATGATGACAGTATTAGCACTGGTCGGTCTGGTGTCAAGATAATGTGATTGGGTGGGACAGCATGCTACATTTCAGCGACATGATGCCCCCAGTACAAGACATCACTGTAAACTGCCAAACCGCACACATTATATCGATATTACTGAAACACTGTTAAAGATACGTTAACAATCCAAATCACACACACACACACACACACACACACACACACAGACACACAAACACACAGCTTTAATACTAGGAATCTGAAACAAAACATTTATACTTGACATCTTTTATGACAATCATTCTTTACAACTTACACTTGCTTTCTTTTTTGTTACAATATGCATTGATACAATCAAAGATGAATTTTAATATTCCCTTACCAAACCTTTCGCTAACTCCCTGACCGTTATTTTCATATTTTGTCTTTATATATGTGGTAAAATGTTTCTGCTATATTTAAATTTTAGCACCCGCTCATGAGATTACAAAATCATCTTGTCAACTGTTTAGAAAGCTCTTATTAGCTGTTAGTCATACATAATTGAAAAAATCGCGATACTCTCCGACTTGTGTTAGGCCCATCTAAGTGTAAAATCTCAATTTCAGGAGATTTCTTGAAACATTATTCCTGATTCTTATTACTCGGATTCTGATTTTCAAGTGAATGTATAACATAAATGAATCCATTCAACATGCCATTTGTAAGAATTATAATCCGGTTTCATTATATTGTGAATGTCATGGTAAACCTACGGCCACCATTTTCGTTCGAGATCAATCAAGCTTTCGTCAGTGTGTATCATTGTTTCCAGTCTTTTGTTTCATTTGCTAGTTAAATTTGTGTTTCGTCTTTAACAATGGTATGAATTAGAAGAAACTGTTCACCTCCAGTTTTTTTCTTTCTTTTCGCAATAGCATTATCACTTCCGACAGACACTTTAAGCAGATTGGTTTACATTAGTTGTAGTTTAGGAATAAGTAGCTCACGTTGTGCATCCATTAAGTTTAACAAAACCCGAATGTGGAAATCGCCAATTCATTATTTCTTCCATCATGGTGTAGGTTAAGATGTTCTGACGTCTGTTGGTTGATACCTCAGCCGTCATGCTTGTGATGTTTGAGTATGTAGATGTGTTTGTGTGTGTACGTGTTTAAAAATATCCCTCTCAATGCAGACGTTATGTAGTTTATATGTTTAGTATTACCAACTGTAAGAAAAGCGTATTTAAAACGGTTATTTGTTTACCAGAGCAATCTGAAACGTCTTGATATGAAACTCGTCTATGGTACTCCTATAAGAGACACGGTACTAAGTGCATGGACAAATGGGAACCAGTCTGGAAATGGGTGAACATACGAAATAGTATATATGGGTCTGGCTGGCAGGATTGGTTAATAATGAAAGTTAGGTTTTTTTCTAGTTGTAAATATAAAAGATATTTTTTTTATTGATGGAATTTCAGTGATTAAATAGTCTTGAGTTTGGAACGCTCGAGTTGAATGCACATGATTCAAACACATGTAGATCCAGAAAATGCTGCGTCTCGTATCTTCTACACAGAAGGTGATTTCCAAGTTTCATCTATACTGTTAAATACAGTTTGATCATAAGTATTCAGAAATGTAAAGTTATGTACTTACTTTTAAATATGTATATAAAATAGGATCAAATTAACCAGGCATTGAAACTGATAAAATCATGCTGGTAACCTCATGATCACAGATGGTCTCTGACTCCTGACAATTCCAACGTCGAAGACATAGATTAAAGTCTGTATCCATTATCTGTTATTAAACAGTTGTTTATATGCTTTGCCTTTTCATTACAGACTTCGTTTCTCATGACATGTGGAAATCATCAGCATAAGGACATCAATATACAGAAAGCAACATATTTTAGTTGTTATGAGTATATGCCATATGTTTAAAAGTATCAAATGATAATGTTATATTAGTTTATGATAACAATAAAAAATTGACT
This sequence comes from Sinohyriopsis cumingii, assembly GCA_028554795.2. Taxonomy (NCBI): domain Eukaryota; kingdom Metazoa; phylum Mollusca; class Bivalvia; order Unionida; family Unionidae; genus Sinohyriopsis; species Sinohyriopsis cumingii. The sequence continues at coordinate 112,351,087 of CM068828.1, forward strand.
GAATAATTATTTTACGCGCAATCATTCAAAATGACCGACTAATAATTATCTTAATTGATTACCTGCAATATGTGCTAGTTTCCATCAGTATACATAATTTAATATAGCAGCAGATTTTATTCATTGTACTTAGTGGCTGATAACGCTGATTTTTTTGTTCAAGCAGCGTTGACTCAGACCTTGATACGCATGCGTAACAGACACCTGATAATATATGCTGTTCGTTGTTATATCAATTACAGAGAGAAGAGAAGGCGGCTCTGATGGTTTGGCAGATCCGGGACCAATGCTTCCGTGAGTGGGTGCACGGAAGCGGTGCATAAATCCGTTGTTGCGCATGGCCAGACCTACTTCTTTGTAGTAATAGACACATGTAACAGTTTTTAGCAATAATACATAATAAGGAAAAAGGATTTAAAATCAGTATCGGTATATAAATGATGATAACAGACGTAACAGGATTTATTCCGGCATAATGCGAAAATATACGTCGTACATAATATGATCTTTATAACACCAAAATGATTTGCACATCAATTGTCTGCTACAGTTGTATGCAAATATTGAGGTTAGATTACCTAGAATGCCATTCATCCTTTCAATTTGAAAATAAGTTCTGCTTCTAAGCTTATTAAATATGCATCACTTTTTTATTATTATTTTTATTTGAATCATTACATTTGTTACTTATGCCTATGACAATTTTGCTGTGATTAGTTTCAATTGGAAGTAAGTTTTAAGTTATTACCGCACGTGTTTTATGTCTCAATTCGTAGCTATATCTAAATTATCACTCAAGGGTTTCAGCCACTAATATGATTATATGAATCACTCACTCTTTGCAAGGCTCAAACGTTAAACTGAACACGAGATATGACATTGAATCCAAGAATACACAGTGTTTGCTGAATGCTCCTAAAAACGTTCGAACATAACAAATTGTATATGGTCTATAGTACCCCATGCTATATTACAAATTAGATCATATTTATAGACATGGTATTTTGTATAAGGCCCAACGACATGTAATAAATCGGTATGATCTACCGTTTGAGACGCTGAAGAAGGTTTAATTTTTCAAGATTTTAAAACAAATACATGCAAAGGACAAAATATAAAGTACTCACGAAAGGACTGAGCGAGTAATGCAGAGTACAAATGTTACTTTTATGTAGAGAGTCATTGCCATTTTCACACTCGTTGCTTGCACTTTCATAACTTAGTTAAAAATTATTCAGATTTGAAAATCGAATTGATATGTTGCACAACGACAACTATTGTTTTGGGGAAACTTTTGACATGCTCGAAATATAACCCCGATACATTATGAAAATCTGTATGTAATTCAGTGACATACTCTGCTTACTTGCTAAATGGAATGTTGACGTTTTCTCATTCCAGAAAAATACTTTTACCTATTTAATGCAATCAAATAAAATGATTACATAATATATCTTGTCAAGTAGATAATAGGTTACAAAATGTTAGAATACTGAATGGGCTTCTTAAGAATGGTGGCAATAAAATACATCTTACTCAATCATTCCAATAAAATATGCTGATTAGAGTCTAAATGTCAAATGACAGTTAAAGGGCCTAGGTCAATTGCGAAATCGATATAAAATCATAATCAAGCTTTCTCAAACAGTAATACATATGATATGATTGATCCACCCAGGTCAGGTCCTTAGATCAACTTTGACATACTTATATCTGACTACTATGTTGCTAAAGGAAAAATAATCTTAGATTCACTCCCCAGGGGAGGACTATATAGTAGAATATGTTGGGAAAGAACATTCTAAGGTTAACCATTGTGTATTGTAACATATGGGAGAAAATGACTTTTGGCAAGTTATACCAAATTTATTTCAAAAAATGAGAATGAGGCTGCTGTATTATAAATATATAACCCAGGGGGAAAGATGGTTCTAGAACAATTATGATAATGGAGATTAGAATTTTTAGAGCTAGGTATCTAACAGAGGCAATTCAGTAAAATTAAGCAGATAAGCAGATATCGTAGACACCGAGTGTGGGCAATGTGTACGACATCAGATCTAAATTATCTTTATTAGGTTTGCCTAGAATTATACACAGTTTAACAAAGTATATTTCTTTTACTTATAGACATAACGACATGCACGAAATTGAGACGGTCATGTGCCCGGGAGGCCTCGACAGTTTTAGTGAATAGCGGTGTTCAAAGCTTGACTCAATCTTGATAACTCGTATTGATGAGAGAGAAGTGAAAGTAAATATTACAATACAGAGACAAATATTATTGCTTAAGTATATGTTACATTTTTGAAGCATTGTCTTTCCTTTGCCTCTAGAAATAATCCATTTCTCCAAATACAGTTGAAAGGCATAGCAAACAAGTAGCATATACAACATTTTCTTGTAGAGTCTCTGTGAAAATAGGAAAATAATTGCAACACACTTGATGAACCAAAATTTAACGAAAAAAAAGAGATCGACGAAGGCGAGCATTTTCTGCCAATTAATTCTCAAGTAGTATCGATCGAAGTGTGCAGTATATGTGAATAAAGGAACAAAGGTCAGCCCAGAGTGTTTTATGTCCACATGTTTAATTCATCGAACTTGTATTAGAACCGGTTCCAGAAGAGTTCCTGCTATGAAATAAAAAACAACAATGAATTGATATTGTTAAAGGTCGTACAGAAGAAACGTCATAAAAGCAAGGTGCCGTCACACAAAAACATAAGAATAACTTAACTAGTATGCAAACTGTAATGCGATACGTTTGATAATAATTGAAGCCTACTGCTAACTTTCGAAGTCTGTTTAAAGTTTGACTGCGACTAACAGTTTCATTCTTGTGGGGCATGAAGGTACAAATTATATGCAAGCTTATTTTCAAAATAAAGCTTATCCATTCATACATACACTACAACGTTGCGTTATTCAAGATACAAGTTTACAGTATAAGCGATATGTATGTCCAAAAGTTAGCACAATGGATTTATGTTGTATTGTTTCATAACAAATGTTGATTCGTGACAAAATATCTAATATTGGCATGGAGATATATATTACTTGGTAACATAATACATGGCATTATACTAAAATTAAAAAAAAATAATTTAATATTCTCTCGTGGATCAAAATGAATTTTTGTATTCAATATGAACTCTTCATTCGTGTACACTTACAAAGTAGCACTTGCATTATAATTAGATATTTTTAAATTTGTATGCTTTTTCAGATTTCAACAGCAATGGAAAGAAAACGATTATGTATGTCTAACATAGATAATTACAAACTTACTTGCATGTTTGTTTCTTAATTAACCATTGATGAGAATATAACTTCGTTTCTTGCATAATTAGTTCGTTACTCATTTACGTAGTAACTTCCATCCTTCCTCCATTATAAGCAGATTTTATAAATAAATTGTTATCCATAATAACACCAGAACATATCACTTTTGTGGCCACATATTTGGCCTATGTAGCAGCTAAAGTGACAATATTATGTTTAGCCACACTGCATAATATCTGCTACATACTTAGCCCCGTACGTCCACTTTTAGCGAAGGGTGGTTAATTGTACCGTGAACGTATCCCCATCACCTACATACACAAACGCTCAGTCATTATCGTTAGAATATAATGCAGTGCCGTAAAATGAGTACAACTACCTATATATTAATTGCATGAACTAGCAATGTATTTATTGAAAAGGTGGCATATTGTAAACAACATACACTATTAATAAAATACATTATAATAAATTGCAATTCAAGCCTTGAAATTCAATAAAATGCACATCATGTAAGTTGTAATGTTATTTTGTAAAAGTCAGCAGACACAATGTAAGACGTAATGTAAGTGTAGATTTAATAATTTCTTTTTGTTTTTGAAAGTATGAAAACCATGTGGGTTACTAAAGGGGAGAAGATTAACTTCATTAAGAAACACATTCACGACCTTGCCGCCTATAAGGTAATTTAAACCAACATTCCCATCCCCCGACACACAAATACGCCGGGGAAGAAATGTTCTCGAATAATATGATACAATGTGTAGGCAGAAACATCACTGGTGAAAGGCTAATGCCGCTTTGTTTACGGTTTCGTTTCAAAAAGAATCATTAGCATTGTCGACAAGCTTTAATTCAATTCCTTGTACATACCTAGGAATTCATAGTTCAGTGTGATCCAGAGAACAATCCCATCATAACAAGTTCTCATACTATTGATAAAGATACAAGGAGAGACCCCGACAACATTTACAATACTTAATGCATCATAAACAATTGTAGTAGATAATGGAATACGCCCCTTCAATTTTACTTCATCCCACTTTTACAATTGTACTCAACCAATGATTGTTTGCATACAATGTAAACCAGTTCTTTACTATCATTCTTTCATACCCATGATTATAACAAGAATCACACTTAGATTTCGGTGCCCTGTGTGGTCTAGTTGTCTAAAGCGCTTACTGTTACGGAACACTGCCATCTCACCTCTGTCTGCGTGGGTTCGAGTCTCGGGTTCGGCCTATGTGGGTATGTGAGAAGTACTGATATTAGCTTCTAGTGGGTAGTCTTTCCTGGGTTTTCCTGGGTTCTTCCTCCATCGTTAATGCTGGCCGCCGTGTATAGCCTATCTTATGCTGAAAAAATAGCGTTAAGCCCTACAACAACAACAGCATTTATATTTCATTGACGAGGCATTACAATACGTTGCTAACTGCTTCCGCTGCATTTCTGCGACCGACTTAAACGATGTTGTAGTCTTCTTTGTGAGGCTAAGAATCAACACGCATGACCCACTTTAGAATACGTGAAGCCTCTGGCAATGTAACGTAGATCAGTTTGATAATTGTAACGTGTATGATCTCCATTTTAACGCTGAATGCAATCAAATCAGATACTGAATAATCCTGATTTCGTAATCAGTCAGGGTGATTTTACGAATGTCTAGCAGCATGTTGGATTTGGATTAAATAACATCCAGTACATTATATTGTCAGAGGGAGTCAAAAAAAGACACTTTGATATATACTATCGCATGGCCGTACCGGACGAGAGATACATATGATACACAACATTGCGTGGCCGTACAGGACAAGATATGCACAAAGCGAATAGTATCCATAATTCGCACACGAAAATGCCCTTTAAATGTAAGTGCTTTGGGTGCTAGATGGAGCGCTTGCATAGATTGAGTATGATGTGTTTTGCCTCGAACTGATGTTTGCTGAAAGGGGTGATATTTTGCTTATCATGACCAAAACAAAGAAGAAAAGAATCGAACCCAAATTAATTATGAAGTTATATTGAAATAAAGCAAACATATGCTATTTTACGAGAAAAATAATTTATGCTAAGCACTGTCTTAAACCAAAGATTTTCTACGTAATACAGAGGTAATAATTTAGCTGCTAGTAGTAAAAGCGCTAGAAATGATATCACATTTAATTTATCAAATGCGAACGGTCAGGGCGGTCAATTTCTTATTTAACATTTTAGTGTGTTGAGGGTATAACCCCATCTACAGAACATGTTAGGCGATATATATCAGCCATATTGACTGGGGGATGACGCTCCTGGAAGTACCGCTACCCACGGGAAGCTACTAGCAAGCTATCTCAAAAGATCACAGTGGTAAGGTCAAACACACGGATGTATGTATGTATGTATGTATGTATGTATGTATGTATGTATGTATGTATGTATATTGTATGTAAATATATATGTACGTATGTATGTATGAATGTGTCGACATCTCATGTAGCCTAAGTGGTTGGAGCGTCCGCGTCATAACCAAGACATAAATATGTCACTAGGATCTGCCGGACTTGGCGTTCTACATTAAGAGGATACTTTTAGGACTGGTCGGCTTGGTTTCAGATGGTACTTGATGCGACATGTCTGTGGCATGATGTTCCAGTGCTTGACATCTTTATGAACTTGCACCATGCAGACATCGTGACGATATGAGTGAAAAATGGTCAAAGCTACGTTACAAATCTAAGTCACAATAATACACTCTAACACAGATAAACACTCTGATAGCTTCATATTAATAGTTTGCATCAGTCAGATAATTGTTTTACTCTTTGCTTTTCTGTTTCAACATATCACGACCTCATCTTCTGTCTTCAATTCAGCATTATTTTATTCAGCAAATGCAGTTTCAAGGACTAAGTATCCAATGTGCACTCTATGTACATGGGCTGCGATTAAAACATACCTCACTAAAGTTCTTTTCCTTTATAGTTCGAAAGCAAATGTTTAATATGTTTGCCTCTGACTTTCATTATTATCAGTGTAATCTCTAGCAAAAGCAAATACACATAACAACCTTGGGTTAAAGAATCAGTCATTAACGGAGGTGTTAAAATTGTTCTATAAAGGTACATCATAGTGACCAGTAGAGGAGAGGAGACGGCAAAAAATCAAACGAATGAGGGCAATTGACGGATGGGATGCCATTTGACAATTATTATTATTATTATTTGCAGTAGTAGTAGTAGTAGTAATATTATTATTATTTGTGTCATTTCGATAAAAAAACATGTCTTTTTGAAATGATATTTGGTGTATACATTTTAGTACAAGAAGCAAATAATTTCAAAGCTCTTCAATCAGTGGACAATGATAAAATTGTTTTAATAGATTTGCAAGTTCTTGTTTGCATCACGTACATTAATAGCCATCAATGAAATTGATTTTGTAAGGAAAATGATTTTCCGCAATAATTATTTTCATTCGTTTATGTTGGATATCAATTGATTATGTTTCTGGTGCGCATCTTAGCCAAAATCGTAGATTTTGTTTGACGTGTGTTAACTTACCTAACATGTTAATTGCTTCAACACCCCTCATATTTTAATAATGTATCTTCGTTCTACTACTTAACAAATTTTTGTGAACGGATTTTGATTTCTTATTTCTTAAGATTGTCTATTATTCTAAATGTACATTTATAAGTGTGCTTTCGTTGTTTACATTATTTTTTAGTCTACTGTATTTATTAGTGCGAGACTTTTGTCGTAATGCTTCAAAATGTAATTATCATAATTTATTATCAAAATGATATTTGACAATAATACATTTGACCATTTTATATCGAAATGAAAATTATTGATACTAACATGATTTGGAATATCCTGTGACAATTATCCTTCCATTTACGTGAGCTTACATTTCCATTTCGCTAAGGCAATAACAACATCCGGATGCATCTAAAGTTTATTAGCACAACTTGTTTTGTCAGAATATGCTGCCAAAGCCCTTATTTCATTTACATTCAGGCGTTGTAATCAAGAGAGTTTCATATATTGAATACAAGAGTGAGCACCATCCATGCCTAGAGTACCATCTGCTGGCGCCTTTACCGGTCCAATAAATTTTTAAAATATTTATCCAATTTATTTTCTGTATATAATGAAATGCTGCGAATCGCCAAAAATGCTTGAATACGTTTCAGCAAAATCAATGATAATCAATGATTCGATCTATGTTTTATGATAAGTGAGAGATTTATCCCACAATCCACGATTGTAGAATCATCATCATCATCAGTATCTTGACCTAGTGTAGTCGTCGAGGCGCTATTTTGCTGAACACAGCCAAGATTAAAGTCAAAGGACATGAACTAGAAACCGTGAGCCAATTAAAATATCTTGGTTCCACAATACCTTGCACTCGTGTGAGGCCTGGATCCTGACATCCTTGGTATCTCTTACATGGACCACAAATGAAAAATTGCATAACACCATCAGGCACAAAGTAGGTCAATATGAAGACCTCCTCACCACCGTCAAAAAGAGAAACCTGAAATGGTATGGACATGTCACTAGAGCCAACAGTCTATCCACAACAGTCCTGCAGGGCAGCGTACATGGTGGCAGTAGGTGAGGTAGACAGAGCAAAACGTGGACTGACATCATCACATAATGAACCAGGAAAGGTTTTGCGGAGACACAGGTATTGAGTGGCACATGATCGAGACAAGTGGAGGGAACTGGTCAGATGTTCAGCAGAACAGCACCTCGACGACCACACTAGGTCAAGATACTGATGATGATGATGATTTTAAAAATCATGTGCCAATGCCTGTGTCTCGCAAAACGTTTCCTTGTCCATTATGTTATGTTGTCAGTCCATTTTGTGCTCTGTCTACCTCGCCTTCTACCACCCTGGACGCTGCCCTGCAGGACTGTTGTGGATAGACTGTTGTCTCTATTGACATAGCTATACCATTTCAGGTTTCTCATTTTGAAGGTGGTGAGGAGGTCTTCATATTGGCCTACTTTGCACCTGATTGTGTTATGCACTTCTTCATTTGTGGTCCAGGTAAGACATGCCAAGGATGTCAGTGTCCAGGCCTCACATGAGTACAAAGTATTATGGAACCAAGATATTTGAATTGGCTCACTGTTTCTAGTTCATGTCCTCTGACTTTAATCTTGGCTGAGAATTGTTTGCAACTATATGTCATCAGATTTGCCTTCTCAGCGCTTATCTCTATGTCAAATCTGGAAGCTGTTTCACCCATGGTCTTCACTAAGGTGGCAAGTTCGTCTTCACTGCCTACCAGCCCATCAATATCGTCTGCAAAGCGGAGGTTGGTGATGTTACGCCCTCCAATGAGGACTGTCAAGGCGTCAAGGCTGTCTCCTGTCAACCACGAGTTTAGAATAGGTTTAAATTAATTCACTGGCCAAACTGACCTCTTGCGAATCGTCTAAGTTTAATAAAGATAACTTAATTCATAAGGTCAATAGAATGAAGGAAATCAATTGATTTCATTGCCTGGGTACACTGTTTCTTCTGACAGATGTTTCCCGCCAATCCAAAAGGCTTTTGATTTTAATAGATTACAATGAAAATTGGGAACTGATTCAAATTCTTACATGTTTCGATGGTAAACACTAAAGTCTGTTGAAAGTCATCCAAAAGTAAAATTCATCATTCATGAAATCAATTAGTTTAAATTAGATGTCATTACAAAATATACGGGTAATATTTATGCTATTCCCGAAATAGACTGAGATTAATTATATCGTTGTAATAACTATGTATGGTGCGAATGTGCTTCGTTGTAGGCACAATCACTCTAAATGAAGTAATACGTATTTGTTAGTTTGTAGATTAGTATTAGTTTTAATTAAAAACATTTTGTTTATTCCGTATTTCAATTTCATCAGTAAAACTCTCCCCATCATACAAAATGTATTTCTTTTTTTGTTTTTCTGGTGTAGTTCCTCTTTGCCTGATTAAACGCGTATTTTGTATCCATTCCACTAAATTCATCTCATCTTTGCTTTTAATCATTATATTAATCCGTCCATACGCTTCTATGTTTTCTTCTAACTTGCTTTGCTTGGTATTGCTATTTGTTGTATTATTTCTTGGATTAAATGATTTGTTTCAAAGATAAAATTTCGACTTTAATTCTTTTGGTGTGAGTTTGTTCGTGGTTTGCTTTTTTCTGTGAATATACAGTTGTGTCAGTTCCAGATTTCATCCTAAAAAAATAAAAAATAACGAAATTATCATCGCATTTAAACTGCTAAAATATCTTTGTTATCAACCTTAGAATGAAGTTCCTAAAGGGTACAGAATGTGTAAGCTGCATTAGATTATTTCTTTTGTTTTAGAAGTTTTTGGATTGTGTCTTTAATATTATAACCCCTGGGAAGTGCAAATATGTATAATGTGAGAGTTATAGCAGAAATTTCTGTTCTATACCGTGGAACAAAGAGAATAATATGTGAAATATCAAAATGTCCTAATAAAAAAGGAAATAATTTAATATACGAAGTTTTATAGAACATAGCTCTCTCTAGGCAAATCATCTGTTATCGAGATTGATTACTCCCCATGGATCTAGTGAATCTAGTTAATTGCTGATATCAAGCGCTGCTGTTCTGGCCATTAAATGTATATTACCGATCATACTATAAGTGTATAGAGTCAAATGTTCTCAACAACATTCTAGTCCACATTAAATAACAGCAGATAAAGTATATATTTGCAACCTCTTTTCTCAGATTCCCAACAAACTAGGATTATCAATATAACGACCATATAAGTCCACGAATCAAAATATCTAACACTATGTATTTATTATCATTGTCACGTGTTATTCTTTGGATATAACATCTGAAGTTATTTCTCTTGAGAATGGCAACTCCAGAAATACTTTTGATTTATAACATTGATTGTCCCATTCTGACTACATGTATTTCACAGCCTCATCAATAGTATGAGCTTCTTGTGAACATAAAATGAATGCATTCACTGTTTTCACTTGACCATTGACTCCTTGTGCTAATGTTCTTTACAAACTTAGAAAGCATGCAGATACTATTTCGCTAAATTAATGGACATGTACAGATTATCAACAGGATGTTTACAAACAAAAATAAAAAACGTAATCACCAAATATCATCCATCTCTATGAGGGAGAGTAGTGTGGGTGACTACTGTATAGGGCCCAAAACGTTTTCCTTGCTTGAGAGACTATGTGAGGGAATAGTGTTATCGTTATATGAGGTTTAATTTATGCGAGAATCGATGTGATGGAATAATGTAAATGGCTCCAAGAGGTTTTAATTATAGACAGACCGTGTTTGGTTGTATAGAGAAATACTTTAAATGGTTCCACTTAAATGAGCGACGGTGTATTTAAAATATATATATTGCTTTAAAGATCCCCCTTAAATAAGGGACAGTTTGAGGAACCACTACACATACCCTAGGACGTTTACTTTATCCAAGATGCAAGTAAATGGACATCTGTATATGGCTCTAAAGTAATCGTAGCACAGGTCATGTAGGCCTTCAACACCATTTCGGTATAGGGTGTCATTAGTCAGAATTGTATTACATATACCTTTACGTGGCAAGTATTCAATTGTCGAATAATATACAGCCACCTTCCTATAGAATGTTTTTATTTAGACGCCACGATAAGAACATACAGCAAAATCAATGCTGAAATTGTGTATACAATTTTAGACAAAATAACTTAAGGTCTGGTATATTCCAGTCAGGAAAGAATGTTGCCCGCTATGATGTCAAAATGAAATATATGCCTATTGATACAAAAATTCATGTTACCCTATAGTGTAACGATTCCACTCGACGTGCTCTTTTCTCGACTCAAGTTTAGTGCACGGCTACCATTGTAAAAGATAATAGCAATCGATAATTTTCTTCTGAACGTTAATTGATGACAAATAAGATGCAGAACATTCAATAAACATAATTGAACAAATGAAGGTTAAACAAAATTAGTATTAAACTTTAAAATAGCAACGTAATTATAATTTAAGATGAATAAATGTGCAACCATGACCCATCTGACTTTTACTATAACAGTTTTTCTCAAGCTATTATATTAGTTAAGCTTATATGAAAAACAAACAAAGAAGTATTTGTGCACAAAAAACACTTAAAGTTTCAGAACATAGGCTATGACCCATCTCCGTCGACCCTGCCGTATGACAGAAATAGAGACAAATATTTAATTATTTGCTAGATACAGTATAAGTCTTGGTATTGTGGAATATAAAATAAAATGCTATATGAAAAACTGACAGACGCTGAATGGCTAACATTAAGAACGTGGCAAATAAAGATAGCATTGTTTCAGAATAAGCATACGTATCTTAAACTTGTATGTTATAACAGGCCCCGGACCTTTACACTTTTTCATTGAATCGCTGCTGCTGTAATGTACTATGTGCCGTAATATACTATATGATGCAAAAAAGGAGATCCCATTATATAGTTTGGGTACCTACATGTTACTTTTTCTCAAATCGAGTTTGGCAGCGTATTATTTTCATTGTTTTAAAATGTTTATTCTTCTGTAGATAGTACATGCGATATAATAAAACGTATAATAATGCGTTTATCTCTTCATGTTCTGTCATAGAAAGTGTTTTAAGTATTCGCATCGTCTTTAAAAAATCAATATTTTTTAACGGTAATCACTGTCTGATGTATTACTTTTCTGTCTATTGACTGCTTAAAGTTGATGTTAAAACTGTCTAAGAAACTAAGCTGAAGCTGCGAAATGGGTTCATTGTGTAAATGAAATGTCGTCTGCCTTGACAATATATAGGAAAATTGAGCACATTGGCTTGTTAATTGTTTAATTGCAAAATACTATATTTCTTCTTATCACACTGGAAATTACTAGAGATCCCAATTTTGGATGTATATTATATTTAACATAACATCACCATACATTTCATAGCATAAGGTACATAACGTTGACAAGATTTAAATCTCGTAAAGACGTTCTGTAAATGCAAGGTGCTTTCTCCCTTTAAAAATACAATAGCTACCGTATGATACATTATACGCCTTTGTTAACAAAAAAATCATATTTCGTTACAATAGTCGTATGATCTAAGTTGTTACCACACTTATCTTTACACGACTTGCTCTTATTATTTTAAGGTAGGTTCATGGAGGGTAAACGACGTCACGTCTTTTATAGACCGATATTCAATTGCATTTTTCGAATTTCTTTTCAGAACAAGATGGCAAACCATAGTGACAACACATCATGGATTGCATTCCTCCAAGACGCTACCATTAGGACACCTGTAGTGACAAACGTTTCTTCAGTTCAAATCGAGAATGACGTCTACGCTAAATATATGACACAACAAATCGAGACATATTGTTTTCCACTGGTATGCATTTTCGGACTCATTGGAAATACCCTTGCAATGATAGTATTTCTTCGGAAACAGCTAAGAACGACGTCATGTAATCTGTACTTGGCAGCCAGGTCGATATCCGACAACGGATTTCTTTTTATCCTCTTCCTCATCTGGGTCAGCAAGATACTTCACGTAAACATAATGTTGACAAACGTACTTTGTCATCTCTGTATCTTCATCACCTATTTTTGCGGTTCTGTTTCTGTGTGGCTGGTTGTGATGGTAACGATAGAGAATTATATTCGAATTTGCCACCCATTTAAAGTATCACAGTTTTGCACAACGATGAAGGCGAAATTTATAATCGGGGCATTCTGCGTTGGAGCCTTAGCGTTATATAATCTACCGCTTTGGATCTTGACAACTAACTGCACCCCCAATCCAGAATTTGCCCAAGTCACACAAGCGCTTGTACTTACTGATTCACTGCTCACCTTAGTGGTACCAACGTTTCTCATATCTGGTTTTACCCTCGCAATAACGTATAGTTTAATCAAGTCCTTGCACATAACAAAAAGACAAAACGCATGCATATGCAGACATAGGAGACCAAACAAAGGCGTCCAGTGTAAGGTGACAAAAATGCTCTTTGCGCTAACCGTGATATTTTTAACACTCAATTTCCCAAGCCACGTCATTCGTGCACGAATACTTATAAATACTTACATGAGGGGGAGTGGCAAATCCACAGCATTAGACAATGTATTCCAGAGCGTGTTTCAGCTATTGTACTATTTGAGTTTTTCTATTAACATACTCATTTATTTAATATTCGGAGGAAATTTCAGGACTTGTTTTATAAATCTGTTTTGCAAACGCCGTACGCTGGATCAAAGAGAGAATATAGGTTGCGTACATTTCAGGATTAATCAAAGGACGAACTCTCAAATTAATTTGAATGATCAAACTATAACGACAAAAATGATATCAAACGATAACAGTGAAAACCAGTAATGATTATGAAGATAAGAAAACCACTTCCTTACTGGATTGTGGTCTCCAGGAACTTGATGTTTTCTATCAAGCTTATGTTGTGCATACGTGCTTGAAAGCGTAAATCCAAGTTAAACTAAGTGAATTTAAGTTCTACAGAATGCAAAAGGCAAACATATTATATAGTTTATAATCAGATTTAACCTTTGCAACCGCATATCAGCTGATTTATGAACAAAAAAAAACATCTAAACATTTTAAAAGATAGTTTTCTTGACCTATAAATGATCGAATTTTCATTGCATTATTCCAAAAGTTAATGTTTATTTGTGTTGTACTAAAACACTGTTTGTAAAAGCCATCATACATTACAAAATTATTTCGTATGTAAAACAGTTTAAGGTGTTTGTGTAAAGGATCAGGAAATAACTTTTCTCATAGCTGGTGCAAACTGCTACACGGAAGACTTTTCAGACAATGGAATGGGTACATTTGACACTTAAATAATGAAATCAATGCCCTGGGAAATGTAGAAAGCAGTCCAGTCCAAGGTACATGTTTATATAACTGTAGCGGCTATGTAACACACCAACGTATGAATAAGCTTGACTAGCTCTCGTTGTACAGGACATCGAATATAATTGTATTCATTCAATCGTTTGAAGGCCGGCATTAACGAGTACACCGGCGTACTATAAATGTTCAAAGATAATAACCGTTCTCCAGAATGACAGGTACACTACTTCTATCAACATTAGAAACAAATCGTTTCTGAGAGAATTTGTATGTGTGTTTGTGTGTGTGTGTGATTGTGTGTGTGTTTTGAAAGACAAATTGTTGTATTAATAAAAATTACCATGCTTTTAACAGCGGTCTCAAGCGTTTTAAATCTTATGATTTGAACTTTTGTATATTACATCTTGAAACATCATGCATATAATTAACGGTTACTAACCGGAATACATACAAACCAATAATTATAGACTGTATACATACCTTTGAGCTTAGTTTTCTCAAATGAACAAAAACAAATATTCAGAATCAAAGAGAAATTATGTACGTTGAGGATGAAATAGAGTAACTGACAATATTTAGCAAATCAGTTTATTTATAAACGTATATATTTAATAGTGACCAAATTTATCATATTTCATAAAGGTACATTGATTCAAATTCCAAATTACGATGTATACATATATTATATTTGGGAATGGTGTGATAGTAAATGGATTTAACTCAAGTATTTGATTTAATATTCTTATGTTAACAAAATTATCGGTGTGTAAAGAGAAATTACATAAATATTCATTGGATATAACCATTTATTGTTTAACGTTTGCCTTATATTTTCCACGTAATAGTGTGTATGTAATTAATAACTTTATCATCGTTAGACTAAATTTATATTAAATTTAAACCCTCATAAAAAGAAGATGTACTATTTCTATGTACAGGCACTGAGCCAGAGCTATCTAGCATTTATATCGTTTTTCTTATTCCTTCTATTGTCATCTGGTCAACTGATGATTTTCGCCGTGTAATGGTATAATTAAAATAAGTAATATAACAAAGGTACTAATTATACAATTTGTATCAGTATGCAGATTTACTGTATTATTTATTAGAAACCGTATGTTTCTATTGAGTTACATTTCTTGCTTACTTCATTGTATAAAGGTACCCACCCATGACATTATTACGACTGGATTACAGTAACAAATTAATATTAAAAATGTAATTAAAAATGGTCTGTAGAAATGATAGACAGTGCTTGTCTTATTTCCATTATATATTTATCTTACCACAAAATATGGGGTTATAAAAATGATTTTTATCATCAAAGATTCATGAGCAAGAGACTCAAATCCTGATTAGATTGCTTCTTGAAATGTCTTCAAAGGTATGGATGGACGGACGGATGGGGTCCAATAACAGTAAATGAATCAGGCCGACTACTAAGTACGGTTGTTGCGTAATGTGTGGTTTCATTATAGTTGAAGATATACGGAAGGAGAATGTAAAAGGGCTAGTACTTAGGATGGTCAAAACTTTACATTCTCACAATTACCATTTCTTCGAAGTCTTGCCTCCATGCCTTGGCTTCTTTTAAAATGTCGTCTATTTGACAATAGTGTCGGCTGGAAGGATAGCTTATATAAATGACATAAATTACTTATATCAATATCCAATGTGATTTCCATTAGATACGGCTTTGATGACTTAAATGCTTATACACGCAAGGATTTATTTATATAGATATGCGTGGTTATCCCAACGTTTGGTTCATCATCATTACATTCTTAATGATAATGTTGCTATCATTTATGGGGACCGCATATTCTACTTAACCTTGTATCTCTATTATGACTAGTGAGTCAACTTAAGTCCATATTGGATTGACAAAATATACAGGTTATGCCAAAGATTCAATGTTTTGCGACGTTCTAGCAGCAGAAAAATGTTCGATCATTTTCCTCGATCTGAGGCATGTCAGCATGTAATAAGTAACAAATAATTACAATCCAAATATATTTAAGGAAACAAACATTGAAAAAAGGAACCACGATCTATTTAGAGTAATGAATTCCAACTAAGAGTGTTAATGCTTTCTAAATATCGCACCTATCTCTGTTATTTATAACTGCATTGTCCTTCCCAATTATTCCTTGAAAGCAATTGGAAATTAATGTATCCATATTCCTCATTGAAACTGTATAATTTACTATAGGAAATGCAATGTTTGTGCGTGAGGAAGGCTCTACTTGAAAAGTTCCGACATTAAAATTAATTGAAGCCAATGTATGGATAGATGGATAAAGATATTGATGTGTGCATGCACCCATACATGGATGCATGGATGGATTTGTGTGTGTGTGAGTGGGTGTATGTGTGCATTCATGTATGTATGTATTTATGTATGAAAAAGTAAATCATTAGAAGACTGGGAAAGTAAATTAAAAATATTTTGCAACAATTATGTGTACTATCATGCAAGCAATTATAAATTTCCTGAACTGTATTGGTGTTTAGATATTTATACCATATAAAACATGCTTGTATCATCGGTTGTTCTCAAATGTGTCAATACATTTTAATATCAATAATGCAATTTGACTTTCATGACAATTGATATTCTGCGTGCATATATATTTAGACTGGTTAAAAAATGTTGCTGCATTCTTTGGTTACATTCGTTGTATCAGAATGGCCTTAATACCAAGGCACTGTGTAATATTGTATAAACTGGTAATACAAGAATTGATATGTCCTTCATACAAATATAATGACGATACATATCAATTATAATGCTATATCCATGATGTGATTGCTACTTAAAATATAAAACACGACATACATTTCTTTCAAATTATTTGTGCCTAAAGAAGGATAAAGTAAATGCCAAACGATTTGCACAAGTTTACTGGTGTTTGTGTTGCTTTTTTATTTTTAATATGAAGAAATGATTATGTTCTTTTTCCTGGATAATACATCGAAAACTAGTTCATATAACACAAGGTCAGTAACATATCAGAAATATAATGACACAGCATGGAAATGATTCTGATTGTATGTTACATTATTTGATACAAACAAACGCACATATTTATATATATATATATATATATATATATATATATATATATATATATATATATATATATATATATATATATATATATATATATATAGAGGGATAAAGTAGAGAGAGAGAGAGAGAGAGAGAGAGAGAGAGAGAGAGTTGGCATACATCTTTTAAAAGTTCTGTATGTAGACAATCCATTACCACGAAAGAGATTTTTGCCCTAAATGAATTTTCATTATTGTGACTATCTTAAATACGATTTTTCGGAACAGTATAGAACAAATCAATATCTTTTTGTCATTCAGAGGATGAACAACAGATGCGTGTTGACATGACGTCATAATAAAATCTAATTAACTGCTCAATCAACAGACATGGATTTCTTAGGAAAGAAAAAAATTGCAGTAATGAACAAATGCTTCAGTTTCGGAAAATGGTTAAATGGAACATTTGGACTGGTCTGCTTTTCAACTGACAGAATCACCACAAATTTTCCACTCTTACAGGTGTAAGTGTGAAGGAAAACTAATTGCATTTTGATGCTTTGCCATTAGGAAGTATATACATGTACAAGTGTCACAAACGTTAATGTTGACACGTTCAGACCATAATAAAACACAAATCCAACCTTGTATCGCATTTAGTACTGATTTCTCCACCATAAATGTTCGACCTTTCGATGATAAAAAAAACATCGATGGAAGTGTGTTAGGCCTAAAACAGCAATTACCAAGATTCAGCTGCCATCTTAATCATGTTACAGCATAATTTGTGAACGACGGTTAAATTAAATTTTGTTAAATAAAAAAAAAAAATATTCCAACCGTGCAACGGTAATTACAGATGTAGAAGTCGAAGACTTCATGTATTGATTCAAAACCCATTCCGATAAAATTTTAGTTAATGTCTCTGTCGACATTTAAATTTCAAAATATCTTGAAAAATACATTTAAGAGGTTGTTGCTGATTTATAAGCTAGTTGGATGTCTGCATCAACATTGGAAAGACATAAAGAATGGTGGATCTCCGGTAAATTCATATTTTGTCTTAAAGAAATAAAGAAAAGAAAATAACTGAACAAGATAACGTTCTACAATTGTTAGAGATCTCATATTTCTTTAAACGGGCTGATGGATGTTTCTAGATGTGGGTGTTTACATTGCTGGGGTCAGAAAAGTATATTAGACCAGATCCTGTCAACAAAATGTAGCATAATGAACAGACTTTGTGTATGATCATGGATACAATGGGTAGGCAGTGGAGGTTACAGAGCAAGGATCTAGTATGATGTGTTCTCTGTTCTTTATACTCTGTGGATGTACCACTCGCATCGTGAATTAAAAATATTCCTTGTTCGCATTGCTCATTCTTGAAAGATATATCTTCTGGGGCTGTACATGAAGTATATTATGTGATCATTTCATTTATTTAATATGGCTTTGCATTCACGCAGTGGATCTTCATAGAACTAAACATAATGAACGCCATAATTTAGCACAGGTCCTGCTCTAGTCTTTGCTCACAATCACTTCGTGACGAATTATTGTCATCGTACAGACAACGTTATGATGGATGGTAACCATGCATTACTGTCTTAATATTGTCAACTATATATCATATGCGTGCAATAAAACATTGTGTATTTTAATAGTTTACATATCATGATAGGTAGGGTCTTAGCTATGTTAATTCTTGGTCTTTTGTATGCACATCACGAATCGTACATTTTATTTAAAAAATACTTTTATTGTAATCGTTTACAGACTTTTATTCAACCTTTTCCATCGAGAACGGTACAATTTTGAGCTCAGTACGTATTACTCTCAGATAGGTCTTTCACTTGATTCATCTTTGCATACGATACCAATGTCTTCATTACATGTTTAAATCAATAATTCATAATTTTAGTTGTAAATTGTAAATTCGTCACTTATATACAAGAAGTAAGTATCAGATATTCGCAGGTCTATTACGTCACTGTATATGTTATTAAATTGTTTGATATAGGAATTTTCAAATTAAAAACCTTGTAATAAAACAGGACACCATCCATATATCAATTTGAATAATTTAATATATTTGATATTCATGCTAAAGTACCCATATGTCATCATAATTAGCTCAATGCAACTTTCATGTTGATATTTTCAACAAGTGCCGTGTACTAAACATTGGACACAGATATTATTTTTCAGGGTGTAACTAAACATGTCTGATACACACAGTTTGACGCTCTTAAAATATATAAATCAGCCTTAAGGCACCTTTATGATCTGAGTATGCAAACGATTAAAGTAAATTAATATGTGGCACTGCATCGATAGAACTTTGGTAGAAACCAACAGATAGGTTGTAATATATAGCACTGAATATGTGTTTTCTTTGAGATGAATTACTTTATAAATCATTTAAAACTACATGTATTCGCATCAATAAATATTTATACGTATGAACGTAGATTTCATCTGTTCTATTTCCTATAATAAAATAGAGACAACGGTCATATATATAATTATATTGTTATAAAGGATATCCAATTTGCCAAATTAGAAAGAGATACACTTTCATATAGTGCATTGGTTTTAATAATAATATAATAAGTCTCTTTAATGAGACCATGAATGTCACCATGTACAATATATTTTGGCATGTAAGACAAAGCGAGTAGAGAGTGATAATTTGTGTTAAAGTGTGCTGCAATATTAGAGGAAAGCTGAGGATTTATATAGAATTTTATGAGAACGCGATGATAATCATTCTCTTAAAAGCTAGTTGAAATGTTTTTCCAACATATTGCATGCTACGTTTTTTTAATATACAGGTTTTCAAATAAATCACATAAGCTGACATTCAGTTAGTGTTATAACGTAGAGAAAATATATATTTTGTATTATAGCTACGGAAAGAAGTACGTTCTCTTATGTTTGCACAGTGAGATAACACATGTCAGTCCCATTTAGATGACGGTAACTGTCGGTTTTATTTTCTATTTTTGGGTTATTGGTTGTTTATTTTATAATACAAAGACTCTCTTCATTACGGAACAAGTGCTCTATGATCATCGGTTATTTTATTCATAATACTCCATACGTTTCTTTTAGCCATTTATGTGGAGACAATCCAACAAAAGGCGGTGGTTCGCCACACGTTATTATACTAGTAGTTTTAGTCAATAACCAATCAATAAATATTTTGCAACGTTTCTAACGAAACGGTCTATTTTTCATATCATACAATAATCCTTTGAATATATTTCTTGCCCATTCGTTCAGAAGTCAATTTATATCCTTTCCATCTAAATAATTTATGATAAGTGCATGATCTAATTTGTTTTTCTTTCATATCTCTTGCGAGTCTGTGCGTAGGTGTTAATAGGTGTTAATGCAACTATATCAACATTCCGAAATAATTCAATCACACGAATATGCATGCCCTTTTAGATAAACAGTCTTATTTCTGGTCCCATGATCATATACCAATGGAGTAGATAACACTATTGATATTTGATTATTTATGTAATAAATATCTTTGATTTCAACGACGGCGGATCCCGAATAGTTGAATTTATTTTTCTTGTTTTACTCTCCATTCATACCATGATGCATAAGTACCGATACGTAATTGTCCTAGCTTTCAAGATTTTTCCATTTATATAAAATTAATCCCTAACGGTTCTGACAGCAAACTCAGAAACTCAGAAACTCTGTTTTATCTTCGATAATATAATTATCTAAACGTACGCGAGCAGAGAATATTTTAAATGAGTAAATTGCGGTGACTCACGATCAATATACAAACCAATTATACCTAAATTAATTTCGTCCAATACATTAACGTTACTTCGACTTATAAATGTTTTCTTATTCGTCGTATCGGCAAGTATAAAATCGAATTCAGCATCATCTATAATTAATCTTGTACAATGTAGTTTATGATCTACTGATCCTCCTTGAGTGAATTTACCTATTTCTTTGGGCCAATAGCTTTTGCGGTTTTATTCTTAAAATCAGTCATATTATGATTTTCATCATTATACTATTTATTGTGTTGTGGTAACCAAACATGATTCTGATAACTATATGATATAATTGCTTCACTTACAATCAACCTTATCAATATGTTTACATCGATCGTATATCGAAT
Source organism: Sinohyriopsis cumingii (assembly GCA_028554795.2). Classification (NCBI taxonomy): domain Eukaryota; kingdom Metazoa; phylum Mollusca; class Bivalvia; order Unionida; family Unionidae; genus Sinohyriopsis; species Sinohyriopsis cumingii. The sequence continues at coordinate 112,372,471 of CM068828.1, forward strand.
TAGCACTGTTGTTGCCCACATATTTTCGGTTTTTTTTTTGGCTCCCCAACCCGACATAACAAATGGGACGAAGATCTTCGGCAAACTTAAATGACTCGATATAAGCGATTCCAGTACGGTATAAATCTGGTAATGGTCCCCTTTTCGATATTCTTGTCATCTTGTCAAAATACTTAAAACACTCTTCCATTCCAAGATACCTTAAAAGACAACATGCAACCGTATCAACATCCTTATAATCGGAGCTGGTATTCCATATTAAACCTTGTCCGTATTCGACACAACTCGATATTATATAATTAAGAAAATCATGCCTCGTAGACTCTACACATTTTTCTCTCTATCAAAATCAACTGCGAATGATGGACTCGTAAAACAATTACTGAGCAACCTTTCATGTATTACATTGTCATGGGTGTATTTGACGCAATATCTTTCATTTCTTAGTGGATAGATTATGTGTGATAAATACGTCCATCAAACTGATCATAGTTTCCATCATCGGAACTCTGAAATGACCATACTGATACGCGATCGTTCTTACTTACTTCGTTAATAAAAACAAATATATATCCTCGGTGCTGTTAAACAATTCGATTTCGTAGACATATTGCTACTGCATAATTCCACGCATTTGTATTATGGTCAATGCTTTCAGTTGAAGCACCTTTCGATTTATACGTTGTATCATACAAAGTCTCCCCGGTCATCTTTTTTAACATTATTGGAAATTATAATTTCTTTCCAAGCTCAGCGACGTCTTTGGTAGACGCTTGCGTACCATTAACTATTTCTGACGAATCATTTATTATTTGACTTACTTTATCCGTTAAACCATTTGAACGAGTCGAAATTGTAAAATGTTCCGTTATTCGTTCGGCTACACAATTTGGCATTGACAATTTCATCGGTTTTAGATCATGAATGCTGGGTGTATCATTCAGCGGATATATTGCATAAATAATCGCGGTAAAAGGATACTCTATTTAAGATATGGTTTGTCAGTACCAGTCAACATGCCTGATTAGGAACTATTACTCAATAGAGCGATTTATTTTTCAATATGAAAGACAGGGCCACAATTGTCACTGATAATCCAATTATCGTCTACGTCAGTAATAAACATTACTCTGAAAAAAATATGTCATTGTCGAGATAATTAATAATAGTCGCCGCTCCTTTCACGTTCATTGTAGCATCTATAACATCGGTGTTGCGTATGGTTTTAATTATTGACCACACATGAGATGCATCATCGTCGCGAAATTATTTCTTTGCACAAACACTTTAAATCATAGTTTCCGTCGGATCAAACAGATCTTCGTTGATCAATGGTTCTTATATCAATATCGAATCTAGATTAAGAATGTTTAGTCTTAATTTTTGATAATGTCATAAATTCATCCATATTATAATTAAGACAAATATATAGTTAAATTGAAATATATATATATTGATCAAAATAAAGAATACATGTATGTGGATTATTATAGGATCTATAACTCCCTGTACAAAACTTGTTAACACGAATTATTTGGGCTTCACAAAGTGTCCGTAGTGGAAGTTTAGGACGTAAACCGTGCTTGAAATGTAGTTTTGGGTTAGAGGACCAACGCAGTTATGTGTTCAATGTGTTGGTAAAATATAGAGAACTGTGTTGATGATGTTGTTGTTATGAGGTTTAACGCCATTCTGCAGCACACGATATGCTATGCATGACGGCCACTATTAATGGTAGAGGAAGAACCCGGGAAAACCCGGGAAGAACCAGCGACCCACGAGAAGCTAATGGCAAGCTTTATCACATACCCACATTGGCTGAATCCTAGAATCGAATCCACGCAGACAGAGGTGAAATGGCAATGATCCGTAACAGAGAGCGCTTTAGACCACTCGGCCACTATAGAGAATGAAAAGATGCTAAAAATACGACACTGATAATAATGAAATTCATAAAATGCGCTAGATTTTGAAAATGTTAATTTAGTCAGACAATCATTTAAACCAATCATATGATTATATAAATGAAGCAACAATAATTTGTAAAACATTCAATCTTCAAGAATTATGAAGCATCTCGTGATAGGGTAATAAGGAACTGTCAACTAAAAATGAACATTTTGTAATGTCACTAATACTGGTTATCTCATTATCAATAATAAAGGGAAAATAACACATTATTCCAGTGATATATGTGTCTATGAATATTTTCAGGGGTTAATCGAAGACGGTCTTGAGATCAATCATATCAATATCCAAAATCGTGATAACACTTTAGATAATTTACAAGCTCGTTACTAAAAGTCAGAACGTAGAGTTATGTACGCTGTATCAATGATATACTAAGAGATGTATACATTTTCAGTGAAGGTAAACGTTGCTTGCAGAGTTTACTTTTAAAGAAAAAATATACAATATACAGCGTAATGCTGTAAATATATTGTATTGATATCTCATACTTGCATGTTCAACGCATTTAAGCTGTATTATAAGTAAATGTGTATTGACGGAATGAATGAACTCTGCACAGCCTTATCTAGTGTATCCGCTACAAATGTAACGTTTAACCTTTTGGGAAAAATTGCAATCTCCCTTGCAAACGACACGTTGCTTCTTTTAGTTCTTGAACGTTTGTCGTCCTTCATATTGATTAAATAAATAAATAGCACGCTTATGATTTAAACACGGAATATTTTTATAACGAAATAAGTAGGGCAAGACAAACACATCATTTTTAACTACGCTTGCAATATACGTGCTGGCCTTTTCGTAGCACCCCTAGCATAGTTTGCAAACAAGTTGGGAATAAAACCTAAGCTAAATGAGGAACCGAGAAGATGTAATTCAAAAATTTTAATGGATTTACTGTTCATCTAAGTCATTATTATAATTTAATTAACATTGCTAAAACATAGAAATGGTTCTAGTATCTATTTTTAACTTTCCACGTTCCGTTGTTTTGATTTATTTATCATTTACATGTCAAGAGACATCGTCACATGGCACCGATGTACATCTGATACGCAGTTTTGTAAAGGATTTTCGCTGGTACCAGTATACGAAGGTCAATAGAAAGAGTGAAAGAGATATGTAGGATGAACTTCATCACATGTTTAGGAAATACATATGGCAATTAAGATACGTACTAGGTCAAAGTGGATGCGTTTAAACGTTTGCATTTGTATTTACACGAAGAAATATAATAAGCATTGTATAGGCACGTTGCACAAATATCGTAATCATTTCAAAGACAACTAACAAATAGATGTGTGATTCATATATGTGTGTGTGTGTGTGTGTGTGTGTGTGTTTCTTCATCCTCATGAGCATAAGGTCGAAACATTATAAAATGCTGCTTGTGCAGCTGGTTAGTCTTCCTTGGCTCATATATTTTCTTTTGTCAGTGCGTATTCCACTCAGTTGCCTCCAGGGAAACAACACTACTTCCGCCTAACATGAGCACTTCCAAACTTCTAACTGGCTAAACCTTAGAAATGAAGTTTCTCATGAGATTGATCAGATGTCCTTAATTCATACAGCAAGCACCTATTGCAAGAAGAAAATACATCGTATTTCAGAATCATTACAGACCTCTTCAAAATACTCTCATTTATACTATGTCATGGTCACCGTCATGTATTGGTAGCAATAAATGTCTTGTCTGAGACAATACACAGTCTGACTTTATTATGGTGAATCATGAACCATTCACGTAGGTCGGTTTTATATCACCCAATGGTGAATCTGTCAATCAATACTCTATCAAAACTTTAAGAGACACAGGAGCTTCTCAATCTTTTATTTGCAGGTACTTGCCGTTTTATGTAGAATCTATTCTTCTTATATAACTATGCTTATTCAGACTGCCTCTATGTCAATATTACTCTCCATTGTGTACCTTTATAATAAAACCTAGTCTGAAGACCCGTCACAGTAGCAAAAGTCCTTACCTGTTGATGTAGTTAATTTATTACTAGACAATGACTTAACTAGAGGAAAGTTTGCAGCAAATCCACTTATATCTGAAACATCACTAGTTTGAATCAGAATGTATATCCTATTGAAAAGAACTTCCTAATGTATACCCAGCTGGTGCATTTAATAGAATTATGGCAACGAAAGCTGTTGGGAATGATGTTGATCAGCAAGTATCCTTTTGTCTGACACATGCATTGTTCAGGCTTTTGATGACGTCACCTTTGCTCCTTGTTTAGATTATTTAAAAAATATTGATCACAGTTATCATCTTTTAACGAGTCAAGTTCTTTTTTTTCTAATCAGGGTGACACATAACAATCACTTGTCGTTGAACAGGAGGGATATTAACACAACTGAGGGCACACAAATACATGTTTGTTTTTTAAAAGTGGATCCCTTATTAGATAATGGAAACGAACGAAGGTACTTGCTGGCGACAAGTGGTCGGTAAACGATACAAAGTGTATTCCCAAATTCTTACAGCCTGTAAGTTCTTAATTCTGCCCATGAAATTATTGGATGGTCATTTGGGATCGAAAAGACGTTTCACATGATATTGAATCCCCTTAATTGGCAATACATTACAAGTTGAGTTTGTAAATAACACATATCTTGTCATACGTGTAACATATTAGAAAAAGCCAATCAGAAGATACCTAAGGCTTATGTAAAACCTATACCTGTAATGACGACTTAATTACCAGAAAAATGTGAGATTGTTGGGGTCCTCTACCAAAGAGCAAGTCAGGTTACTGATACTTGTTGACCATAATGCTTGAGTCCACAGACGTCCAAGTGTATATTCCTCCGAGGAATAGTACAGCTCAAACAATATTAAAAACTTTGATAAAACCTTTAACTAAATTTGGCTTCCCAAATATGTCCAGTCTGATCTAGTGTCAAATGTTACGTATGGAATTATGCATGAAATAGGCATCCTGTCGTTCAGGTCAAAAGGAAATTAAGGTACAACGGAACTACAATGGAGAGAATATTTCAGATTCGTGAAAGAGTTGTGTCTCTTTTGCTCATTCTTCAAAATTGTGTTCACATTGGGCATCATATTCTTTATCCAGTTAAGAAGAAAATGAAAGAGTTATTACTAGTCTTGCTGAGATGTAAATATATTAAAAGAGTGTCACTTTGTTAATGTAGCAAGAGAGGTTAATCATGCAATCAATTTAATTATACCTGCCCCAGAGAATGAGGTTTTTAGAAATGAAAATGAGACTGTACTAAAATGACTATGAAATAATCACTCTTCGAAAATCAGATGTTATGTATAACAGTTGTCAAGACCATTCACATCTGATCTGAAGCAATAAAAAAGGATGAACTATAATAACTTGTTTTCCTGAACATGAACACGTATTTCCAGATGTTCCTACACGAGCAAATAAAATATACAATGACCTTCATATTGGAGGTTCTAAATCTGTGAAACAGCATGTAAACATGAAAGTTTGTAAAAAGGAATTCAGAAATTGCTGAAGAATAAGTTCATTCATCTGGGTAAAAGTGACTCCTTTTTACCTGATATATTATATATCTATCTATCTATCTATCTATCTATCTATCTATCTATCTATCTATCTATCTATCTATCTGTCTGTCTGTCTGTCTGTCTATCTATCTATCTATCTATCTATCTATCTATCTATCTATCTATCTACCTATATATATATATATATGTGTGTGTGTGTGTGTGTGTGTGTGTGTGTGCGTGTGTGTGTGTGTGTGTAAACCATTCAATATTTTCAACATGAGCCAGTATCATATAATGGTAAACAGTGTGACGGTGTGACCAAAACAGATTCGTTTCCATTGCCTGGAAACGACGATTGCAATGATAAAATTGGAATTGCAAATTATGTCACCAAATTTGACCTTTTGAAGGGATTCTGGGAACTTGCAATGACGCAAAAAAAAAACAAAGTAAATTTCGACATTCGTGACCATACGTGAACTTAATCAATATAAATAATTCCATTTTGGATGGCGTGTTCGCGTTCCACTTTGTAAGTTTTTATGAACATGATAAGATCCGAGAAATTAAATGAAATTATTTCACAATCGAAAATTTATATTTTGTTTGCTTTTGGCTTTGCAACTCTTTGAAGTCTACATTAGGTGAGCTTCTTCTCTTAACAATGTGTTGATTAGTGTGGAATTCGATGTTGTAGCAATACAAAACTGGCATCATTAGGAAAGTTAATGGTAGTAACAACTTATTAGCAGATGTAATCTAAAAGATTGTTTTGTGTAGTTTTCTGTCATTAATAACATTTCATGTATATTTGACTGATTGTTAAAACAACTTACATATTGATGTTCCTTTTTGAGGGGAATTATTATATTTAATTTGAAATTGTTGTTAGTTTGTTTAGTTTTTTATTTAATCATATGCTATGGGTAATGACCAATTATATCTAGCCAAAATCAGCGACAGAGTGAGAACCATTATCTTAAATTGATTTAAGGACATGACATTTGCATCGCTAGCCTACGTGATGATTATCATATGTTTTATTGTGATTTGGCATATAACGATATATAGCTAATGACCTCTTCTCAAGTAAACGTGTGAGCTATTTCAATCATTAAACTGTTTTTTTAAACAGCTTTTTATTGCCGTAGAGCGCTGAAAGACAATATAAATCGGGTACAACCATAACCATACTCATTATTATATATATTGACTTGATTTTAACAGAGATGCCGATCTGGAAAGAATTAATAAGGATCGTATAGACATAGGATATGCTTGAAAATGTGCCTTGCTAGGATTCTCATTATTGTTTGACTTGTTAAAAATATAATTGTTGTTCACATTCTTTCTACTATTAAGCTTCCACGAAACTTCGTTGGTTCACATTTTATATTTGTCCCTTTTCTTTCTCGATCTCTTCTGTAATGTCAATTTATACAACGAACTTTATTAACATTGAAGCTGCTTTTCATTTTTTTCCTTTCCACTATTGTGTTTCTTTACATTAAATGTTGTATATGTACTTTCCTTTTCATCTCAGATTTTCTAATATTAATTACATATCATGTTTGTTGTAACGCCTTCGTACTAGAGTGGAATGTTTGTTCCACATCAGTTCCATCTTGAAACTAATTAACAATCAAAACAGCATAGTTCTTAATATTCCTATGATGTGATTCGCTTTGGTCCGCACTTATTTACTATGCACTTATATATGACAAAACCCCTCTGATTATTAAGGATGAACTAGACCAGTATTGTATACGTGACTCTTTGTAATGTTGTATGTTATTAGGTATTATGTTTACACTGCCCTTTAGTATAAGTGCTAAATTTAAATATTATACAAATAACATGTTAAGTTTCATTCGACTTCTACGTTACCGACATGTGGTATGTGTTTCGCACATCATATATATTAAAATTGCATAATGATTCTTTCTAGATTGTCATGTAATTATGGACCAATAACATTATTAGCTGCTTAGTGAATCTTTCCTTTGCAATCATCAATATATAAAGGGATAATAAAAATAAGCAGTTTAAATAGACAAAGTACTCAACCTTTTCAATTATTGTTACTTCGCTATGTCTACAATGCAGTACCACATCGCAGATAACCATAAATCATTTATCACTATTTATAGTAACTGTTATCAAATTAGAATTGAGCTGCCTAAATGACTTTATCTAAGATGGGCTTAAAAATATAAAATGATTAGTTGGTTATAACATACAATAGTTATAATGGAGGACAGATCTCATAATTTAAGTGCAATTATATGCCATCGAATATTGGTGTATAGACCTTTGAAATGGGATCAGTGCGCTGATATATTTTATATTATACTGAATTGCACTGAAAGATATGCATACATACATACACTTAAGGCAGCGTGGTTTTAGCGTTCATCTCAAGTCCTAAAAGATTTGGATTACCTCATGAGAAAACGATTTGACTTTTTAAATTAAAAAAAGAAAAATAGTTATCTGACGCACAACTGTCCATTTGATAACGTCTGACAATGACGTAGACCATTCTCCTTTCATTTATTCCTGAAATCCTTGAATATTCATAGTTTACAGCATCCGGACAGACCGACAAAGGGCTTGATATTACGGTGATGCAAATATATTTAATATAAAAACGTTGTAAAATCTAAATCGATTAACTGTGATGAAAGTTGTTAAGAGTATGATTTCGACATTGTTATAGCCGTCCTTCCTACACAGTTTTCTTCAACAACCTTAACTAAATAGTTCAAATGCTATGCAAGCGGTTCCCATCCGCCTTATACTGATCATCATCAACACAAATATAAAGCCAGGTCTACTGTAGTTGCTGTGTTATGTTCAACAACCAGAAACGTTGCATAACTTCCCACTAGTTCAAGCTTCAGAATCAGAGGCATCTGAACTCACATTTCACTGCTAATATTTTGATTACATTTTTCTTATTTGCATATCGCCAATACGTATTAAAATGCTTAAATTTTTCTGCGTTGAGGACGATACATTCTGAATTCATTTTCAGAGAACTTTGTAATCTTTAAAATGACATATCAATATATATGTATACCGATATATCATCCAAAAGTGTTATTTTTGCGGACATAACATTATGCCAGTTTCTACAGAAAGAGGGGGCCCCAAGTGGTCGAGTGGTCTAAAGCGCTTTCCGTTACCAATCACTGCCATCTCACCTCTGTCTGCGTGGGTTTGAGTCTTGAATTTGGCAAATGTGGGTACGTGAGAAAGCTTGCCAGTAGCTTCTTGTGGGTCGGTGGTTCATTTCCCGTGTTCTTCCTCCATCATTAATACTGCCCGCCATGTATAGCCTATCGTGTGCTGAAAAAAAGGCGTTAAACCCTACCAAAACAACAACAAAATCTACAGAAAGAGCGATGCTGAATGTGGCAAACATTGTTTAGCGGTTCTAGTTGTATTGATGCTTATTTTACAGTGAATACTAACAGTTTGATCGACCCAAAGCCCTAAGTGTGTTGTAATGCTTAGAGGAATTACTTTGGCCTATACAAGACTGTTACTCGTACATATTTAATGATTAACAAAGAAACATTCGTGAAGAAATAAAAGAAACGTTATTTTAAAAAAGAAAGGAATACACAAATATACTGAAACAAAAGAAACAATAAAATAAAATGACAAAACGATTGTTCCAGGAACATCCGATATGTTCGAGTTGGATTGAGCTAATGTAAAAAAGTAAATAAATTAATGAAATGAAACAAAATAAAATGACAGAGGAATGATGTTGAGATCATCGGAGATCCTTGATTTGATTACAATAGTGAACAATATAATAGAAGGCTGGACAATATAGAAATGTACATATGTTTGTGCTAAGCTAATGAGCTGTAAAGAAATTATGTTCCCGGCATTATCTACACGGATTACCGCTCTGGCATCACGTCCACACGTATGCTTTATAAGTCTTTCTACAACAATATATGGGATCATTAATCGCTATATTTTGAATAGAAGCACCCAACTTGATTGGTTTCAATAAATAATCATTCGCAAAGTAGCCTATATTTTATGGGAGTGCGGAGACTCTTTTGTATTAATAATGTACATTACTTATGTCAGTTGGTTTCCTGATTCGTATAATTATGTCGCATGGAATTACAGCTAAAGAGATATGCCCTTCAATTCATGCCAGACAGGAGCACATGTTCCTGATCCTGAGCATAACACACTCTCTCTCAGTGACGTACTAGGCTAAATAGCAGCGAAAAACAGGAGTCAACATCACTGAATATTCCAGTGCAAATCAAGCCATTCCGCACTTTTCATATTTGGTAGTGGGTTAAATATGACGTTTGAATTCAATGGCTTTATCGACGTGACTCGTTAAAATATCTGCCGATGTATATAAACCATACTAAATTGCTTTATTATACGATGGCTTGAATCTAAACCGCAAAAGAGTATATTATGAATTAAAGCCTAAAGAATACGAAACATCAGTGTATTTGAAACGGATATTTCATGTATTTCTCTCAGTGTATATATGCCTTCATGTGACTATGAATACATGATGATAAAATGTTTAATCTTGCTCACTAACATGTACGTACATGTTTTCAGATAAAAACAATTGCAATTTGAAGTAAAGTATCCCACATATATAATATTTGTCAGTAATAACCTGATCAGTTATGTCAGTCATCTTTTCACCGAGACACTGTGTGAATATAATCCAGATGAAAATATAAATATTGCGCCTAATAACGATTAAACACATAGTGCATTCGTTGTGCATGATATTATATAGTGTATGATATATAACAGGACAATCAGGACTGTAGATATTTTTGATTAATGGAACACTCTAGTGATCAGAGTAATGAATGTTCACAAGAAAGTTGAAAAATATTACAAATATAAACAAAAGAGAAAAGTTATTCCTGCATATGAACACATACTGTATATATTTAACTGGTTTCAGAAAACAGTATATCAGCTACTGAAAGTTTGTCTAATCACTTAATGACCGATATCATGAACATTTTCAATATGTCAAAGACGCTCTTACATATATTTACATTCAGAAACGTATATATATTGATGAAAAGTGGGTGGAAAAATGCATTTATTTGTGTTACAAATACGAATGTTTGTTCCACCCTGACTGTTATTGCAATGCTCTTTGATTTGCACAATATGCAAGATGACATATATCAGACATAAAACTTAAGCTTTTGATAGACTGGTATATTTGGATGATGAGATCGATTACAGCTTCATGCGCCGAAGCAAATCCCGGATGATCATGGACGAAAACCGGTCAATATTAAGGGCATTCGTCGTTTACCTAAGTTGGGGGTGACTCCACGCTTGCAGTTAGCACACTGAACGATGAAAAACTGACGAAGAAATCTATTCGATGACGGAATCGCACTGATACAGGAATTCTAGATTCAATTTAAGTTTGATCCTATTAATCTGCTTATAAATCTTTGACATATTTCGTCTAAGACTTTCTTCAAATAACCATTTTTTTTTTCTTCTTCTGAAATCTTTGATTTACGAATAATATCTAATTTTAGTTGATTCTTCTGAATGTTTATATCAGTATCAGATGAAATAATACACATTTTATGAACCTGTATATTCCCGTTCCCGTTGTCTTGATTGGTTGTCAGACGTAAATTATAATTGCTAACACATTACTTATGTTATAACCACAAGTTATAATTTTAACTAATATTATAAAATCTAGAACGTTATATATACAATTATGTTACTCGTGTTTGCTGCTAAACTCAAAGAATAATCCATACTAGGCAGAAGTTGGGAAGGGAATCTAGAAAAAGTAAAAAAACAAACAGCAGTAAATGGCTTGCAGGAAAGGTGAATTCAGTTGCTATTGTAAATATGTTACCATACACTGCCAACTTGATAGCTCTAGAAGCACGTTGTATACATAAATAAAGCCTGTATGTAATAGTCGTTACTGATACTCTCAACAACACATAGTTGTATGTCACCATAGTGTTGAATCAACACTTATGTAGGATTAGCTGATTTCTTTTCAATGCGTTATTCCTAAATGGTTTACTACCACATTGTTGTCATCACATTTACCATCACATACAAAGAATATAAATAATCTGGTGTTTGGGATTATGTTTGATATTTACATCGGTACGTATTGTATATTGTTAGATTTAATGTTAACTGGAGTGTTGGTCATATAAACATTTTATTTTAGGACGGGATATATATATTCCGGACTCTACCAGTTATCTAGAGGTCATCATTGAACGCAGTATATGCTGCAACAACCTGCAAGGAAATTAAACATCAGAAACCCTTAAAGTGTGCAGTTAATATGCAAGCATATTCCATATGTTGATCAGCAACTTAGGCGAAATTATGTCGTTTAGGTAGTCATGCTCATAAAAAATGGATTTATCAGATTGCAAAAATATCATCCAAATTGATTAAATACTGATTCATCAAGCACATATATATATATGACCTCTGTTAAAAAGTACTATATTTGTTTCGGTATTGGTTGGTTATATTTTCAATTTCATCCCTAGTTTAAAATTAATTTAATATTTATGATAGGCTTCATGTTGTACCTTGAATGTATTGTATATGTATTTGAAGGGTACAATTTCACCATAACTCCTATATTATGCCTCACAGCGTCTATATGCATATTACATTTGTTTTTACTGATGACTTCGGTTGCCTATATTCCTTGACATTTCATGCAAAATAAATACAAGTAGAACTGCAAAATGATAAAACTGCATGTCACGCAAGTGATTTTCACGAAGCAACATGTACTGTGTTTAACCACGAGTAAAATGTAAATATTCAGATGATACGAGCATAACTTAAGCTTCAACGTCGAAAATAAATATGTCTGATAGATCTACGAGAAAAGGTGATTATTATTTTGTTACTTGACAACGAAAGAAAGAAATGATGTGGCAAATAGAGACAAACCTTTAACTGAAACACGTTAAACCCAGTAATGTGTACAGGCGACCCCTATAAGGTAGTGATGATATGAAAAAGAAAACATTAGGCACATATGCAGGGGAATAACAGAACTGCAGGTTTAATACAAATTGCCGTATAAAATTTCAACGTAAAATACTCTCACTTTAATTATATGTTTATGCTAATATTGAATCAATTGTCAGTGTTAATATATACATGATCTGTTATTTAAAATGTAAGAAGAAAGAGACGAAATAGTTCCAAGTAGGTCATAAATAATAAGAGGCATTTCATGGTCTCTCAAATGTATCAACATTTAAAGAACATTGTTATTTGCTAAAATAAAGTTGTAGAAAAAGTGAAAACAAAATATTGAAAAAATTAAAACCAAATTACACAGCAATTGCCATTTGTTGAAAGGTTATGCGCCATTTTAATAAGAAGCTCGTATTAATAGCTGCCACAGCCATTTCAAAACTATGACATCAGATAACAGTATTGTGTCTTACTAGCACTGCATTGAACTTATTATTTTGAAATTTGACTTAAGACTTTTATAGATAACTTGAGAACACTCATTTCTTTCAGGTTGATTGTTTGTCACGCTTTTCGTATCAAGACACATGTACTTATTATATAACTAACATATAATAAACACGCGGCTTGCAAATGTTTCATTTTTGTAACATCCGTCATACTTTCGAAAACATATATGCTGATAGTTTATCGCAACAACTAGAGCCTTTAATGTTCAAACATGCAGCAGTCAAAGAAATCGAACGATTTGTACTCTTGTCAGTTATCACACACTCACCATGAAAACAGCGACATGCATCTAACCAAAAGTTTAAAAGCCGATTGTTTAGAGCCGGCAATATTTCAAGCTCACGTATGTTACTTAGCACCAAAAATTTATCGAACGCTTGATACCAACAACTATTAATATTATAATATCACTGAGAAGTAATACTATGAATAAGTATTCCTTACTTTAAAAAAAAAAAAAATTTCACATTATCAGCCCTGCTTGAGAAAATGAGAGACCGAACTTAACATTACCTACAATACGGACATAACACATACAATATATGAATAAATGTAGCCATGGATACATAAAAATAATGTGCTACCTTTCAAAGCAAGAAAAAGGTTTCGATATATGTACTGTGGTTAGATCACGGAGTATACTACTTGCTGAGCAAAGTACTAGGTAACAAAGACGACCTATCCTTGGTACATTAACTCAAACATGGTTGCCTTTTTAACCAAGACCAATGACGCCCGATACAATTTCTTGTGTCTTGTGTCACTCTCAAGTTTGTATAATAACCGTCGGGCTAGCCTCTCGCTAGCAAAACTGAGCTTGCCCTAGCCGCATTGAAACTTGTCCCGGGATTCGCGGATTTGTACATCCCTGTTATATAACCTATATAAACAGCTATACACGCACTTGACAGAGCCACAAGGGAGCGACTGCTCGGTTCTGGTTCAGAGGTGAAGACAAAAAGAGCAACTATTTGTCTCTGGTTCAGACAAAAGACATATTATGGCTTAAGGGGCAACACATCCGCGGAAAGAATGGCACGCGGCTGATTACGATTCTAACAAACACACGTTGCATCATATGATTACTTTTATATCACGAGTCACACTTTTGCTAGACAGTTCTCTTATTACTAAAGGAATATAATAATTATATCAAGCATGAAAAGAGAAAAATATATATTATAATAGGTTTCCACCTTCGTGTCTTTTCCTGAGATCAAATCTAGCTTCCAAGCGTTGATAAATATTAGGATCAGCAATATGGGCAATAACTCCTTACCATGTTAATTTATTCATCGCTTCTTTAATCCTTGAAACAACGAGATCTTCGAAGAATAATCCAATCCTTTCATGTTTTGATACAAACTTCTAGTGCTGTGAAAATAACATACATGGCTGGTTCGTATAACCAGAGACCGAAGTCCAATTGTTCCAAATATTAACAGGATGATAGGTGAAATAGCGAACTAGTCTGGAAAAATGGCATTTGCAAAATAAGATCTCGACACCCGTTAATTTTTTCCTGGTAAGAAATCATGTCATTTATTTGCGTCATCTTATAACCTTATCTCAGCCTTTGGGGGCAACGTATATATTGTGTTGTGGTCTTTCTACGAACAAGTAGCTTACGAGATATAGCCTCTGTCGCTCTAAATATGTTTAACCTATTACAACCAAGTTACGACATTGTCAGTATTAAATATGTTTTAGGCCTACACCAATTTGGCTATTTTGCCGTATTTGTTACAAAGCGAACGAAACTTCGATTGTTTAGCAATGCAATAGCAATACATCATCCATAACGTTTACTTGAAATTAGTTGAGTATTTATATTTCATTATGTATTTAATGTGTTGGGCCTGTAGAGGAAAATTGGTGCTTGTATTAGTTTAAAATATTAATATAAATTTATTATAGTGAACTGATAATCAAGCTGAACACAGTCAATTAAGTAATTCGCCATTCATAAGTATAATATATACGTCCATTGTAAGCAGATGTAAACTATATGAATATTTCGTTATTAGTACATATTTATTATAATCATGAGTCCTAGAAAATACTTGATTTACGTTCTTTTTGCATCACATTATCTTAAACAAAGCCAATTAATGCATACTTGGCTGATCTATATCGTACATTATTTATCGCCCTCAAGACAAAGATATTTCGACTTATGTCCGTCGGTACTCTCTTCTACATTGTAAGATATGACTTATTAAGTTACCGAGATTACAAATTCAGATGTATATAAAACAAAGTTATCTGAATGGTGCCTTTGCACAGCGTCTCCTTGATCTTTAACTAATCAACATTAAGAGGCGAAACCAGCAAGGTTACTACAATCAACAAATAATTAATTTATCTACGCTTTGAAATGAAAAGCAAGAAGAACTAACGGCATTTCGTATAAATCCTCCAAAACGTACAGGTTTTATCACAAGTCAAAAGAAATAGAGTGTCGATGTAATAATAGTCCTAAATATGTCGATGTTCTAGTAGTCTTCATGTATCACAACGATATTATCCAGAATGACTTTCAATGGATTGAATGTAATCTGAAGGTAGTGATTGAGTAAATATATCAATAAGTACTTCGAACTTACAATGAATAATTTAATTAAATATATTTTCTCAAGTTATAATTGAATTAAACTGAAACTCATTCATCAAAAACTGATGACAAGAAGGAAATTGGCCGGAAGGAGGGCCAAACGTTCATTTACAGAACACTATCTGTTATAAACAAGATTAGGTCTTTATCTTATATTTTAGTAAAAATCATATTTAAATCCATGTAAAGAAGTCATTTACAAATGATCTATACCTTAAAATATACTTTACGTTTTTGTCCAAAAGTTAACTATGTATTACGCTATGTACAAATGATTAATACAATCTACAATCATGCACACAAGTTCAATGCACGACATATGTATACGTAACACTTTGATTGAAATGCCCTCCCTGATATACGCACAAGCAAAACAAGTTTGTTCCAAGAGACTATCTTTAGCATCATAGACATCCTTAGCCTGATATATGTACGTATAAAAGCAACACAGGCATGTAGTTAGCATTTCGCATTTTTAGCAAACGTACTGACTTGAACAAAATTAAACAAAATTAATCTGTACCATTCTGTTGAATTGAGCAGCAAATCCCAAATGGCGAACTAAACGTTTGAAGATCAACACCACATGTCCACATATGCCTCTTGCGAAACTATACTCACGCTACCGTTTTTCTGCATGTCACATTTGAACAAACAATTCAAGAAAAAGCCATATTTATAGAAGCTAACATATTAATACTTTACAATATATACATACAGCTTACTCTTCTACCTTTAAGATTGTCATGCTTTGAGTGGTGGAACCTAGAACAGCAAGATACGAATGTATACATGCGGCGAAATTGTTTATTTGAGGAATCGTGTGGTTAAATACACAGCAGGGGAATGCAAGATGAATCAAATAATTTATGATAATTTTCAATGACGTAACGCATGTAAGTACCGACTTCAATATTTGGCATGACAAATTAATTTTGAATCAAGCTTCAAAAGTATATTAGCGCACATTGACGATTCATGCTGCTGGGTGATTTCTCATTCTTTTAAAAGAATGAAAGTAGATTTACAAAAAGGTAAAGCTTGCTGTTGAATGAAAGTATCTAATCGATTAGATGTAAGTATAAGAATAGGCATGAATAAATACATTTAAATAATTGGAAGCAAACTATTCTCTCCTGAACATATGCCGTGTAAATGACAAGGTATGGGCAATATAGGCAAATATTTCAGACATAACCCAATATTGTTCTGTTAATTGTCCCTCAGAGTATAGTGCCATCTGTCATGCAATATTAGCAGAACAGAGGTTAAATTGGACCACCAAGCAATTGAATCATGAGCTATGTTTCAATAGTTACATACTCAGATAGCCGCAATAGTGCTGCCCCAATGGAATGGAGCAATTACAAAGAACATAAAATATAGAATAAACAGAGTTAAAATTAGATTATATGCATTTTCTAATAACATATTTATTCTGTTTTTGAAACATATCGGTCGACTTAAATTACTTTGAATAATTTCAAAACAATGCGTGTGTTTACACATATGAAATTATCGAGGAATAGGCCATACTAATTTGGTGTATTCTAACCACATTATGTAATGGATTTCTTAGACGCATACTGAGAAGTCTAGAGTAGTTATATCTTTAGCAGTAATTAAAATAAATTTTGATTAATAGTTTTGTCTCTTTGTAGATTGCTTGCAGCTTTTAAACGTATTGAATTATGTGCATTATACTGTAATACATGGTCTTGCACCTTTTATAACTTGAATAGGATTAATATTTTGTAGGCAAGCACAATGATTCCTACATCTTTACTTTACTGACTGTGTGATATGTTGTATAAAGTGTTAGGTGGCGGGCATCAGTGCCCCCGAGTAGGAAACGAGGCAACATATATATATATATATATATATATATATATATATATATATATATATATATATATATATATATATATATATATATATATATATATATATATACAATAGACTGCTACAATAAACTTTCACATCAATGGAAGCAACATCAAGAAATGCAAGAACAATGATAATAGGTTGTGGAAGAAGTTATTTGGTCAAAACAATATTTTTTGAGCATTTAGGTTTTCATTAAACCCTTAAGCTATCATGAAAGTATAACAAACGTAAAGAGGAACACCCATTAGTAAAACTGATCCACAAACAACATTAGGATTGCTTTGTAAACGTTCTAGTATTTTATTATCTGATGTGTGGTTTGCGCTAATTAGCTTGAACAGGAGAGTAGTAAGCATCTGAATAATAAATCATGCATTTCTCTTTCAATATATGATAACAACAAAAACTGTATAACTGGTATGTAAGAATGTTGGCCGGCATTATACATTTTTAATGTTATATATGCATATTTCTCAGTGTTTCTGATTCAGGTATTGTGCACCATGCCTGTCGATGCGTTCGTGACTTTAAACATTGAGATATAATTTGAGTTTAAATTTAAATGTTATCAAGGGTTAATACAAAATCTGATTCCATCAACGGAACAGGTTAAGTTTTAGGTAGTAGGGGTGTAATTTAGAAGTTTAATACATGCATCAAAATAAATATGTTTAGTCTTTAATATGTATACTAATTGGTACGTTTACTCGTTGTCCCATATGCTAGAAAGTAATCCATGTAGTTAACTCTGTGTCACATCCCAGGGACAGCTATGGAGTTTGACTTTGACATTATTTAGATCGCTCTCCATGGTAAACACATACTGTATAACAGCATTTGGGCTGTCAGTTTGTACGCCGACTGGGGGCTGCTAACTCAACCACTACATTCAAGGGAAGTGTTGTTGGACCCGAGGAAAAAGCAACAGGTGATTTCCCCTATTTCTTTGTAAAACAAATAGGTCAACGGAAAGCAGCTTTATATCTCGTTTGCTTTCTCGCGTTTTTCTCTGATACGTAATTATGTATTTCTTGCCTGCTAAGCTATATAAATGTGTTTCCATCAACTTACCTGTTTTCAATTATTATATTTCAGTTTCTATATGTATATCTACCTGATTCAGATAATACATAACAATTATAATTGTCGATTTGAAACTACTGTCTCTCTAAAAGTCAGAAACATATTTGAAGATAACCAAATTGGTCATAAATATTAGTTTAATACCTTTATCATTAAACAATAATCTTTTGAGTCCATTATTGATGAATGCGTCTCAGACTCTGCTTAAATGTAATTATTAATCTCTAGAAATACTAAAGTTTGTTTGAAACCAATATTGCCAAGTTCGCCTCGTTGCATTTCCGCTCCTCTAGAGTGTTATATATTTATCTGCAAATTGATATTGCTACAGTTTCTGAATAAGCTCATGGCAGGCTGAAACTGTAGCGGTGGAACATGTGAAGAATGGTTTTCAACACACCTTGTGTTAATTTAATCTGTATTTATGTATTAAGAGAGCTTCATCTATATACATATATTGTGTACGTATTATGTCTCAACTGCATTCATACATCATATACATGTTACATATTGTCTGTTTGTATGAATTGCGTACGTACTAATTGTCATATATATATATATATATATATATATATATATATATATATATATATATATATAAATATGAATTGAATCAGATATATGTAACAACTGGCTGGTTGATGATGTATGTCTTCGGCATGATGATCTAGTACTAGACCATTTTGAAAGTAAAACATTTGCGGCACAGAACTCATATGATCCGACACAAGCTCAATAATGTATGACGTACACAAAACAGAAGTAAAACTGATATTGGTAGGTAAAAAAGAAGTCAAGCATGTAATCTTCTTATGAACTGGTGATATCATTATTAAAAAAAAACTAAATACAGTTTAGGTTTCTTCCTTGTTTTTTCTCATTCATCGCTTGTTTTCTTCCTGTTCGAATACAGCTTCTTACTCTGTTAACTCAAATAAATCTTCTTGAGCTGATGCAATATTTTAAATTGCATCGCCCTCCTCTACTATGATCGGTAATTGCAAATAAATTCGAAGAAGCGATCGATCTTCTCCTAGCAACATTTTTCAGCACAATTCGAGAAATCCTCTTGAGAATAATTTGGGCGTCATGTCATGACAATTAGAGCGACACAAATGATAACAATGTTATCTGTAGACTCTCTTGGAACCAATATAAAATGGATGCAAGCCTAATAAGACAAGCCACTCAAATCTGTCTGACACATTCCATCTGTTAACTTGCATGATGTAATATCAGCTCCCATGACTAGAATTTGATTTTCGTCACAAAGAAGGTCTAGTTTCAGCAAAGGGGGATGATAAATCAATGTTAAATTTCGCTGCATATTTCTATACAAGGGACGTCAGTTGTCAGTAGCGGTATTTGACGTGAGCTGGGTAATGAATAATGAACTCACACAATACCATTATCGTTTTGTTTCCAATCTCTTAGTGAACCTGTATGTCCAGACTCTCTGAAAGGAGCACACGTTTGTCCAGTTTTAAAGAAGGTTGACCATTCCATGTTTTTCTAATTACAGGCTTATGGATCGTGTGAGTCATTTTGGCTATGATTATATAAAACTGTAGTAAAATATGAATACGTCTATGAAAATAACAGACATGTTAAAGCATTTCCAGCGTGGCTTTTGTAGGATGGGAATGGCATGTGTAATGTGGACAAAAGACAAACTAAGACATATATTTGAGACTACAACTCGTCCAGACCCTAGCCATATCACCATTTCTGCTTCGATCAGTTAATGGTGACATAATTCGCAATGCGATGTGCAAAATAAACAATTTATAATCTAAAATGAGCCTTTATTGCAACGTGTTTTTTTCAATTAACATTTCGGTAAGGAATACAGTATTCAATGAGGCTTTGGAAATTAACAAATTAAATGAACATTATATAATCGCAACACTCGTTTCAATTTATAACTTTATTTAGGGTAAAATGAAATTACATTTACCTTAACTAACGTCTTTTTACAAATAAGGTAATTGCAACACCTTATTGAAGCTTAGACATAAGTAAACATTCTTTTTCTTACTTCTATAATTTGCACAATATCGTATTTTAATTATAAATTCAATTAAATATTTCTTTGGAAAATACACATTTATACTGCGAAGCATTTCATAGTTGAATTGAGATGTCTATAAATCAAGATAAATTACACCTATTACTAATATGCTGTCATAGAATTAGGCAAAAAATAACTTTGTTTTGCCTTATAGCCATTTGACTATTTATCGTTGTACATATGTACAACGTTATCTAGGGTGAATAAGTGTTTTTCCAGGTAAGTGACTGTTGTAACCTGTACCTCGCCAGAAATTACTTGTGACGAAGGAACATTAATAACATGATATGCACGGGTGTTTTACCCTGACGTTTGCTGACTCTCCTATGGATTTAAGAAAGATCGATGTCCAAAACCGACACTGGTCGTTTTGGATCACGTCATGGAGTGTACGCTCTCCATTGTTCTCCAGCCAAAGGGGTAAGTGTTAAATTTACATTTCATTTGATATGCGAAGCTTATTCGGTTTGTAATGTCTTATCGAGTAATAATGCATTTATTACAACGCAGATTTGAACTTTGAATTACAAGTCACTATTAGAGGTTAAAGTATTATCATATATCTAGAGATTTTACAGAAACTATTATTAAGACCAATTTGGTTTTATTGTAGCTGATTGTGGCCATGATTGCGATTGTGATTGTGACTCTGACTATGTCTAGAGTTGACTAGAGAATGCTAGACTGTAGATGTTTAGGGCTGACGGTAGCTGTAGGGCCATACAAGACATAAGGTCATGTATCTTGAAGTGCAATACCAGTTCATGTAGGCGATATTGATGAGAAAGCCATTGACTGTCCGTGTGTGTTGGACCACTGTAGAGCAGTCGGTGATGTCTTTGTGTCTGAACTTATCTGTCTGTGATGTGATGTGATGGAGTTGATGAGAAAGCCAGTGACTGTCTGTGTTTGTTGTGCATATTTGTATACCTGTTAGTGTTTGTATTGTCAGCTATGAAGCTGTGTTAGAGGAAAGGTTTTAGCCATGGTGCTGGTTTGGGTGTCGAGTGGTGGTTCTTTGTGATTTGATATGTACCTAGTTTGTTGCTGTTTGTGGTAACGTTATGTTCATAGGAAGATTGTGGTTATCTCGTGTATAGGAACCAGGGCTCCGGAACCAATGGCATTGCAGGGTCCAAGGGATCCATGGGTAGGCAATGATGGGACTGAAGGTACCATGTGAGTGTCATTTTTGACATCAGGTTATCTCCCACCGTTTAGGTTACATATCATGATCACTACTCGAGCATAAAAACTACATCATTGCTATACAACCAGAAATACTATCATTATAGCTATTTGAGCTAACGTCATTATCGCTATTTGAGCGAACGTTTTTTTTCTTTGTTATTCTTAACGTCAGTATCGATGCTTGAGTGAAAGTCTTTGTTACCTTTTGCGAAATCTTTTATTTGTGTGAGCATGGTTATCATTTATTTGTAAATCATAATCATTAGGCATTGTTTCAAAATTATTTGTCTTTTTTTTGAGTGAAAACTTGTGATTGGCTACAGGAATCACTTATTGTTATTTGGATGATAACTTATTGTTTACATGACTAATCGTATCATTGAGTGGAATCGTATCGTAATTTATCTTGGTTTCTTTTTTAACGTTTATTTATTTTGTTTGATATCAGTTCAGTTTTTGTTTATATCATAATTCGTTCCATTATGAAACTGTTTTAATTATATGGGATAGTTAACTCTGTGCGCATAATTATGTTAAATGTCCAATATTTGGATCCTGTTTACGCACGACTTAGATATGGTTTTTTTGTTCTACCTTCAAATTATTGATCATTAAACATTGTATTAGCATCACCATCAAGTGTTCTGTTCTGAATCCGAAATCCCACCCGGTTATCTTGTTACATATGCAAGCAATTCCAAATGTATAAATAGATACAAACAGCAATTTTCCTTTTCAACAAAATGACCGGCCAAATCTGAAACTAATCGTTCTACAAATACACTCAAGCACGCTTTACGTCTCAAATGTTTCGTATCTGACATTCTAGTTTTAATGTTATGCCATACTAATCTTAATGATTAGTTAGTCATTATATCTCTTTTTTATAGTCATCGTGTATTTCGTCCTTCGTCATTCAATACCATGGCAACATGTTTGTTCCATTTTACATTGTCTCAGACATATACCTGCTTACTTTGCAATATTCTAAAGAGCATAATGAATATTATCAAAGATATTTACAATCTTGAATTTCATATATACATTCTAACCGGGTCGTTAATTTACTAATCTAGGCCAGTGAAAATACGAAAAGGCAAGACTTTGGAGACTTGTTATCCGCGATTTTCTAATTGTAATCTCTCTCTCTCTCTCTCTCTCTCTCTCTCTCTCTCTCTCTCATTCAACTTTCATCTCATTTATAATATCTTACCAAAATCCGAATCATTTTTAATGTTTAATTTGTAGTACCCATTTACACCTGTGAAAATGTTATAATTGATTAACAACGTCAAAATAATAAAGGATGTTCAATTGGTAAATGTATTAGATAAATATAAAACAAATATGTATCAAAGACAAAACTTGTAATGTTGTTTTAAATATTTAACATAGATTTAAACATGTTCCTTTGCAAATAAGCAATGTGATGTGATTTCTTTCGTAAAAATGTGTGGAACAGTGGGAATATTATCTCCATTATTGATTAAATTATTCACAAATCACCAAGAATATTTTTTATAGTAAATACATTAAATTTCATGTTGCTTTTTATCACTGATGACACTTTGCTTGTCACACCGAACCCTTATGACATGTAACATACCATTGTTATCTTCAGTGGATATTTCAATACCTGGAAACTTCCAGTCAGGACAGAGATATAACAATTATTGCATTCGGTTTGAAAAAGAAGCATACATATAAACGTAAGAGAAGCAATGTCAATATTTATGTTGTAGATGAATATAAATTTATGTTGTAGATGAATATAAATATTAAGGTCTTAAATTTCATTAGAAAGGAAATTTCTTCAAAGGCATGAATATTTTTCGTTCATATATAATTACAACTTGTATGGATAATTTAGATTTATCTATTGGCTGTCAACTGAAACTGCTCGAGCAAACTATTGTACCTATTTTAATATGCTTGTAAAATTTGGCGATTAGCAAATCATTATGTGGTCGAAACGCTCATAAATATTTCCTCCGAATTATATTGAAAGTACATCAACATATCTCTCTAAATACAACGAACTTGGTCACAAGTTGTTGACATTTCACCACGATCTTTCAAAAGAATAATTACCTGCTGAAAATTTAAAGTCGTTCCTGAACGATATAATGCAATTGCACAAACATCAAAGACAGTTAAATAAGGTAAAATACAAACCTAAAGGTGATGCATAAAAAAAACTTAAAAAATAGATGGCACACCCAATAAAAGAAGATACAAAAACCGAAAATGTAGACCGTACTGAGTAAAGATGTTAGAATTGTGCAAAATGTATATAAAACAAACTGAAAAGAATTGTCTCGTTTTTATAGCATCATACAGTTTTTATGCAATCCCCATCAAAATACGTTACGGATCACTGCCATCTCACTTCTGTCTGCGTAGGTTCGAGTCTCGGATTCGGCCAATGTGGGTATGTGAGAAAGCTTGCCAGTAGCTTCTCGAGGGTCGGTGGTTCTTTCCGTGGATTTATCGGGCTCTTCCTCCACCATTAATACTGGCCGCCATGTGTAGCCTATCGTGTGCTGAAAAATAGCGTTAAACCCTACAACAACAACAACCCATCAAAATATAACTTTCTCGCAGCAAGATGTAAGTCGGTGCATTCATTTCAAAACATACGACTCCTTATTGATCTGCAAACATTACACAAAAGACTCGTGTATGTATAATGCATTAGGCATTTAAAGATTTTCTGTCCTAGATATATATTGAGAGAACTCAATTCACGAACGACTGTATGATTAGGCTGTCTTTTATTTAGTATAGGAACCGTCCAGTCTTTATCACGCATCTTTTTCAGGTTACTACATATACTAGTATGTAAGAATGCATTGATTGTCGTTATTTTACATACACTTTAACGTTAAATTGCTAGTTTGATCATTGTCCCTGATTAAGGGTAGATATTTGTGTTCATCTGATGTATGTCATTAAAGATGTTTAATTTTATTTACGATGAAAGCCGAGCCTTAATTACGAACCTGAATAATCTAGAAGCTTAACTGTTATTACAAGTTAATGAAGTTTTCCAGAAAATGCCATTATGCCATAGGCCAGGTGACAATCATTATATAAATGTTGTAGTAACAAGTTTACATTCCTATTTTAATATAATTCTTAGGTAATCTATAATCTGAGATTTTAGCTGTGTTCCGATATAATTTTAGAGGAATCGTTTATTTAAATTATGCATTGGCATTACAAAGTGCTAAATGTTCCAAACATGGAACAAAGTTGTTCATTAATAAAAAAGGATATATTAAAAGAACGAAATCGAGGACCACCTTGTGAATGATTATTTGAACTTAAATCAGTTTAGAAAATCATTAACAAATTACAGAAAATAAACATATATTTATGTATATATATATATATATATATATATATATATATATATATATATATATATATATATATATATATATATATATATATATATATATATATATATATATATATATATATATATATATATATATAACTGCTACATTCACCAGTTCATTAGTAGTTGTTACATACCATATCATCCTAAAATTTGAATGTCTTTTGAACACGTTAAGTCCTGATTTTCAACATGTTTATTATCTAATATGTTGAAAATTGGTCCAGAAAAATAATTAAATAACATATGACAAACCCGAAACGGCGTACATAAAAGACTTAGCAACAATTTCATATAATGCGGCCCAGTCCCTCAAGATGCTCCCCATTAAGTAAAATCACGAATGGAGCCGCAATTGAACGTGACCAGGAAGAACAACAGTTGATACTGCTGATACGGTTGGTTTGAGAATATGGATAAAGTTAATAAATCTGCTATAAAACTGATATGGTTCATGCTATGCCTATTTCCCGTCAGACTAAAATATAAAGTGAAACTTCTTCGATCAGAAGCAGGTAATACACAATATAGGCAACTGATATAATCAGTTTTTACTACGTAATCGAAAACGTATGTGCTTGTTCGATAACAAACGAACACGGAGATTTAATAATATATTAGTTAAAGTAATCGATAATTAACACGATTACATTGGGTATATTGATAACTGATTGGAATGAAGTGGCCCTAATATTCAGCAAGGATCGTAAATAATAACAACATGTATATCTATCGGTTTTTCTTTACCAAGTTAATATTCAAAATAGTCTTCTAGATTTTAATATATTTAATTCACATTTAAAGGATAGTGGGTGGAGTGACTAATTACTGAAAGACAACGATTGCACTAAATATGATGAAACGCCACTGAGATAGATCCTGACGATATATGGTTAATATTCCTGTTCGATTTTAGCGAGAAGTAGATCTTCTGATTTATGGGTTACCCATGGCAATTTGAGAAATCTAACCCAACTTAACTAACCTTGATTCGTTGGCATTTCAATATAGGTGATCCCATCTAATGACATCTATACAGTAAACAGATTTAGAAGAAAACACTTGATGTGTAAGCGTTTCATAGATAGGACAAGAAGCCATGGAGACTATATTTTCAGAACACCATGTCCTACCTAACGAAATGACGGCATAAAGTATAAGTACCATGAAATAGATACCTCTGAGTAAATGAAGAAAGAAAATAAATCAACCAAAGACAACAAATGAAAATAACGCAAAATGTATAATTCTAGTCACTTATGGAATATGGAGTAATGTTGCAAAATATGTGCATATATGATGTAAGCATCATTACAAGAGCTGTGGATGTGAACATATAACGCAGACTATCAAATGAATACCAAAGGGTTCCGTTTTTGAATTATGATTATTCAATATCGCTATATGTGCGAACCAATCAGACTCAGTCAATAGGCCTATATGAATGAAAATAATAATACATATATTTTAATTGATGAGATGTACAATAGTTGTCTTTTCTAAAAAAAATCTGAGACCGCTCAGGTGGTGTAGCGGTTAGAGCGTCCTCCTCGGATGCGTGAGTTCGTGGGTTTGATTATTGGCCGAGTCATAACAAAGACTTACAAAATGGTATTAACATCTGCCTCGCTTGTCGCTCAGCATTAAGACGTTAGTGTTAGGATTTGTTGGGCTGGTGTCAGGATAACGTGACTGGGTGGGATTTCGTGCTACATGTCTGTGGCATGATACACCAGAGCTAGACATCACTATAAATTGTCACTGCAGCCATAATATCATTATGATTGACAAGTTGTTAAAGCTACTTTAAAAATCCAACACATACACATACAAAGTCCAAACAATCTACTATGATAATAGGGTCATATTTTGTTCAGATTTGCATGAAACCCCTAGCCGCTGATCACCCTTGATGGTTGAATCCTACATTGTTATTTTGTAAATTTATATGCATCTCCAAACATATGATGATATATCCCTATGTAAATCATATTGCTTCTATAATTTGATTCTTATTTGTTTATTGTTTGAAGTTGCATTTTCTGATTAGTTCTATTTAGAAAATGTATAATTTACTTAAATCAGTTTGGTGCACATTATTCTGCTTAATCCATTGATTCGAGGTTTCTAACAACATTATGCTTTCAGTTACATTTCTCCTTTAGGTACATGGAAAACAAACATCTCTTTTTTAAAAATGTTGTACTGTCTTGATGAACGTCAATTTCAACCTGGATTTTTCTTGTTATACTATTCATACAAAATTTCTTACTCCGAGGTACAGTTTGGTTTGACTTCTTGCAGGATATTGTGCGTGTAAACACAAGATCCATATATTTGTAAAATGAAACTGAACAGAGTGTTGTCTAATTTGAAAACCACTTGTCATCATTTCTGAAAGGTCTTCCGTTGCGAAATACAAGTATGTTTATTGCATCCAAGAATACTACTATGCCAGTAGTACTCTGGCAGCGCTATATTGTGCGCATTTGTTGTTGCAAACACACCATCGTCAAATAAGTGTACTAAAAAAACACGAACATTTTATGCAAAAAAAATATTCCTCTCCATATTATATGCCACAATGACCGAACCTAGTTGTAAATGAAGAAAGTCGATAATAATATAGTCAAATGACAACCTTAACTAGTTCCCAGCTTACAGTAAAGGTCTTCTGTTAAAAGCCTTCACCTGACTTGACAAATGACATCAAACGACAGAACATTCCATTTTCAAAGATTATGGCACCAACTGATAATGTTTGAGTCGAAATACTTCGATAATATATGTGTTTGATCTTGTTATACGCTTTAGAAAATATCCATGCAAAAGGTTAATCCTGCTTTTAACAAATATTTCACTATGATAGAATGTAGACTAAATGTTACGAATAACTGAATATCTCAACCGAAACATATATTGTTCTTCGTCCATAATTGTATTATTACATGTCCATACACGTTAGCTTCAAACAGTGGTAAATATATTGATCATAGACTTAATCAAATATATACTCCTATAAGTATGAAGATCGTGCAAGATGCATTTTTATAGGTTGTATCCATGTACTAACCTCTCTCTTTTAAATACGAAAAAGGCACTGCATTACAATTGATTTAGAAGATGCAACGAACATAGTGAAATTAAGCTTTCCCAGAGGTTATTGTAAGTATTATATGTGCATCTTCCTCTTCAGTTATATTGTCGCAGAATAGAGACCGAATGGGGTTTGGACTAAATGAATAAGACAAACATAATGTGTGAACTATGAACATTTATGAAATGCATTAATAAAGACAAATATATGATGTAAGAAATACAATGATTCTCTCACGCTCTCAAAATACGATTGGCCCAATCACTCTACACAAACATTCACACATTGAAAATAAACGAAACATATCAACTCAATATGAAATACAGATCCAAGAAACCTCATAGACTGCAGATACGTTAAAACCAGTATTACACATTAGAAGAGAGATTCACATAATCTCAAGTATGGACTCCGATTAAGATTCAAAATAATCTTATGATATTCAAATGTGTTTCAACATAATATCATAAACAATAAGAGAGATTCACATAATCTCTTGGAACAAAACTAAGACCTTATATAATCTTATGAACATAAACATGCAATTATAACAAAACTTGAACCAAATGTATGCTTCTATACCCCTTTTATAGTCGCACGATTCCTTGTGATGGCCCACACTCTTATCGGCCATACGTATACACGTACAGACAGCATACAACCCCTATTTTAATTATCTACGTCTATGTCCGTGGCTTAAACATACGTACATAAATACATACGTATCGACAGCACGCAGCCCTAAATACTCTCGAAATTCCAGACAGCTTTAAATAGCTTCAGATAGCTCTAGACATCTCTTACAAAAAAGATACGCATGATACTTCCTAATTTCCCACACTACGGCCAAACACTCTCAATAACGGAATAATGTTTCTCCCTGGGGAGCAATTTCCTACTCAAGTAAGCTACGGGTAACTTATTG
Organism: Sinohyriopsis cumingii; assembly: GCA_028554795.2. NCBI lineage: Eukaryota > Metazoa > Mollusca > Bivalvia > Unionida > Unionidae > Sinohyriopsis > Sinohyriopsis cumingii. The sequence continues at coordinate 112,401,739 of CM068828.1, forward strand.
TTATCTTGCTCTTGCAGTAAAACTGCTCCCAACCCAGTTTCAGAGGCATCTGTTCTTAAAATAAAGGGCTTGCTAACATCTGGCAATTTTAATATAGGTGCACTGACTAATTTCTCTTTCAGCGCGCAAGAAAGGTCTATCTTGTGGCGGTCCCCACTATAATTTGTTTAATTGCCCCTTCTTTGTCAGATCAGACAGTTGGCTAGCAATGGATGCAAAGTTTGGCATAAAATTTATATAAAACCCTACTAGACCTAGAAATGAACGAACGTGTGTTTTTATGTCTGGCATTGGTGCGTTTATAACCGCTTAGACTTGCTTGGGGTTAGGTTTCAACTGACCCGAACCACTGGCCCTATGACACAAACAATCTAAATTTGTATAGTCAATACTGCATTTAGTGGGTCTCACCGTGAGGTTCACTCTGTGGAGTCTATCCAAGAGTTCCCCAAAGACGGACACGATCTCACTCCAAGTATTTGTGTACACGAATATGTCGTCTACAAAGCTATCAACACTTGCTAAACCGTTTAGCAACTTGCGCATCAAACGATAACAGGTGGCACTGGCACCTACTAACCCGAATGACATTACTTTGAACTGATATAATCCTTTCTGGGTCGCAAATGGTGTCAGTGTAAGGGACTCTTGAACAATGGGAACAAGCCAATATCATTTGGAGAGATCCAATTTGGAAATCCATCGGTTACCAGACAACTTCGCAAATAAACCCTCCATATCTGGCATTGGTTCTGCATCGAACACCGTGATTTTATTTAACTGTCGGAAGTCGATATATAATCGGTTCGTCCCATCTTTTTATGATTAGCACTACGGGAGAAGAATTTGGCGAGTTGGAGGGTTCAATCACCCCCAGATCTAACATTTTACTCACCTCTTCGTCCACACCTTGTCGTGCGTTGTATGATACCGGATAACCTTTGATTCTTATGGGGTCAGATGTATTCAGTTTAATTTTGAGGTCTACCAAGGTTGTACAACCTGGTCAGTCGGTGAATACATCCGAGTATTTAACCAAAAGCGCATTAATTTGTTGAGGCTGATCTTTGGTCAACTCCGCACACACATCGACTTTATATACACCTGCCCTGGCAACACCCAAGGGACACTCAAGGGAAACCTTGTTATTTGATTCTCCTACGTCGTCATCGATGACTGCCGTACAAACGACATTCAAGACCCCTTTTTATACATTGTCGCTCTGTCTAGTGATGTACAACTTAAGCATATTAGCATCGAATGTCTTTAAAGTACCGTCTATGTCATTTATATAGTCCATGTCATTCTTGCAATCTTTAACTTCGTAGGGACCTTTCCACTGGACTGGTAACTTATTTGTGCTAGTAGGAAGAAGCAATATAACCTGGTATCCTACAAGAATTGTCCTATTTCGTGCTCTGCGGTTATACTAGTTGGCATATCTGCATCCCGATTTCATGAATTCGTCACGTATCATCTGGCATGTACTTTCTAGTTTATCTCGCATATGTAACACGTACTGGTAGGTAGTTTTTATTTCCTCGCTCGCGACGTCACCTGTCCATAGTTCGCGTAGTATCCGCATTATGCCTAGAACTGTTTTTCCGTACAGCAATTTGAAGGGTGAAAACCCTAAACTTTATTGCGGTCCCAGTCTTGTGGACGTACCGCGCACATTTTTCGTAGCATGTTTCAAGGTACCATTCAATTTATCTACCAGTCCATGGCACATCGGATAGTATGGGGTAGTGTTTAGCTGTTTGATTGATAACAGCCTGCTTATTTCACCCATGAGGTCGGATGTGAATTGGGCTCAACAATCCGTAAGGATTTCTTCTGGCACCCCTACCTTACTGAAGATGCCAACCAATGCTTCATCCATCCGTTCCGTTTCAATAGTCGGTAACGCTACGGCTTCGGGATATCTGTTTGCGTAATCCACAAGAGGAAGAATATACCGGTTCTTCCTTTTGGTAACTGGTTGCATTGGTTCTACAATATCCACCGCCACTCTTTTAAACGTTTTATATATTAATGGCATATTTCCTAAGGGCACCCTTGTGACCATTCCTTTACATCCGGTTTTCTAGCATACGTCACAAGACCTACAGAACCGTGTGACATCGCCATTAACACCAGGCCAGTAGAATTCAGCAACTACTCTGCTGGTGGTTTTCGCCTTACCTAAGTGTCCTGCCATGCTAGACTCATGTGCCAGCCTAAGTACTTGATATCTGTTTCTCTGGGGTACGACCACTTGCCAATACTTCCTACCCTCCTGAGTGATAAACTCTCTATGAATTAGTTCGTTCCACCAAACGAATCTCGAGCTTCCCCCACTCTTGCAGTGTTTAATTGCGTGGGACGCAAGTTTCTTAATAATAGTTTTGATGGATTCGTCACGTTCCTGTTCTCCTTTGAATTCATCACGCGAAATTCTGGAGATCGATTCAGGGACTATTAAATTCTGAAACGCGTTTTTCTCTCGTCGGGTTTGCGCTCGCGTTTCGACTGCCTGAGCCAAAGGTATCCTGAAATCTGCCATGGTTGGAAGACGGGAACCTTGAACATTGCCAATCGTCAGATCATAAATAGGGTTTTCCATACAAAGGGCATCGACAGTTCCGGTTAGGAAAGGTGTTTCTACCGTGATCCTTGCTACGGGAATGCGACCGATCGTCTGATCGAGTAGCATACATGGGGACTCCCACCCGAGCATTTGGTTATCGTGCAAGCGACTACGTTTCATCACTACAGCCGTGCAACCAGTGTCACCTAATGGTGCGACTTCTCGACCGTTCACGAAACCTCTCGCGGTTGGTACTCGCGGTTCGGGGAAAAGGCACGTGCCAAGTGTATGAATACCTGGTTCTACCTGCACAAAATTGTCAGATATACCTTTACTCCGTATAGACACGGCAACCTTATGTACAAGTCCCTTTGGTTTAGGACATTTTCCTTGAACATGCCCCCATTCCTTACACAAGTAACATTGTATACACTGACGACCTGTATCCCTAACTGACCTACTTTCCTCAGCTGATTTCACTAGTTCCCGAGGCATCAGTATCGTATACTGGTTTTCAGACTTAAAATCTTTTGAAACCAGATTACGTGTTCCCCCATAAGCCTCGGCAAAGAAATCGGCTTGTTAAGCCATATCCGGTACGTTTGCAAAGACTTTCTCTTTCAGAAACTGACTTAGTTACCGCCCAGCTGTGTTCAACAATTGATCTATGAGCAAGAAATTAGTCAACCCTTCAAACGTTTTCACCCATTTGCCGCATTCAATCCACCGCTGGAAATAGTTCGCTATTCTAACGATGATCTGATCAAATGTTTCTCCCTTTTCGGGCCTGCTATACCTGAACATTTTACGGAAACCCCGTTCAGTCAGCTCGTACCTTTTTAGATGTGCTTCCTTCAGGACGTCGCATTTGAACACATCGCCTCTAGGAAGTCGCGAGTACACATGCAGCGATCTACCTTTTCATAAAGCACTGAGATACAGTGCCCAGTCATTACCAACTCACTTATGGTTCTCGGCATACCGCTCAAACCGATGCAGATACATATCCGTGTTATCTTTTTCATCGTCAAAGGGGGGTAATTTGGGACCCTTTAATTTGCTAGAGGCTGAATTGTGTCATCTGTTTCTAGCTGTTTCTAACTCTATATTACGTTCATTATCTCGTTGCTTTACTCTTTCTTCTACCTCCAAAGATTCTAACCTTGCTTGCTTTTCTCTTTTTACATTATATCCTCTACTTCTTTACGCAGTTATATCTTCTCCATCTCCGCTTTCCTTTCCCATTCTAGCCTTTCCTTTTCGGCCTGTTTTTCTAATTCTATGATTTCTAATCTTGACAACTTTTCTTACTCTATCCGCCTTTACTCGGTTTCCCTTTTTCTCCGTTCAATTTGTTTGGTAATTCCCATCTCCTTTACCCGTTCATCCCTCTCCCGGGCTTGTTCTTCCCTTTCTAAATATCTCACCTTTACCCTTTCATCCCCCTCCCGGGCTTGTTCTTCCATTTCTAATTCCCTGCCCTTTAACCTTTCATCCCTCTCCCGGGCTTGTTCTTCCTGAATAAATTTCCTTAAACTTTCTCCCTGATACCCAAGTTATTTGTCTAAGGCGACCAAGTCGTTAAGTGATGACATGATTAATAGTAATATAACAAATACTATTTTACAAAAGAAACTTACCTTATATTCCTGATGAAGGCAAACAAAACAAAATGAAAATGTATTTATGCTAAATACACAGACCTAGAACTAAACAAAATAAACACCTACTTGAAGATTATCTTGGCAAGAAGGTCACACCTGAATATAAACAATAAGTGTAGACTTTAAGAAACAAGATGATGACGAGTCACTTAATCCAAATATCCCACTTCTGACACAACTGTCGCAGAATAGAAACCGAGTGGGTTTTTGGACTAAATGAATAAGAAAAACACAATGTGTAAAAGATGGAAATTTATGAAATAATAATAATTAAGAAAAATATATGGTGTAAAAAATACAATGATTCTCTCACGCTCTCAACGTACGATTAACCCAATCACTCTACACAAACATTCGCACATTGAAAATAAACCAAAATATGAACTCAGTATGAAATACAGATTCAAGAAACCTCATGGACTGCAGATACGTTTCAAACAGTATTATACACTATAAGAGAGATTCACATAATCTCAAGTATGGACTATAATGCACATAATCTCTGGGAACAAAACTAAGATTCAAAATAATCGTATGAACATAAAAATGCAATTAGAACAACAATTGAACCAAACGTATGCTTGTAGACCCCTTGTACAGTCGCACGATTCCTTGGTTTGGCCCACACTATTATCGGCCGCTCGCACTCTTTATGGATCCACCACATGTACAGCCATACGTATACACGTACAGACAGCATACATCCCCCTTTTTTGATTAGCTACGTCTACGTCCGTGGCTTAAACATACGTACATTCATACATACGTATCGACAGCACGCAGCCCTCAATACTCTGGAAACTCCAGACAGCTTTAAACAGCTTCAGATAGCTCTAGACATCTCTAGTAATCTCTAGTTTGCTGTAGGCATAGCCACAGTCAGCTACAAAAAAAAAATAAACTAATCATAATAATAATTTCTGTAATATCTCTAGATATATGCTAATACATTAACTCCTAATAGAGACTTGTAATTCAAAGTTCAAATCATGCTTTCAATATAATGGATAAAGTAATCGTGGTTGTAAAGTAAAACGGAGTGTGAAGGTGTATTTTAATCTATTTGATCTACATGATTGTAGTACTTACTATTTACATACCAATACACTGTTTAAAACGTCATTTATATTTTTAAATTCAGATAACAGTATTGGTAGGTTACAATTGGTTTACACTGTTTAATATAATTATTCTAGCCAGGTTTTAGTTTACTTTAACACAATAATGACAATTTGTATTCTTGGAAATAAGAAACTAATGATTCCTATGAATATTTACATGTAAAACTGTGTTGATGTAAAGTAACATAAAATACATTATACAATAGTATCTTAAAAATATTACTGAAGAGAAAAGTACTTCGTAATATGTGGAGTTGGTCTAACACATATGTCTTGAAATCATCCAGGGGCAGCTTCACACAAAACCACAACCATTTACAGTTTGTTCCGATTATTATACTGGCGGTAATAATAATAATAACAAGAAGAAGAAGAAGAAGAAGAAGAAGAAGAAGAAGAAGAAGAAGAAGATGAAGAAGAAGAAGAATAAAAAAGAAGAAGAAGAAGAAGCAGAAGAAGAAGAAGAAGAAGAAGAAGAAGGAGAAGAAGAAGAAGAAGAAGAAGAAAAACAATGATAATAATAATACTTACACTCGAAATATGCATAGGTTTTTCTTTATGGTTTCTTTTTCCCAATCAATAATTTTGTGTATGTCGCAAACATGCCTCGAAAGGCTTGATACTTGAATGTCAAATGTTCATTTATGAAGGATTAGAAGGCAATATGAACTTCATTTAATTACCTTAGATGGCAAAAATGATTTAGCTAGAGATTATGTTCGTTTGTAGTTCACAGAAAGGTATTTATATTATTATAACAAAAGATTTGTTGATACAGTAATGTTTGTGGTTTTTAGTTATTTCATGCACATACAACATATTTAAATTTGTTTTGTATGTCGCATTTCATGAATCCACTGTGTTTGTTTTAGATTGTATGTTTTTAAACAGTAAAATATATTATGTGACATCCTGTTATAATTATCTTCGAGTGACATACATTTTAAGTTACAAGAATACATGGCCTTTTATCCCACTTACTCTCATACAAATGTGTGACTGATATCATTCCGACTGCGTATTTGTATTTCCATGCATTTGTAATGTATTATATCTCCTACATCATTAAAGACATACTTTAAATTTAGAATATGATCGGAAATAGTCAGTTGATGTGCACATTCGTTTCACCTGGACGGTTAAATTTGCAAAGAGTTTAAATATGTGAACTATTTAAGATGGAAATCAAAATGTTAATGTGTACCATCTTCAATGCCAGGAATATGACATATGCATTGCTCGTTGTTGTTACCTAGTCGTGCCTAGGCATGGTTCGTAGTGTGTACTTCCCCTGGATTACAACTGGATAAACTTCACTACAGACCATGGGTTGAAGAACATGAGAAAAAAGGGCGAAAACGAATACGTAAAACAAATAGTTTATTTCCCTGGAAAATAAAATGCAATTATAAAGAGAACTTATGCTATGGCGAACTAAATCCCAAATAACAGTTTCATCCCTAACACACATTACTGGTTAGGGTCCTGAATAATCTTTAGTCAAAAGGTACATCCATAGCCAGAATTATTTATGTTCATATGATGGCGATCGTTGTAGTGTTCTACCAAGAGTCTTTTTTTAAAATCAAATTAAACGAACACAATAATATGTCTTCATTTAAATTTTGCTATAAATCCTAATCTTTATTTCCAAAAATGTTATATTGGAGCTGTGTCTTTCCAGTTAAGAATAACTTGAAGCAAATAAGTTAATTAAATTCCATTCCAAACGAAATACTGAATACATCAATTATAAAACTGTTTCCTCTCAGACCTTACAGCATGATATGATAATTTAAACAAGATTTATAGAGTCACATGTATCATTTTCTACAAACGAATATTACCTAATGCAACATTTCATTTTTGAAGGATCAAAATGTTTTCAAGATAAGATCTGAGTTATAATTAGATGGTCTCTTGCAACAATTATAACATAGCATGTGTTAAACAACAGGTTGACCCTGCATTTCCTGGAGAATATCTAATCTTGTAGACAAAGATTGAAAAAACAAATTATTAAAAAATCAAAAATCCATGATTCAGGCCAGGAAGAAACTAATCTTGATTTTTTGACTATATCAAGTACAAAATACAATTATTCACAGCAAACAATTTGTAAAATGCAACGAAACATGTCACAAACTCTCCTACGGATCGGCAGATACTTATGATAGGGGAGGTTAAATGTTTAGGACAAACAATAATTACTTACAAGGCGAAAACAATAATGAAATTACACAATTAATATTACATTTATTGACATATACCACTAATAATGATTACACGCACATATTCACATTAATATAACCTCTCGATGATACAAAAATTAAATGGACCAAGATTAAAGGAAACTGATTGAAGTCCTGCAATTCAGCTCTCTTTCATTTGTACAGTTCTATAATTGCGTTAGAGTAGCAGCTCACCAGCGTAAATTATCCCATTTGTAGCCTGCTCCAAATATCACTCCACAGTTTTGCGCCACAGAAATACTCAATTATACGGTCCATACGTTAAGAAAACAAATAACATCCAAACTTGACCAAAACGGAACACAATTCATTATTACAATTCTTTGTTTCCCTGCTTATATGGCGAAGTACACTCCCACACTTGTAATTTACCTCTCACCAGCCAAAACCTTCGGTGAGGTATATGGGGACATGTACCGCCAATCTGCATTTCTAAGCTACACTGCATCGCCCATGATGTTTGACGCGGTCTTCTGCCTGCCTACCTGCATCTTTCGCGTCTATTTATATCGTGACACCTTGATATTCACCAAAGATATTAATGTATACTTGATATTGGCTTGATCATGACCTTAATAAATGATACAGAACATGGCATGTAAAAGACTCTGTATAAATATGCATAATTCTTCCAATCTTAAAGAGCTTAAGAGTTACATTCTAGAAACAAACGTGATTACGATACATTTAAGAGCAACCGACAAAGCAATGATTTGAATATTGTCATATAATCGTGGTTATAACAAAATCCAGTTTGTATTTATTTAAATCCGAATATTCTTATAACTATGATAATCTGACAGTGTTATGTATCATTTCGTATTGATAAGGTAAAGAAAGAACACTTATTGTATCATGTTATATAATGATATGGATATTCTTGCAACCATTATAGATTAAGAATGTAATGTTAAGAAACCAAGATTATATCATTCTGATTATTTTGGTTTGATTAGTCCAAACCTTTGCGACAGCCATATACATTGCATTCAACTCTGACCATCAGTATGTCAAAGCTATCCTTTGTACATGTTATGTTCGCAGCAAGGCAAGGTCAACTTTAATTACTCGAGAGTGTAAAGAAACGTTAACCTGCTACATATATGGGCTTGATAGTTTCTTGAATATTCATATTCGTATCTTATTCTCAAAATATTACGGTCATGGCTAAGGTGATTACATGGCGTAATTCGATATCTTGGCTGTCACTTTGTAGCTACCTTATAAATGGTATCACACGTTATACAGTTATACACTTTATGGTGCAGCTGGCAGGCATATATATCTTATTCCAACGTCATTGGAAGAATAAAAAGGCACACGATAGACATTTAATGATCTGTATGGTACTCATATTTAAGCATCTAAGCTGCATGATGCAATTGCTTTATTTCAAGAACAGTACATTAATATCAATTAAAATTATTTCATCTTATCGGCGAAAACAGTGCAGTATTTTATTATCTCATAAATTGAACCGAAATCATCAGCATCCACTCAAATGCAAGTTAGTTATGCCTTCGATTATTACACCTGATGAGCTTAGCGTGGTCAAACGCTATATTTACACGATGAGAGCCCTACATATGTTTAAGCTTTGTCACATTATCATCCAAAGTATAGCCTTATGAGGCTGAACTCAAGCGTAATTTCAAATATTGCGACATTGTGAAAAAAGGACAAACAAAGGAAAATGTCTGAAAATGTTTACAATACAGTCTTTTTAAATTCAACTTTTAAAATATATATTAACTATTTAGAAAGGATTTCTTCTATATAATAATTGTTTGTGAACTGTCTTTTGAATACTTAAAATACATTGTATTAGATACAATGTATTTTAGATTGACATCTCTTCATTATATAAGTATCTTCTAAACTGGTTTCATGTAAAATTGCCATCAACTTTATCATATAACCGTGCATTCGGAATATCAGCATATTTGGAGAAATGTTTTACTGAAGATTGTATACTTCTACACGTTAAAGAACAGGTCGTTCTTATACTATCAAAATGTTAATATCCATTAAATTTATCCAATTTGTTCTAAATACTCCCAAACCCACCCACCCCACCATATTTCACTTAATCTCACAATGCTGAATTTATAGAGGATATTTGTTTGAAACGAGTGAATATCGGATATATTTCATCGAGATGAAATGTATATGTTATTCACTCGTTTCAAGCAAATATTCTTTTTATTGTATGCTCACATACGTTGGCTACCTAAAGTTTGTCACACAGTGCATTAGCAGATTGCTTACGGTAATATCATCTGTTTACCGTACATGTTCTGCTGTGCTATGTGTACATGCGCACAAAATTAGTTGGACATCAGATTGATAAAAATAACGGATATTTCCAGGATAACAAACTACAAGTTTCACGGATAACAGACAGGGATTATTAATAAGAAAACAACCACAACATAAGGAAAAAGTGGTTCACTGACAAAATCAAAGGGAGGCAAGTATGCTCTGACCCCAAAACAGTAGTTCATGTAGTGAGAACATTGTTTTTTTTTCTTTCTCACTACAGTGAAATATCAATATTGTTTTAATTAGAAAATCAAGCAATTCACTGCTTAGCAGAAAATACATGATAATATTGAAGGCACCATATGATAGCTTTTATATTGTGTGTGCTTCGATACAAATATTAATGTAATATCCTTGGTGCATCAGATGTTATTTTTTTAGCAATGCATAGGCCTCGGCCGAAATCCATCTCATAGTTAAAAGACCGATTAATGGTTCCCTTCCACACTTGAGACCATATCATGCATGTTTATAGAAATGAACTGGTCCAACACTGACACCATTACCAATGCAACCAGCTTGTTAGCACTTGACCTGGCAGGTGCAATACCACCTGTAAATTTCCTAATAACATATAGCTGTTAACGAATATCATCGACATAAGGATAGATTATACATTGATTAAATAGTTTCGCATATTTCGAAAATAAGAAATGGTTGTTTTTCTAACATGTTTTAAATAAAGAAGTAGTGACTTCCAGTTAGCGTGAAACTTTCTCGGATACCATGTGAACCAAATCCAACCCATGTTGATCACGACCTATTTGCAGCACGATTTCCTTATCCCTGCATCTATTAGATGTTACATTTATATTGTGTTCAGGCTAAGTGATCTTCGGCTGTAATTCGTGGGCACTGTGTTTTGTAATTATTCTTGCGTGCAGCAGATGAACTTTATCCTGGATAAAGGATCTAACCCTGGACTCATATTTGTCCCAGCTGAGGTTTACACGCCACAGTGAATTCCATATAAAGGTCTATTTTTCTACGAGAATGTGCACCCAGGCTGTCTAAATGGATCACCTTTGACGTACAATTATTTTAAAGAGATATAGTTTTACATTACAGACACATAAAATGTTTGTTTATATTCTGAATTTCCCGTATAGCGATTCAGGAACCACGGCATAAGCCCTAATCTGCCACCTACATCAATCGTTTACTTCCATTCAGAAATAGAAGTAATATACCCATTTACAGTTGTCAACTCAATCTAAACACGTCAGTCTAACACACCAACTTCGTTCCGCTGCCACATTATCGAACGTATATTATTTAACTAAATCAGAGCACCAGAAGAAAACGTATTGTAAATGTGCAAAAACTTCATTGGTATCTAAAACAATAGTCTAGAGAGAACAGTAATGATTTATGAATGGCCCAACGTAATGAATGATGCCTACAAATGTATCAAAAGGGAAACTAGAAGCAATATATTGTCCCGCATAGTTTGATATACGAATTGCTTAGCTCATAAAACATCCGTACCCTAATTAACAACGAATCAAACAGGGAAGAAGGGAATTCCTATCAACGGTTTCTACCGTGTGATTAATAGGATTTCTTTAAATTTGGCATTCTCAACAACAAATGACCGTACCAGTTCCAGTCAATATTTTGCTGGAAGTAAATAAATATGAAACGAAAATGTGTATACATCTTAAACAGTAAAGGCCGAGTAAGCACATAACAACTATCCCATATTATTCCTCAGAAAGTTTCGAGGCACGAAGTCATTCAACTAGGAGTTATTCGACCGTCAGTTTAACCAAATATGGATCCGAAGATAGATCAGGCTATGTATCTGTATCATGCATAATTAACATAAGAGAAATAGTCAAGAAACATAAATTAGCTTCACTTATATATTGTTTCCTTTGGTTTGAAGACATGTAATATTATATATTCTTATATGCCTTCGTCAAAGTTGCATTTTCAGAATCGTGTCTTATTTGTTGTTGATATTGCATTGACGTGGAAACCATTGTGCCTAAAATAATATAGAGTATTATTAGAAACAAAGCCATGTACACACATGTATTATACACCTTATGTTTTAATTTGATAAATTTGTACATGGATTAACTAGGCCAGCTGTTACGTCTATTTGAAAGTAGAGATGATAATGTGCTCAATGTGGACTGAGTCACATAGGAAACTTTCATACAAACAAATGAATGAACCTGATGTTCAAAATAGTCACAAAAAACTGAGAGACACCGTAATGAAAGTATCATTCCGATCCTTTAAACAGCGCTTAAGGATAAATGTTTGGGACGTTTCGCTAAAAGAAAGGTTCAGACTATGACGAGTGTCCAATGAGGTATATTACAATAGTACATAAATGCGTACTGAGGGCACAGGCTTTCACGTATCTATGAGAGTTGTACCATTGTATATGTGATTGTACTAAATTCGCGTAAAGCATTTGCGCTGGCTGAATTGACTGTCCCGCACATGTCGCTTTGCAATTTTCCACGTTAACTTTCTTGATACAATGTTTCGGATTTAATATGGCGAGAGATGCAATAGAGGTCATAGCATAGATGGGGTCCCTACAAAGAGCATGAATGTGATCATTTATAAGTATTTATTATTTAGCTATAATAAGAATGGCAAAATTATACTTACATTTTGCATTTTGATTTTCCTCAAATTGCATTTTCTTAGTTCTGCCAATCCGAATAACATGATATGTCATGGCTTCTAAAGCTTAATTACACATTCCGAATAGCGCTTTTAATTTTGACTACATTTCCCACTGCATTGTAATTATCCGTATTGCACTCAAACTGGAGAAAATGTGATATACCGCAGAGCTTTATTGATATCTACAGTTTATAGAATTCGTATTTCCCGAACATTATGATTCCAAACATTCAATGACAGGTTAGAAACACCATTGCAGCTGGGTGCAGATCGTCCCTCCATACTCAAATCACATACACCTGTTCTCTTTATGGAATAGACACAGGTAATAAATCCAGTCCATTATCAGCAAAATTGAGAACATTCAACAAACACCATTGATTCTAGATTAACCAGAAAAGCTATTATATTGCACGTTCATTCACACTTCGATTTTGATCCTGCGAAGACAGAATTAGTACAATAACAGAGTGCTAAAAGTCATTAAACTGACATAACCTTTATTACATTCCATGCTAAATCATTTGCAACGCATCCACTTAAAACGCCAACGATATATTATCTATTTTTAATATTCATACAGAAATCTTTAAATCAAAAATTAGTTTTCATGATATTAGATTTGGAGATAATACAAGAATGTATAAACTTTGTGAGGAAAAACTAATTCATTATTAAAGAGTTTAATTGCGAGCATGCTCCGTTGTTTTATCTAGATCGTGCCTCGATGTTGCAACACGCACTTCAGATATTCCTAAACTTATGGGAGCATATATCTTATTCTCTTGTGCTCTTCTTGATTTCGTTTTACCCCAAATATTATTCAAACAAACATATCTCCCCGTTGCATATACATTGAAAACTGTAAGAGAGTTGGCATTTTTAAGAGTAGTTGGTTCATGTTTTATATACATAAATAACGCCTATACATATTTATACAGAATCATATTTATATTGGGGGTAAAATTATTTCTACATCATGTACACTCATGTACATTATTCTTGCAGCTATTCCTTGTTCCGATATAAAACAAGACTGAAAAATCGACCAATACGTCTAGCATTATGCATGTTAATCAACTATCGCATGGCATTTACCAAAATTATGTCACTTTAGACATGTGTGAGGATTCATTCTATCGCACATCGACCTCAATTTGATTTAGATAAGATGCATGAACGCAACTTAGCGTTGATGCAAGCAAGTCAGAAAGTAAATATTCTTCTTTGGATTTTAAATCAGTAAATATGTTACTTTCGTAGATTTTGCAACTGTGTGAAAATGTAAATGAGATCAATTTAAACGGAGATCTTAGCGTGATGTATATGTAATTTAAAGTGTTGTTTGTGTTTTTCGCCATGATTATATGGTAGGCATAATTGTATTTTGTCGTTGACCCTGTCAAAAACCTAGCACACTGTGAGCCTGGTCTGTAACATTTAATTTTTGTAAACAAATATTCCATAATTAATATTTGTCTTGTAGGGGGAGTAAAATATTACGACAATTATCAATAGATATGGCATGAGTTTGGGGGTCTTCGTACTCGATTTTTGTCATATATTGTATTACAAATGTGATAATAGATTTTATCCCTTTACAATTTAAAATATATGAACACGTCATCTGCTTACATTATGGATATACCGTTGTCTCTTATGTCTTTTAGTAATCCTGTTTGCTTGAAACATTATTCTTTCTTGAGATACCGCCAGAAACTGAGTCATTTTGCATTGTTGGGTTACATTTATAAGACCATAGGAATTGTTTATTCAAACTATTAATTTTTGGAACTACGAAATTCTAAATAATATTCTTGCATGGAAAATAAATGTTTCATTATAGTAGACGCCGTATAAGAAATTGTCAGGCCAATGGTTTTAGTTTATGTCTCTTCGGTAATTGAACTAGAAGCCTTTACTTGTCCTTGATAAATTACCTACATATTTATATGATATATAGGCGCCAACATATCGCTGTTCTTAGAAAAATAACCATATATCATTGAAATTATCGTGCTGTATTTGTATTGTAGTACTAAAACGATATCATCAACAAGTATTTAAAAATAAATCGCACAAATGTTTTGTAAATACCTAAAAACAGTTGGGAACAATGATTATAATCAAACACATGGATTAGTCTGAATATTTTCCCAATCATTACAGTCGTGATATATGTTTTGCATTACATTTGATTCAAACTATTTGCAACTGTCCCATTATCAAAACGGTATTATTGAACTGATTCAGAGCAGTACAAGAAAAGATATTGCAAATTTGCAATCACTTCAATGCTATCTAAAAATAATATAGAGGAAAAAGTAATGATTTATTTATGATTTAAGGTCCTGAACGATGCTGAAAAAGGCATCAAAGGGAAACGGAAAGCAATATATCTTCCCACTGTGTTTGATATACGGATTGCTTAGCTCATAAAACATCCGTTCGCTCATTATCAATAAATACAGAAGGAAGAACAGGAATACCTAGCAATAGCCTATATCGTGTGCATTTTATAATTGCATTATATTTGGCATTCTTGCAAACAAATGACCGTACCAATTCCAGTCAGCATTTAACTGGAAGTAAATAAAGATGAAACGTTACTGTGCATACATCGTTAGTAGTAATGGAGAAATAGGCACATAATTAATGGGTAGTTTGTTTTATATTTATCTTGATATTTAAGAAGCATGAAACAATGATCACACATTATTCCTCGGAAATTTTCGAATCTTGAAATCGTGTAATTAGGAGCTCTTGGAACGTCAGTTCAAACAAGGTACGGATCCGTACATCAGTTATCATTAGAAATGGAACTTCATGCTATGTATTTGCAACATGAATAACTAAAACAAAACGAGACAAAGATTCAAGCATTGTCAATACGCTTAATTTATATATTGCTACCCGTATATGTTTAAACACATATTATAATATTTTCTCTTTTTGTTTCCAACAACGTTGCATCGTCTGCATCTTGCTATATTTATGACTCTGAACACATTGATATTGATCCGCTGTGTACGAACATTGTGCCTAAAATAGTATAGGGTATAGATAACTATTGTGCAAACAAATCATGCACACGCATACGCAATATACAATTTAGGTTTCAATTTGTTATATGTGTTTGTGGATGAACTATGCCAACTGCTTCTTCTATTTAAAAATATAGATGGTAAGGTGAACAATGGGGACTGACTCAGATTAAACAATGTCCAACAAACAAATGAATGAACCTGATATTCGCAATATAAATAACAAACGTCAGAGACACAGTTTTGAAAGTACCATTCTGATCATGTAAACAGCGCATAAGGATAAGTGTTTGGCATTTTTTGTTAAATTAATAGTTCAGACTATTTCCAGTGTTTTTTGTGGTATAAGACAATAGTACAGAAAAGCGTGCTGGAGCACAGGCTTTCACCTATATATATCAGATAAGTACCATTGTATAAGTGAATGTACTATATTCGTGTTAAACATTTCTGCTGGATGTACGGACTGTCGTGCACGTGTCGCTCTGCAATTTTCCGCGTTAACTTTGTTGATACAATGTTTCTGATTTAATCTGGTTTGAGATGCAATAAAGCTCATAACATAGCTGGGGTCCTTACCAGGAGCATGAAAGTGTCCAAGTATAAGTATGTCATCTTTTGCTGGTAATATGACTAGCAAACATATAATTACATTTTGGATTTTAACTTTCCTCACAATTTACTAAACTAAGCCAATCCCAATTACAAGAGATATGCCATGGGTTCTAAAGCTTGATTATACATTCTTTAATTGTATTTAAATTTTGGTTACATTTCCTACTCAAGTGATATTATCCTTACTGCACACAAATTGTAAAATGTGGTATCGTATAGCGTCGCATTGATAAATGCAGTTGATAGAGTTCATATTTTGCTAACATTATGATTTCAACATTCAGTGAGAGATTAGAAACACCATTTCACCTGGGTGAAGATCGTAGCTCCATACTCAAATCACAGACATATGTACTTTCTTTGCAGTTTATAGGACTCATGAATCCAGTTAATAATTAGCGAAATGTAGAAGAATCAAAATATATGCCATTCATTCTAGATTAACTGGAAAAAAAATAGCAATGCGTATTCATTCACAATATCACTCTAACTTTATATTGCAAGCAAACCAGAAGGATCCACCCACTATATTCAAACGTCGATGTGCAGTGGTGCCATGTGCGCAGTACTATTGTTATTTTGTACCGATGCATCTACGGTTGTGTATTTATTTTGGAATATTGTTGCATTTGTGTGCCTTTCTATGACGTCCTTCTATGAGTTCGGGTGGGGTGCTCCCAATATTTTATTTAAATTACTATGGAACTCCCACCCTGGCTCGCTTTTGTAGGAAGTTACATTAGTGATAGAGAGAGGTAAAGCTCCAAGTCCCCAGTCAGCAATGCCGACAATTGCATTATTGAAGACACCAAGGTTAAATTCAAAAGAATAACAATTTAAAAGATAATAATTGCTCAACCAATCTTCTTCCTCTAAGCCATGCAACAACCTATTTCATCACGTAATTATAGTGTGAGATGGCTTTCCCCTGTAACTGGTTTCTACACATCTGTGTTCTATTCTGCCAATTCCTTTCCTCCTTCCGGCGTTCTCGGAAGTACGTTTCTTCCTATGCTCTTCCCCTTCTTGTCTCCTTTTATCCTCTTCCTTCTCTCTCTCTCTCTCCCTCTCTCTCTCTCTCTCTCTCTCTCTCTCTCTCTCTAGCGACTAGGATTGTTCTCTGCCTACTACATTGGGCTATCCTGTCTCCACTCTCTAAGACTCGGGACTTAACTACCAGGTAGTTCTGTCCCCAAAAGCTTTCTGCGAAAAACAAAAGGACGTTAGCATGTCTCTTTAGCTTTCTCGCCTCACACTAAATCAACAATCAATAGTATACACACACACACACACACACACACACACACACACACACATATATATATATATATATATATATATATATATATATATATATATATATATATATATATATATATATATATATATATATATGTATATATATGTATATGTATATATATATATATATATATATATATATATATATATATATATATATATATATATATATATGTATATATATATATATATATATATATATATATATATATATATATATATATATATATATATATATATATATATATATATATATATATATATATATATATTCTTAATCTCATTATTCTGAACAATATCACAACAATCAGACGCATTTTTGTACATACCACTCCCACAAGTGTAAACAGTATTCAAATATCCATATTATGCAATTTTTACATGCTGCAACCATTTCCGAAGTTACGATTCAATTCAACAGTTGCAAAATCTAGAATATCACATGAGCAAATACACTAGTTTAATATGACCATTGAAAAAGTAACCAAATAGCGAATAACAATATTAATTCTGACTACGAGTTAGCAATCTACATAATCATAGCTCATTTATCAAGTACGCATGTTACAATTACAATGATGTAACATTCTGCAACAATCGAGCAAATAACTCATTGACCTTTACGAAGCTTTCTGTCCTTATAAAGTACTAATGGTTTTCCTGCCAGTTCAGGAGTGGCATCCTCGGGGTAGGTTGTTGCTTGATCGGTACGATGGCTTACAATCACTAATTCGTTCCCAGCCCAAATGATTGTCACATTCTGGTTCGAATTGATGGCCCCACCCTCCCTCAGTTTCGATTGGATATCAATTCTACCCCAGTCGGTCCAGATTAACAAACGAGCCTCAGGCTTTCTGTCAACACGGGTAGATTTATAACAGCAAGAAGGATCCTTTGTTCTAGAACAAAGCTTCCAACGTCTACATGTGAGATTTTACATCCAACGAAGCGGGGCTCATGTACAAACACGAAACGCTACGACACCCGCAGGGTCTACATATACACATGGCTGCTAACCCATTCTTTTGTTCCTGACTTACGTAATCGCCGGCAGGCAAACGTGACAATTTGTATTGGAAATGCACGTTTATTCGCTTAGATGCTTCATTCCCTCGGGTTGTGAAGCATCCATAAAAACAAACCCTTGTTCATATTTACCTACACAAACGCAATAATCTGTAACTATTGCTCAGGAAATATATGATGCATTTATGTGCTCCCCTGAGATTATTGATGCCTTTTGATATCATCTTTACCTCGATTTAGATCACAAAGCTGGATACATTTTGCTAGAGTAAACGATACCCATATTTTAAAAGGGTACATACATTTATACCTCGAATAATTCCACCCGTTGTCTGCAAAATGTTAATACCTTGGAAATTAAAATATTACATAATTTCGGTTATAAATTCAATTGTCTTATATATTTTGTAAATAATTCATATCACACCGTGTGCAAACAAATCCATTAAGGAAGAAATCATGTTTAGTAATGACACTGTGCATTTTCCACCAAATAGTTTGTGGTTTATCATGTTCACAAAGTTCCTATCATCATAAAACATTGTCAGTATATCCACGACGCTACATAATTATATGTATTCCAAACACGGACATATAAATATGTTTTGTTTTATTGCCCTCAAACATTCCTCATAAATATAAGATATAAATTCGCATCATATGAAATGCAGCAGCCTCAAAAGTGTATCACATTTTCTGATTTCCAATGGGCAACTGTAATTTTTATACTGCAGATATACTGCATAATCAATGAGATTTGTAATGCGTCATTCAGAAAATACACATCGGCCGGGATTGTTGTTACTTGTTCATTTTCACAAGGCCTTTAATTATATTTCATAAAGATTTGTATTGATTTATGTAATTTTACCATTTTTAGTCACATGATATAACATTGTACTAAAAGCATTGCACAGCTATCATTGTATCCGTTGTTCAAAATTGATTCATTTCTAATTTCTTTGATATCAAATGAAGAGTCAGAAACTGTCACGAAAATCACCCTAATTATTCTTGATATGCACAGTTTTAATATCTGATTCAAAAGAATGCAGTTTTTAAATGGTTTGCAGGTGGCACAGCATTAATAGCACCTTTTCGACTTCAACAGTTGTATATCAGATGATGGTTCTTTTTGGTAATAAAAATAGAGTGCTTTAAAAAGTATTATAAATTAAAATATCAATGGGAAACATAATAATAATAATGATAATAATAATAATAATAATAATAATAATAAATAATAATAATCATAATTGTGATGATTATACTACTCCTACTACTACTACTAATAATAATAATAGTAACATCATTAGAGGAATATAACTGCAGTCTAACACAATAATAAATAATGACTATCTAAGGGAACTCTTTAAAATTTCATTCTAAAAGAGAGATAACATAAGAAAAGAAACTGTTGTACAACGAGTCACTGATTTTTTATGCATTGGATAGTTCATACACTAGTTCATAAAGTTCATACGCATATAATACAAATTTCGCATTGAAACATAAAATATGGAATTGATAAAATCTAACATCAATGATGAGCACGAGAGCAAACTGACATGATGCTAGGCGATATTTGAAGTCAAGGAGTAAAGTACACTTCCATTAATTCAATCGATTTTAATCAAGTTTCGACAGAAATAGTAAAATAACAGAGTGCTAAAAGACATCAAGCTAATATATCCTGTGTTACATTCCATGTTAAGTCATTTGCAACGCATCCACTTAGAATGCCAACAATACGTTTGTATGTATCACTAACAATAATCCATATTTCTTTCAAGTACAATTAAAAATTTGTTTATGAAATGAAAATTTGGATATAATACGAAAATGTGTAAAATTTGTGAGGAAACATGTATTCAGTAATAATGACTTTAAGTATGAAGACATTATTGGGTTTACTAACATGCTTCATTTTTAAAACTGTACTAAGCTTCAGATATTCCTAAACTAATTGATTCATCTGTCGTATTCTCTTGTGTCCTTGCTGCTTTAATTTTACACCTTTCTCTCCCAAATATGGTTCAAACAAACATGCATCCCTTTGCTGATTCGTTCAAAGCTATAAGAGTGGGGTCAGTTTTTCTTAAGTGTATTTATTTCATATTTTGTATACATAAAAAATGTATCATATGTATCTATAGAGCAAATAATAAGTTATACTTCATTAACACTTAGTACCTATAATACACGCGCCTCGTCCACTTGATTCGAAATAAAACAGGACTGTAAAAGTGGACCCTCCGTCCAGCACTATGTCGCTCCAGATATGGGTGATGATTCAACCTATCGCACCCCGACCTCAATTTGAGTGGGATAATAGTGTTAACGCATGCCAGACATACATAAATTATTCTTCTGCTTAATTTTGCAGTCATTCAATATGACCCTTTCATAAATTTTGCCACTGTGAGCACATTTGAACGAACTCAATTCAGTGGGAGATAGTTGTGTGATGTGTATTTAATTTATAGTGTTATTGGTGTTTTTCGCCATCATTATGTGGTATGCATAATAGTGTTTTGTAGTTTTCCCTTTCAACATTTTAGCTCCTTTCATCATGGCCTGTAACAATTAATTTTGTAATCAAATATTGAGTAGGTAATATTTGTCTCGTAAAGGGATTAACATATTATAAAAAAATATCGGTAAGGAAGAACTGGTTTTGTTTGCGTCTTTGTATAAGATATTGGAATTTCAACATGAAGAGCAAGTTGTGCTCGAAATGTATTATGTTCTTTATTATACGTTTGGTAACAGATTTTTTTCCTTTACAATTTAAAGTGCATAAAAGACGAATTTTCTAACTAATACATGCTGTCTCGTGGTTTATATCGTTGTTTTAGTAATCATGTTTACTTGAAACATTATTCATTCTTGAGATAACACCACAAGCTGAGTCATTTGCATTATTGGGTTAAGTTTTTGATTTCGAGGGAATTATTTATTCGAAATATTATTCTCTGGAATTAGGAAGTTCACAATAATCTTCTTGCATGGAAAATTAATATGGAATTATAGTGAACTTAGACAATGACATGTATGGTTATATTATTGTATATTATTGGGTGACTATGATTTTTCTATGTGGTTTATGTCTAGCTAAAACATTGAGGTCCCATTAGCGTTACACAATATAATATGTTTTGTGTTAATGAAACATTACACACCATTCAACAAATCCATACAGCTGTACACCAATCGCGTTCACTTCATTGCCAATTAATAGTCCTCCAATTAAATCTGTGTAATAATGTAAATCCAAATGCAACGAAGGGATTAAATATTTCGTAATGTTTTGCGATCAAATGAATTGAACCTTTGAGTCTGTAATTATGGTACAGTATCGAATAATTTTCATTTGTTCCTGTCCTAATTTCTAGTCCACTGAGTAACCAAACGTGTTTCATGAAGGTAGACGCCACATAAGGAATTAGCAGGCCTTTAAATTAATTTATGTCGCTTCGGTCATATTTCATTGAAATCATAGTTCTGTTTCTAATTAATTAGCAATTACAAATATATAGAATTCATAAGCAAATCACACGAATGTCTTGCATACCTAAAGAAATTAGGGACTAGGATTATAAAAAAATAAATGGATTATTCCGAACATTTTCCTAGTAATTACAGCCGTGATATCTTTCTTGTATTACATTATATTCAAATATAATAAAACTGAGTTAGTCTCTAAAAGCTATGGTAGTATAGAGTAACCAATAAAGTACCTAGGTTATTTAACAATATAAACAAAGCTTCTTGATGTTATCAATACATACAAAATAGACTAAAGACTTCCTTTATTGCTTGAAATCGACACACATTTGTTGTTTTACTTTTAACTTTTATATATTTTTAATATGCAATGACAGCATAAGGTTCCTCAATAAAATAATAATACCGAAAAAATTTTTGGAGTTATATATGTTGAAAGTTAAACAAAACATTCTGTACTTTTAGTGGCTGCACTTGAACTCATCACCAAGGCATTCGCTTCTCTAACGCAAACCATGTTCTAGTAAGAAATTATATATATCTTATTAAAGATCTTACTTTTAGTGCATATATTAGTGCTGGAAGTGGCGTTACCCAACTGTTCGATTGCGCATTCAAATTGTTAGCACTTCGATATCATATTAATAATTCTTATGCATATGAATGACCGCATAAACGCTTGACAAGGGTGAACATAAATCGCTTATGGACTGGTCCTGATGTATACTGACATGCCCAACACAAACACGCACTGTATGAACAACACCAGTACTAGTCTTCGAAAAACATGGTCGTTGGATGCAGATTATATTGTAATTAAAAGGAAAAAATACATCATTTACCTCGAACAAGTAGTCAAATAATATCAGACAGAGGTCTTAAGATACACAAGATCCCATGAAACCATTAACCATTCTGCATATAATCGCGATGGTAACATCTTTCACGACTTTACGTTGAGTCATCATGATTATCGGTATTATGAAACACACCAGTAACTGGTAATGTTAACGTGGAATGTACAACCGAACCTTGTACACATTTTGCTGCCTACTCGGTTGACCCCAATCATTTATTATATTTATACGTATCCTTGCAACACCATTTGACTTTTCTTTTATTTAACCCTGGAGGGACAATGCTACCTACTATTATTTTATTCCTCTATACCTGTACAATCTATGTCGTAGGGCACATGTTTTCATTTTGTTGTCAAGGGATTACAAGCACCGGAACGTTAATAAACTCCACCATTATTAGTTGTATTTTCATTCAAGAACATGAATTATCATTTAAATAGTCAATTTATATTTATTAGTGTTACACAACTAGGTGTGTTGCCAATTTACATTTAAGTAGGTTTAACAACAAAGTGTTCTTCATACATTGTACGACTCGAGTTGTTGATATCAATCTTGTTGAGTTGGTGCTGTTTAAATATCGAACAGATAAACGGCAAGCGCGTAACGTTAACATTGTACATATTGTGTTTAGGTTGATGGACGCTGTCACAAAGAACCTGATTGAGATCATTGAAAACGGCAGAACCAGACACGCTCTTACATACATTTCGTTTGTGTAAGCCTATGTAGAAGATGTTGCAGCTACAACAAAACAATAAATGAATGTAGTAAATCGTTGATACGATACCAAACATTTAGGCTAATGAAGGAAATAATTAACTGATACATGAATGACAACTTATTGATTTTTTCGTGATACTGATTACGGTTTTGATAAATTCAAATCTCAAATCGTAAAGGTTCATGCGTCTGGTAAATCATAGCTTGTACCACTGGAATTATTGTTTTGACAATATCGATATTAACTGGTGTTAGTGTGCCACTGTCATTATTTTTCAATACAAACAATAATACTTATTTGTTTAGATCTACTTGCAGCAATGTCTCAATAAGATTGGTGAAATAACTGATTGCTATCAAGGATAAATGATTATCATTGTCGAACTCGAGGTAACGATAAACGATAAAAAGGTGTATGTTAGCGGATTTACAGACATCAAACGTTGGGTAATTAGATTACAATTGAAAAAAACAAAAACATTTTACTGCGAACAAGCAGCTTAGCAATCATCTGAGATTTACTTCGTAAACATCATCAAAGTGATCATTCACATATCCATAATAGCGATGAAGTACGTTATTGGCAGATTTTACTTGGTAAATGTCATCAAATAAACTTCCATACATGGTTTAATGTTTGTTTTTGTTTCCTCTTGCAATTAGTTTTTATTGGTTAGTGCAATATGGTGCATACGCTTGCGTCATTCCAAGAGTACTTTGCATGACATAGGAACGAAAGCCCGCGACCTATATCAATATCCAGAATCACAAAGTCAAACTAACACACTACTTACTTCAAAAACGCACGCGTCCTCATTCGTTTGATATGTGCTTCTACCGCTAATCTGTACATCTAACTTTGTCTGGTTTCTCTTAATCTTCATTTATATTACTGCATATAATTATCACAGTAATTGGCACAGAAAACTACAAATAACTGGGTCAGATATTTAAGACATTGGTAAACGTATACCTCTAATAGTTCCAATTTCCTAGTCATTAAAGCCAATCAAAGTATTAAGCATGTTTATGTATTTCATCGTATGTTAGACGGAGTAAATACTACCTGTTATATGGCTGAATATGTTTATTTAAGGAGTACAAATTTATCAAACCAGCAAACTGTGATTTAAACAAATGGGTGAAGAATTATTTGCAGTAGTCAATCGGTTATGTAAATGTTTGCCACTCGCTAATAAGGTGTGAATCTCATAGTGATCTTGTTGAGCAACATTCCAAATTTCATTATTATTAACTAATGCTAATCTGTCAAATATAATAAGATTGCATGTAAAGTGCAATAGGTTTTGTATGCATTACTGAACATTAAAAGTTAGTTAATGTTATTAGTTTATTTCAATTAGACAAAAATATATTAAGATATGTTAAGATTCATGCGGTCCTGTTTTGCAATACATTTTCTTTCAATGAAACGTTCCAAATATGGCAACCCGATAAGCGTAGGTAAACTGTTCATGACATATCTTCCATCACATTTCCTATATTTTGATTGTACAACATAAAGTATGTATGGGGAACACGATTAAGTAGATAATGTGACACAATTATGTATGAAGACTAAACCTGGAATATAAAATTAACTAAAATTACAAAATAAAGAAATAAATAATTGCTACTATGACCTGACTCTATAAATGATATACCTACATAAGTAATAATAAGTTCACTATTTTTTGTTGTTGCTCTCATAATGTTTTGTCAAGAGAGTCAAGACTAAGATATATTTATATCAGGACAATGTGTAGTCTTGATTATAGCATGTATATAATCAAACGTCAATCAATTTGTCGGTTCCGTCTTTCATTTAACTTGCTAGCAAAGTTGATGTCAAACTTATCTTGTCGAAGGAGGTCAAATTCTATTATGCGCTACGTGGATAGTTTTATTACTGTAGAGCATGATCATGAGGATAAGACAAAAATGCTCAGTAAGGATGATTTAATATTAATGGCGCTAGACTCGTATTAATGCATTCAAGTATTAACAAAATATATCATCGTACAAAACCAAAGTAAGCAAATAACTTCTCCTTGACATTACGAAAACATTGAACTCAAGATCACACTATTATTAGCACGTCGATATCTATGCTAAAGCGGCAAGCGATCACTTTACATACTTAAATGCCCTGTCTTAATCATGATTTTTGTAAAGAATGAATAAAATCTAACAAGGCGTTTACAAAATAAGTACCTTTAGCCAAGATATGCACAAGACGTTGTCGATGTACACATTTACCATTTATCGTGCGAAAATTGTCTTTCATCAAATTACCTTATTCTGCGAATTTATTCTGCCACCAAACTGACTGAAACTCTCTGTTATCCATGTTTAAACAAAAACCAAATTAAATATTAATTGCAGCATAGTTACGTCCTAAAATATGAGGCATTTGATAACAGCGTCCCACATACATTGTATTTTCGATGATGACCAGTGTTGCAGGTAAAGTTGTATAGTCCATTTTCATGTGGAAAAAACCATTATTGCATAAGTTACTTTCCAAATTCATTTGTGCTTGAGAAGATAAAATGTCGATCGAGGACTCCATCATAAAGCATCACTCCATTAATACTTTTTAGGACAATGGACGTAGTTATTCCTGCTGTTCATATTTGTGTCATAACGCTATCACCGTTACACAATTCGAACATTTTGCATGCACCTTTGACCGACGAAATCTAACGTATTGCGCTTATAGTACTGTTGGGGAATTTATAATGTTCTATTTACATTAAAATGTTTTTAAGTTGCATCAATTATGATAAAACCCAATGTTGTTTCCGGCCTTCAAAATTGTTTCATGAATGTGAGAATATTATTCCTGCATTATATATCGTTAATGAATAGGACAAATTATCGTTGGCATACGGAGTTTGCATGAAAATTTGAGACTAGTTGGCAGATGAAAACTTTGAGGAGATTTTATCTTAATGAGTTCACGCTAATCCGAAGTGGTCCAAATATAAATGAGCATTTTACTAATTCCACGCAATGTCTAAATAACTAGCTATAATTTCTAAACAATAATTATATTTAACGGAATGATTAAAGCATAAACTAAGTATTTGTTTGTCAATTCCCAATTTATTCATTTTTTTGCTTGACCTATCAATGAATCATTATAACGGACAATCCTAATAGTAGCGTACACTACGCTGGGCCTACCATTTTTATGCTTTTCCAAACTCAACTGTTACACAATCGTTAGATTTTCTAACCTAATATCATGGCTGATTGATATGTGTGTAAACTTTTGGTTACTATCAAACATACAATTTACAATCAACGTCAAATGATCCGTACACATTTAAATATAAATAACAAAATATCTAACTTTATACTATACTAAAATTAGTATTCTGTCCCTATGTAGCAAATTCGAAATTTGTTTTTAAATTGTGTTGGTATGTCTCACAATAAAAACAAGCAACACTACTAGAGAAAATACACCCATAGTGACAGTTCCACAGTTCTTGTGGAGTATTAGAAACAATTTAGTCTAAATATTTTCGAACGCTTAAAGGCTACATTAACACATCAATAACAACAACAACAACATCAGTAGCAAACATTTGACTACTATTGATTGTTACCTTAACTTTGCTAACATGTATTATGGAGTTAGTGCATATTGCGTTTACTCAAATGATGTTAGTTAAACGGACTGAAAATAAACCTGTGACGTATTTTAGACATTGCATTTGTAATTATTTTCTGTTATACTCTCTTTCTATTCTTTAAAGACCAAGTAAAATCAAGGATGTTCAGCATCCAATTTGTCATAAGTTGTATCCTAAGTAAATAAATCTGGGAAGCCTAGAATAAAACAAATATTTTGGGATAGAATATAGTTATGAATTTCAGAAAGTGATGGCCAAAGTTCAAACTTGTGTAGACACTACGGTTAATGGTGTACACATTTCTTTCATTATTTCATACAGACCTTTCTATTATTATATAGGGTGTGTCTGTTCCTACAAAGAATATTCGCTAGTAGGTATTTTTTATTATGACATCTCTTTTAGTTCTAGTTCCAAATTGGTATGAAATGGATGAACTGCAGAGCCGTATTGTCTGTTATTCATTCTAATAAACTGTTATGACAAATCTTATTTTGGAGCACTTAAGCTGGACGAATTTCAGAGATTGCGAAATCAAGGCATCTATGAGATGTACTTTTCTTTTTGATATAATGATGGGTTTTATAGTTCCCATTATTTATTTTACCACTAAATATAACGTACAAAAGGGATTGGTTTTCCTCAAACTCAGATTGTTGATGTGGTTACTAGGTTAATGATTTAAGTAGCTGAAACACGGTTGTATTTTTGTATTAAAGATACATATTTTGCTATTACCAGAATCAAAATAAACTTTTATTTCCTATCATTGAGATACAATTATATTCTTGTGTATATATCAAGGTTGTTGTAAATATGTCAGTAAGTTATCACTTGGATGCACTTCGGGTGCCCTTGATTGCTAAGTTTAATTTGTAAAATGTGTGAATACAATAGTGTTATCGAGCTAACTTTACAGCCTAAACGCTGCTATATGATAAGGCTCATATAGTAGTTCTAACTGTATTTACCACATCTCGATAATAATATCACAACTGTCAAACCAGAACAGGAGAAACCCCCATTATTGGCTCAATTCTGTTCTGCAACTGAAATTGCATCATTTTCACGTAGACGGTTCAGCTTTTGTTTCTTGCAACATGCACTTTAGTATAATGCTTGTGCTATACAAGACTTCATGAAGACCCAGGTAAAACATGCTAAATGATACATGCAATCATTGCTTAATCAGTTGATATGGCTTGTGAAATAGAATGCAGAATTTTAATTTGTGGGCCTTCCACTCTGACCTATACTACAACTGTGTAACAGAATTGAAACCGAGTGGGCTTTAAACTAAATGAATAACATAAACAATGTTCGTTAATGACGAGACTTGTGAAATGATGTGATGTGATTTGGATTTTCAACGAAGCTTTAACAATTGTTTAGTCATATCGCAACGATATATGCAATGTTGCATTTTATAGTCATGTCTAGCACAGCGGCATCATTCAGCAGCAATGTAGCATGATGGCCCACCCAGTCACATTATCCTGACACCAGGCCGACCAGTCATAACACTAACCTCTTAATGCTGAGCGCCAAGCGAGGCAGCTGTTAGTACCATTTTGTAAGTCTTTGGTATGACTCGGGCGAGGATCGAACCCGCGACATCCCGCAGCCAAGGCGGACTCTCTAACCAATATGTTGTCGGAGTAGTCTACGAGACTTGTGTTTTGTACGATAAGATGATGGTAGAAAAATTTATCATCCGACTATCACAAAATCCCTACTCACATTCAGAAATGAAATATCTATATATCAATCTATCTATCTATCTATCTATCTATCTATATATCTATCTATCTATCTATCTCTATATCTGTCTGTCTGTCTGTCTATCTATCTATATATCTATATATCTGTCTATATATTTATCTATATATCTATCTATCTAATTATATATATATATATATATATATATATATATATGTCTGTCTATCTATCTATCTACCTATCTACCTATCTATATATCAGTCTATATATCTATATATCTATCTATCAATCTATATATATCTATCTATTTATCTATCTATTTATTTATGTATCTATCTACATTGCTATCTATATACCTATATATATATCTACCTATCTACCTATCTATCTATCTATCTATCTATATATATATATATATATATATATATATATATATATATATATATATATATATATATATATATATATATATAATGATAATGACAACGATTGAGATGAGGACAAAACAGTGCTGAAATTGCCAATCATAATGATGACGAATGTTAATAAAACCGATTTGGTTTATACAAATGACACAAAACAAAATATCATGGCTCGAGTTCATCGATTCATACTGGCTCAACTTCGCCCGTCCCCAGTTTCAGTCTGGCTCACCTACACTCTCCACCAGTTTCAGTCTAGCGCAAAAACACGTCCCACCAATTTTATTTACGCTCAAAAACTCCTTTCACCAGTTTCAGCCTGGTTTACCTACATCCCCCTCCTCCAGTTTCAGCCCATTGACTGTAGTTTTATGATTGCAAACCGACACTATGTGAAAAGATCCAAGCGATGATGTACCGCATGTAGTAAAACCTGATATTAATACTATATAAAAAAACAAGACGTTCAAGACCCAATGGTAATGTACTCGTGCATGTCGTGAAACATTGGCATGACGCTACGAGCGACCTACAGCGATATGTGCTTATTCAGTACTTATATGTCAAGGTATTAAAAACAAGCTAATCTAAAGTCAAATATACATTGTCATCGTTTAATGCAAAACCGAACTATTGTATTGCCTTATTCCGCGACAATACTTAAATCTGTATAACCAATATTGCATTTAGTGGGTTTTACTGTGTGGTTCGCTCTGTGGAGTCTATCGAACAGTTCCGTCAAAAGAGTCACGTGCTCGCTCCAAGTTTCCATGTAGACGAATATGTTATCCACAAAGCTAACAACGCTTGCTAATCCCTTTAGCAGCTTGTGCATTAAGCGAGAACATGTGGCACTAGCACCTACTAACCCGAATTGCATTACCTGGAACTGAAAGAATCCTTTCCGGGTCGCAAATGCTGTCAATATTCTGGACTCTTGAACAATGGGATTCTGCCAATATCCCTTGGACATATATAATTTGGAAATCCACCGTTTGTCCGACAACTTCGCACATAGATTCTCCATATCTGGCATTGGTTCTGCATCTAACACAGTGGTTATATTTAACTGTCAGAAGTCGATACAGAATCAGTTCGTCTCGTCTTTATTTCTGACTAGCACTACGGGAGAAGAATATGGCGAGTTGGATGGTTCAGTCACAACATAATCAAACACTTAAGACACCTCTTCGTCCACAGATTCTCGTACGTTGTATGATACTGGATAACCTTTGATTCTAATGGGGCCAGACGTCTTCAGATACATTTTGAGGTCTACCAAGTTTGTACAACCTGGCATGTCGGTGAATATGTTCGAGTATATATCTAAGACCGCGTTAATTTGTTGACGCTGGTCTATGGTCAACTCTCCACTCACACTGACTTGATCTAACCCTTCCCTTGCAACACCCAAGGGACACTCAAAGGAGATCTCGATTTCTGAGTCTACTACTATTCGTCGATGACTGCCCTATACATGACATTTAAGACTACTTTTTCTACATTGTCGCTCTTTCTCTTGATGTACAACTTAAGCACGTTAGCATGGAAAGTCCTTAAAAAACCGTTAATCGTATAATCCATATCACCCTTGACATATTACCTTCCACTGAGGTAGTAGCTTGTTTTTGCTAGTAGGAAGAACCAGTAGCACCTGAACTTCTACAACAAATATCCTATTTCGTGCTTTGCATACATGCGTCCCGCTTTCATTAGTTCATTAAGCGTAATCTGGCATGTACTTTAAAGTTTTTCTGAAAGATCTAACACGTAAATGTAGGTAGTTTTTATTTCACCGTTCGCGACGTCATCTGTCCTAAGTTGGCGCAGTATCCACATCGGGTCTCTAACTGTTCTTCCGTGCAACAATTCGAACGGTGAAAACCCTAAACTTTATTGCGGTACTTCACGGTACGCGAAAAGAACCGTGATCAAATAGCTGACCCAATCTTGCGGACGTTCCGCGCACATTCTTCGTAGTATATATTCCCGGGTACCATTAAACTGTTCTACCAGTCCATTGCACATCAGATGGTATGATGTAGTGTTCAGTTGTTTGATGGACAACAGACTACTGATTTCACCCATTTGGTCAGAAGTGATATGGGCACCACACTCCGAAATGATTTCTTCTGGCACTCATACCCTACTAAAGATGTCAACCAATGTTTGAACCAGCCGTTTCGTTTCAGTAGCTGGTAACGCCACGGCTTTGACGCATGTGGTTGCGGAATGTACGAGAGTACGAATATTCCTGTTTTTCCTTTCGCAAACGGGTTGTATTGGTCCTACAATATCCACCGCCACTCTTTTAAACGGAGTATCTATTAATGACATCTGTCATAAAGGCAATCTTCCCTTGCATACGGGTTTTCGGCATACCTCACAAGACCGACAGAACCGTGTGACACCGCCTTTAACACCAGGCCAGTACAATTCAAAGACTCCTCTGCTGGTGGTCTTCGCCTTACCTAAGTGTCCTGCCATACTAGACTCGTGTGCCTCCATAAGTGCATGAGATCTGTATCTCTCGGGTACGACGACTTCCCAATACTTATAACCCACCGGAGTAGTAAATTCCCTATGAATTCGTTCGTTCCTCTGAACGAATCTCAAGCTGACCCCACCGATGCTGTGTTTACTTGCGAAGGATGCGATTTTCTCGACAATAGTTTTGATGGATTCGTCGCGTTCTTACTCACGTTTGAACGCGTCACGCGAAAGCCCAGAGATCGACTCAGTGACTTTAATTTCTGAAACGCATTTTTCTCTCGCCGGTTTTGTTCTCGCGTTTCGACTGTCTGGGCCAAAAGTGTCCTGAAATCCGACATTGATGGAAGACGGGAACTTTCGACATCACCGATCGTCAGATCGTAAATATGGTTTTCTATACAAAGGTCATCAACAGTTCCGGCTAGGAAGGGTGTTTCTACCATGATCCGTGCTACGGGGATACTATAGATTGTCTGTTCGAGTTGCATACATATGGACTCCCATCCGAACATTTCGTTATCCTGCACGAGACTACATTTGATCCATACACCCTTGCAACCAGTGTCATGTAATGCTACGACTTCTCGACCATTAACGAAACGTCTCTCAGTAGGTACTCGCACTTCGGGGAAAGACACGTGTCAAGTGAATGAATACCTGGTTATACATGCATAAGACTAGCAGATGTTCATTTACTCTGCATAGCCACGGCTATTTTATGTCTAGATCCCTTCATTTTTGGACATTGTACTTGAATATGACACCATTCCTTACAAAATTAACAGTGTACACTCTGACGACCTGTGTCCCTAGCTGATCTACTTGCCTCAGCTGATTTCATACGCTCTGTAGGCATAGGTCTCGTAGAATGGATTCCAGACTTAAAATCTTGTGAAACCACATTCTAAGTTCCCCCGTGAGCCTCGGCAATGTAATTGGCCTCCTTAGCCATATCCTGTACATTTGAGAAGTCTTTCCCTTTCAGAAACTGACTTAGTTCCCTCCCTACTGTGTTCAACAATTGATCTCTGAGCACGAAATCAGTGAACCGTTCAGATGTGTTCACCTCTTTGCCGCATTCATCCACCGCTGAAATAGTTCGCGATTCTAACGATGAACTTATCAAAGGTTTACTCCTTCACGGGCTTGCAATACCTGAACGTTTTACGGAAACCCTGTTCAGTCAGCTCATACCGTTTTAGAAGTTCTTCTTTCAGGACATCGTAATTGAACACATCTTCTCTAGGAAGTCGCGAGTACACATCAACTGCTTTACTTTTTGATAAAGCACTGAGATGCAGTGCCCAGTCATTTCGACTCCGCTTCTGGTTCTCGACGTACCGCTTAAACCGATGAAGATAATTATCCATATTAACTGTTTCATCGCCTAAAGGGGGTATTTTAGGGCCCTTTAACATGCTAGAGGCAGAACAGTGTTCTCCTCTTCTAGTATTGCTAACTCTATCTGACGTTCATGATCTCCTTGCCTTATTCTTTATTCTACCGTATGACTTCGAATGCCCGCTTTGCCAACTCTACCCGCCTTTCCTCCGCTTCCCTATCCAATGCAATATTTCTTTCCTCTCTTCTCTTTCCAATGCCATCTGTCTTTCCTTTTAAATTCATTATTCTTTACCTTTTCATTCCTTTCCCAGGCTTGTTCCTCCCTTTCTAATTCCCTCATATTTACCCTTTCAACCATCTCCCGAGTTTGTTGTTCCTGAATACATTTCCTTAAACCTTCTCCATCATACCCGAGTTCTTAAATAACATATCAGTTTTGCAGAAGAGACTAACCTTATCTCCCTGATGAAAGCAACTAAACTAAAATTAATATGTATTTGAAGGTATGGAAACACGGACCTGACAAAAGCTCATAAAATAAACACCTACTTGAATTTTATTTTGTCACGAAGGTCAGACTATGGCTATATAAACAATACGTGGAGACTTTCACAAACACGATGATGATTTACTTAATCCAATGATTCTACCTCTGACACCATAATAGCAGAATTGAAACCGATTGGGGATTGGACTAAATAAATAACACAAACAATGTGTGGGAATGACGATACTTCTGTATTGTACGTTAATGCATATATATATATATATATATATATATATATATATATATATATATATATATATATATATATATATATATATATATATATATATATATATATATATATATATATATATATATATATTGTGATTCATGTATATATAAACCTCATTATATCCTCTATGCATAAGTTTCAGTCTGGCGCAACAACACCTACCACCAGTTTCAGTCTGTTTAACCTAAACCTCCCCGTCCTCCAGATTCAGACGGATGGCTGTAGTTTTGTGGTTCCAAACTGACACTCTGTGATAAGATCCAAACGATCATGTACTGCTTGTAGCAAAACCTTACTATTTATACTATATTAAAAAGAAGACGTTCAAGTCCAAAGGGTAAAGTATCCGTGCATGTCAAGAAACATGGGCATGAGCAATCTACAGCGATATTTTTCATCCAGTAACTATATTTCAATGCAATAAAAACAAGCTGCTCTAGTCATCGTTTAATGCAAAACCGAATTATTTTCTTGCTTTATTCCTTGTCAAACTTAAACCATCATTGTCTTAATAACATATGTATATATTATTTATAATATACACATATAATTTATTTTCAGAGCAGATATGTATGGTTCCGTTAGAGCTAAAGGGTTACTTATTTTTTTAGTGATTTTCTGTTAACGTTTACTTTTTAAATATGTATAATCAACTCACGATCCAATACGTCTGGAAATATATTAACCTCCATTCATAGAGGATATAATGAGGTTTATAGCAATTATATAATGTAGTAGTTGCTTTGAAGAATATATCATAATAATCATAGTGATCATAACGATGATTCGTTGATGTTGGCCGTTATGTCAGGTTGACTTTTGAAGTATTTGAAAATTAGAGGAAACTTTAAATTCCAAGGTAAAACTATTCTGTCCGATTAAAATGCATGTAATTTGTGAT
This sequence comes from Sinohyriopsis cumingii, assembly GCA_028554795.2. Classification (NCBI taxonomy): domain Eukaryota; kingdom Metazoa; phylum Mollusca; class Bivalvia; order Unionida; family Unionidae; genus Sinohyriopsis; species Sinohyriopsis cumingii. Next base: position 112,436,692 of record CM068828.1, read on the forward strand.
AATACTGTATGAAATGAATGAGTATAATAGAATCATATCTTAAAGTAATTTCTTCAATAACCATAATTGACTGGGGGCGAATTGTAAATTTCACTTGAGACATCAAAGAATGGTGTACACATCTGTGGGAGCTGATGTATGAGCTGAATGATATAATGTGTTGATCATATTTTTCTTTCAAAAAATATATGTATAGTATAGCCTGCAAAAGTGATATTTTTAGTTTGGGCTGGACAAAGACTAGACTGATGCTGTGTGTCCAACCTTATTTTTGTTAATACTATTATCATTATAATTATAAATATTATTATTATTATTATTATTATTATTATTATTATTATTATTATTATTATTGGTGATAGCGATGAATATCTATGCAATATGAGCAGTGTGATTTTTAAACCGAGACTTTACATCTAAATTATTAAGTCAGCTGAAAAATCATAAATTGGCCAGTAGCTAGGATCATATGGTTATAACAGTTTTCTAATTATGTTGCATTATACATCTATGGTAAGCCATTGTGAAGCCAACGTACAAAATTCATTATAATGATGAATTTGGTTTTTATTAAAATAGACTTAATTGTGGTCGCACCAGCTGCACAACTGGATTGAAAATAGCAATACAGTTTTGTATAATTCTTCTGTAATATTTTGGTATTTCTGTGTTGTACATGATTTATGCATTGGAAACATTTTTCATTCTTCTTATATTTGGTAAAATAATTTTGTGTTCTTAAGAAATTCATTACTTTTGTCAATATATTTGTTCATAAGCGTGCATCCATCCGTCCAGACCGCAGTGGATCCGTATGGTAATTACTTTTCTCATTGAAACATGGTCAAAAACTTGGCAGATTGAGTGGGCGACTGAAGATATTTTGGATTGTAAATTTAGACAGATGAGCAGAGAGGCATGTATGGAAAATAGCGGAAGGTAATGCCTGCCATATATATATATATATATATATATATATATATATATATATATATATATATATATATATATATATATATATATATATATATATATATATATATATATATATGTGTGTGTGTGTGTGTGTGTGTGTGTGTGTACATTATGGACTGCACCGGTGGCACAGTGGTTAGAGCGTCTGCCTCGGATACGGGAGGTCGTGGGTTCGTTCGATTCCCGGTCGAGTCATACCAAAGACTAACGAAAATGTTACTAACAGATGCCTCGCTTGGTGCTCAGCATTAAGAGGTTAGTGTTAGGACTGGTAGGCTGGTGTCAGGATAATGTGACTGGGTGGGACATCACGCTACGTGTCTGCGGCATGATGGCCCAGTCTAGATATCACTATAAACTGTCACACTACATACACCGTAGCGATATGACTGCAACATTGTGAAAGCTATGTTAAAAATCAGAATCACTCATTCACTCATATATGTACATTATGTGTACGCGGTATTTATAATATGCCACGAAATGTTTATATATTTCATTAAAAGGAAGCAAGTTTTCTTTTAAAGACAACTTCATACAATTATTGTCATATCATTGTTTCAACGTACATGATATACATATATTTTAATTTTATCACATACAAATACACATATTATACATTTGAAAGGAGTTCTGATTGACTACATGCAAATTTGCTTTTGTCGAGTTGATACATGAACTCATATGTATTTGATTCTCTAGTTTTATCCGCATAAATTTAGTCAATACAAGACATATTTATCGTTTTAAGATGAAACATGATTTCAATGAAGAAAGTAGAGCACTACAAACACTGAAAGTTCAGCCATTCAAGTATCGGCGCATGGAAAAATGCGAGTGCCTAGTCGAAGCGACCAGCCAACAGAAAGTAATGAAAACATTTAATATATTTACAGTTGATCTATGTCATTATTATGCTTTAGTTAATATTACTACAGAGCATAATATAGACTCTCTCTTTGTTTCCTTTGGTATATTTGACTTAAGGTTTCCCATCATTCATACGTCAAGAGACATCGTCCTTGAACACAACCGTAAATTCAATCGAAAATCCATGACTCTCGGCCTTTCATGGAATTGTACCCGATTCTTGATATTATGGTCCAGAGAGAGAGAGAGAGAGAGAGAGAGAAAGAGAGAAAGAGAGAGCGATAGAGAGAGAATTTCGGATTTTGGACTTTTTATATTTAATTGAAATAATATATTTTTGGAACTTTATAATAGTTTTATTAAACATCAACACAATTAAATCATTAAATACGCTACGGTATATGTGCCTTGTGACAAAGCCATTTACCGGATATTGTCCACAGACTACTGCGACTTTGTATCATTAATTATTCAAACATTGTATATAAATACATAATGAAAGTGTACACATACCGTTGCAAGGTTTTCCTCTAGCCCAGTTTGTTTTTCTTTGTCTCACTCCAGATTTATGTATACTTTGTCTCTCATGTAAAAGAGGGGATGGTGTGGGTACTGAAAGCAGAAAATATTGCCATTAAATTCTGTACCATCTTAAATTCATTTAGAAAATGTGGATTAATAATAATTTATTAGGGTATTTGCATACTGCACTAACTGTTATTGGGTTGAAATTAATCATTGTTTCTTTTCAAGGCCTAGATCAACAACACAGAGTCTCGTGGCTATTTATATATGCGCATTATTGCGCTACGGGCGGAGCACTATTTGATATAACAATATCATTGGTATATCAAAATGCTTTATACCAACACTTTAAAAGCCATTTTATTTTTAATGTATGTTGTATAAATGAGACATACTGTTTTCTATGATCTACTCTGAACTCCGTTTGAACCGACTTAGGAAAAGGGATTATATACGACATACATATTACATTTCACTAGCCTAAGGATAAGCAGATGAATGACATAGGCTTTAAATATTGAGTACATCAGCGGGTGTAGAGTGGTGGAAGGTGAAGATTGCATACCTGTTTAGGGATCATGGGCAAGTAAATTTACTATATTGACCTACATAATAAAATACACAACCTCACGTAAAAGACCAAACGAAGCATATCTTCTTGTAATTTGAAATCATAAGGAAATATTAAGGATCGATGATCATATCTGCTTTGATACCTCCACAGTGTTAGTAGATATAAATTAGTGTGAATATTTGTGATAGTTGCAATTTCTAGTTGTCGTAGTAGTATCTCTAGTGATTATTATTATTATTATTATTATTATTATTATTATTATTGCAAAAATAGTATCCCCGCCATAACTAATTTTGAATGAAGACAATATATAAAGATTCGCTAGTGTCTTGAAATCAGTTCGCTACGGTTTTTGTGCCACATTACACAACTTTGTACAATATTGATCTACTCTCTTGAGAGTCATGTAAAGTCAATATTACTAGCGAAATCAATGTAATCAGAGATTACATGTACAATCAATATCTTAGAGCGCAGTTGCCCTCGTTTTCAAAACCATTACCAAAATTATGTTGTTCGGTAGTAGTGGTCGTTGTTGAAGAAAGATATATTCTATATTTAAAACTAAAGACCCTTTTAAATGTTGTGCTGCGTGATATTTCAAAGGAAAACTACTTTGTTGTTTACGTATGTAATCGAAGCTTTTCACACAAAAGAGGATTATATTTTAGCAGATAATGAAATCTGAATTTTCAATTTAAAGTGCACACACGAGGGGATATGCTTTGATATGAGATTTGCATTGGGTTTTCAATTACGCCTTGTAGATTTTGTTCCATAATTCATCTTATAGGGTCTCACACAATATTAGAGTAATTATAGTCGCACACGAGTGGACTGGGATAGCTCTGTGTGACGCGTAAAGCTTAGTGACGTCAAATGCATTTTCAAGGTTCAACATAACACGTTGATATCTGCATATGATGTATATATTCACACATGGTGTGATCGTTCTGTTTGTTTGTTGGTTATAAACGATATTTGTGAAATCTGCTACGCTTAGAAGTTATTATACTATTACATGCAGTATTTCAAGACAGTAATTTTGTATTTAATATCACCATTTTGTTGATACCTGATGTATGAATTATATCCACAATAACTGATATTATATGATTAATGACCAGAAATAGATAGTTATATCCTAAGAGGCTTTCTACAACACTCAAGATGGATGTTTGAAGCCTTGGTATCCATCTCTCGCCCACCCACCCATATAAACAGAACCTGTATTTAACGTCTGTATCATCGCATTCACATTAGTTGCACATCGAACTTCTTAAACTAAGTAAAATAAAGAAATAAAATCGAAATGGCCTGTAAGGGTTAGTAAATAATTGAATTATCCAAGTCATAACATTGAAAGTTGGACATAAAATACACAAACTGTTATACATTGAATCCAACTTTTCCTAAAAATTATATTCAGTTTTAAAAAAAACAACGAATTTTCAGACTGAAATTCCGGTCTTGGAATTTATGGGTCTGCCAAAGGTCCTGATGTGCCAAAATGCATGTAGGTAGAACGTCCTCGAACAATTCACATTTGTTCAGGATAATATTATAGTCAATGAAACGTTTCTAGTTCTAATGAATAATCTGAACAAATGTTTCCTCACAAATAAATTTTAAACGCAGCATTAAATAAGTCTATAGACTGCTGTTGCAAGAAGCCATCATAAATTATAAAACTACATTATCCCCCTCCTTGCTTTTATTTACAAACATGTGGGTTGAAAAAACAATTAGCTTCAAATATATACATGACATTTCGCAAACATCCCGCATTCTCACAGTATCAACCTGACCTGACCCATCCAGGAGGAAACATCATAATTATTCACAGAACCCACCTGACCCTACCTGCTAGTTAGAAATAACCACAAAGTTGTCACCAGGTTTTATTCTTAATATTATTTATGATTGGAAATAACGAATTCAACAAATATTGATAGATCTTGCGCTATTTATACACTTAATATCTTAACATAGAACTTCATAGCCATGTAGAAAAGTTGAAAGAGATATAAAAACTCCTTACTAAATCCCCTCACTCGATGTGGCATCGACCACCTCCAATGGGCATCACAAGCTTCTGGACGTGAAACCTGAGGAATACAGTTCACCGGGTAACTGCAACTTTTGAACAACAAACATTGGCCAGCTTGGATGTAAACATATGGCGAAGAAAGAACCGTGAGCCATTGACAGCACCCACCACAACCCATACATTGGGCTCCTCCAACCACCAGTGCGCCAGCAATACAAGTGGACATCCCCTTCCTTTATATGTATAAATATTTTTATCTTAAATAATTATACTACGGCAAATTGCATGAAATACATTGATCAGTCTGAGAAAATGTTGATAATAACTAAATGATGTAATAATACATTGATAATAATGTAACTTTATCTATTTGCATAAATATTACTACCCTTTTGTAATTATACCATTGCTGCCAATGAAATAATAATAATAATAACAATAATAATAATAATAATAATAATAATAATAACAATAATAATAATAATGATAGCTCTTTTTAAATATACTTGATATAATTGTTAGCTTGTCGGTCTACTTTTCGATCTATCGGCTTATTCAGCCATCACTATTTCTTACTGATTTATTTGTTATATTTTTTCCATTATAAAATCCTTTAATATTTTATACCCTCTTCCATCCTTAATGTATTCTTTAGTTTCCGATTCCCTTGTGCTTTACGTTTGCCGTTGTATATCACATTTCCGACGCTCTCTGTGGAGTCATCAACACAAGAAAAACTAAATGGCATGACCAGTTCTTTTTTGGAACGGGCGAATAAACTATAGGTAAACGTGTTAGTGCCTTGAAGTAGTTTATCGAAGGTTTTGTCATATAATGCTCAATTATCTTGAGAGTCATAAAAAGTAATATTTAATAAAAATGCAATACAATCCCTGCTTACAAGTCTCTGTAATCATTAGAGAGTAATTTTATCAAATGTTTCAACAATCATTAATAACTTCTTGTTGTATCAGATTTTTATTAATATATATTGACAATCTATATTAGAGCGGTAAGTTTCATATAGAAATTGTTTTGCATATTATTTCAAAAGAAAGTAATTTTGTTTATTCTTTGTATAAGAGCAGCTTAGCTCTTAGAAAACAATGAAACTTTGAACAAAATATTTCCGTGTCGAGTAACATGTAGCAGAGAGATCACTGGTCCTATATATGTTGATCGAAATGAATAATGTTATATTAATTGAACGATAGGATGCATTTTCATCCCCATGGGGTGTAGAGTATGTACTAAATTGTTATGATATAGATTGAACTATTCCGTGCTTAATAAATGCAATCCCTGTATATATGTTCTAAAAAATTTATCTTTAAAGATGAAGGATACAGAAAAGAAGACGATAAAGAAGCTGACATTATTGTCAAGTCATTGATTCCACTTCAACATTAAATTTTACTGATACCTTGTAATTAAACCAAATATCATTAGGTTGACATACATTTCTGAGGTACAATTGTACGAATATTTTGTTAAGCCTTACCGGTTTTGACATTGACAATTACATTTCAAACGCAACATTCAGGCAGGCAAAATGCGGTAATTGATCAGGTTTTCTACTTTTGCACCCCCAATATCTGAATGAAATGCTTCGATTGTTTGTCAGTGATATTATTGCAAGTTAGATTCTACAAATTGGTTTTCTATCACTGACACATTCAACCCGGATATTTGGCGTTCCTGTCCTCAAATGGTACCATATCACAGTGGTTCTTTGTGCGCTTGGATAATAATACTTCCACCGCAGCGAGAAACCGTGAAAAGGCCATTATGTCGTTGCTAAGACTGGTTCATCCGAACAAATAACTAAATCTGCATCGTCAATTAACCAAAAAAGTATAGCATTTGAATTGTAAATTTCTGTATCGTGTTTTCTATTACAGAAGTTCGAAAGCCTAACAACTTCTTTCATGTATTAATTTATATGTTCAATTTAGACGCCACTAGTTTTATTCCATCCTTTATGAATAACTCGGATTTCTAAGCACGGATTTCGACCTTCAGTCTCACATTTGTTATCGAAGGTAGGTTATACACAATTATTGATATTAGAAACTTGGTATTTTGGAACTGTTTAATACAAATATCTTCCGCCAAATTATACGTAAATGTCAGCAATGTTCATATGTTACCCGCATCGTATTCCATGAAATAAGTTGTGCTTTGTTTTGTTTTAATTTAACTCCTAGTTGGCAAACAGAATTTTACTATTTACATCCCTTTCCCACATTCTAAATATTTAAATGGTTGAATAATTCCAAATAAACAGTAAAAAATAATTGACTGAAAAATGTCGTTCTTAGTTTTGTCTTTAGGGTGATGTTAAGTAAAAAAATCGTTGTTCATTTCATTCAATTATTTCATTTGCTGAACGCCTATTTGAAATACAATGTATTTTCTTTTTCGGTTAGTGTTTTCTTAAGAAGCTTTAATGTTCTCCACTTAAATATTTTAACACGGAAGTTAGGACAGAAGAAAATAATGCGGTCATATACCGCAATTCATATATTATTATTATATTATATTTTATAAGATGGTACATAATCAACAAATATATTTTCAGTAAATATAACATAAAATAGCAGATAAATATTATTGGCATCAACCACATAAGGCAATATGTTCTTTCCCTATTATTATCTAATACACAAACGTCGACGTCGTAAAAAAGGTCAGTGATAGACATATTCAATGTTATGAATGTCATGTACGAATTTCTTCAATGAATCAAGAAGTAATCATTTGCTATCAGACAACTGAGAATGTACTGCATGTTAGCATGAACACCATGTAAGCATGTACAACATATCAGCATGTACATTATGTGAACATGTACAATTCAGTTCTGAATTAAATGAATTGTCATTCTGTATATGGGAAGAACATATAAAGGCAACGCCAATAAAGACAGAGACAGAATGAACCGAATAAACTACTGGAAATGTTAGATACAGGACGGAGTGATGCTACACGATTGAGGAGCTTCAGTGATGTACAAAAAGAATAATTAATCGCCAGCGATGTAGTATAAATTCAACAAGTCACACTATGACCTACAATTACTTTGCTGAAATTTTTCATTAATATGACTGTAACGTTTAATTTCAGATATGCATTACCAATTACAGAAATAACCTATGTAACAGGATATTTCAACAATTAACAAAATACATTGCACTAGTTCTTTGATGCTTTCAAAAATATTTTTTTCTTCATATTTTACTTGAGAAAAAAAAATGGTATTTGCAATTTGACTTTCCATTACAAAAGAGTCTGCGAATATGGCAGTGATAAATAAGTACTCTTCCTTTTATGTCATCTCTATGCGAGTATTATTTGTGTGTGTGACGTTTATGTTCCAACTGAAGACATTAATGCAGCTGTATTGCATTTTACATCGATTGCAGTTAATTAGAGACGAGTCTGAGGTACAGTATCAAACGTAAAGCAGTAGAAACCCATTACGTTGCTATTTTGTAGTCTTTTGTTAAGGATGCAGAAAACTCTGACGGCCATGTACCCAACGGTTTGTTTTATCTAATGCTTCAACTCTACATTTGCGTAGCTTTTACTACTTTACGGCCTTTTTCATAGGCTTTCCAATTTAAATCTGTACCAGTAGATTTTCTGCAAATCCATGATTACGAAGGCGCGATATCATATACGTTTGCTGTTCTCAATTTATCCGACTGATAAATCATTTCGTCATTTTAACTCAGCCGGTGTGCTTAATTTAAGCAAGGAAAAAGGGTTGTCATTATCTTAAGTAATTCACCTGTTATGGTTAGGACATGTGTGAACCATAGCAAATATCACATAATATATGTATGTGTGTTTTTTGTCACATTATAACTTTCATTTACGTTTTATTGCAACATATATTTAATCAATTGCTAGAGAGACTCTGCAATCAATAATTTCAAATAAACATGATATTTTCTGGTTTGAAGTGATCTTCATCTGAGAGGTATTTTGTTTTCAGCTAGAAGCTTGGGCATCTGGTCTGTATCTTGCATTCTATCTAAACCCTTTTATGAGTAATAACCAGAACATGTCTCATGAATCATATGGGAAAGAAGATGTTAACTGAGTGCCAAAACAAAGGATTCATATCTTGGATGCGGCCCTTTGGAAGAGAGTGAGTATGAATTAAATATGGTTTATAACGTAAACAGAACAAAAATATCCACGACATTAGGGACGGGGTTTAATTGAACGACATGTTAATAGACATTCCTATAGTGTTTGTAACATTTAATACTCTGCAGTTTTAATATACTATACATACTTGTATCATCATAACTGTTCTTGATTCTTGATATATTTGATATAAAATATAATATACTTTTATGATATCCATTATTTCCGTCAATACATCTCAGAATCGGTGCACATTCATCCATCCTTTCCGCTTTATATCGACTGATTCACACTGTAATCTAAAATGCTACCTCGCAGATTGAAGACAATGAATATATTTTGGATACTGATTTAGCCAGATGAGTAGATAACATACAACGATTCGAACAATATATGCACCACCCAGGTGAAGATGGGATGAAGGTCACAGTCTTAAAGTTCATATGAATTCTTGTTTCGTCAGGACTTTATAATATATGCAAATTCAGGAGGGATGAGAGCAATCCTGAATGCTACCATTGAAAAATTGTGATATGTGTGATGAATGCGATCTGTTTGTTAAGTTTGTAAAACGTTTGCATTTAGGAATAAGTTGCAAGTTATGATTTATTGCCAGTTAGTAATATAAATATACTTACGCCCCAAAGAAAACAAATGATATTAATAGGTACAATAATGTTAAATAATGAAATGGGTATAGCAAGTTACAAAACATACCCATGTTGTCTTGGTCTTTGAGAATAAATTCAAAACGTATTGTACTGGTAGTAGCAATCGGAGTAACAGTAGTAGTTGTTGTGCGTTCAGAATCAATGTCAGCACATTTTAGGCTATAGGTTAATATGCAGAGGAACCCCACGGAAAGGTAGTAGCAGCAATACTGGTAACATTAAAATAGCTTGTTATAGCAACATTTTTAATAATATACACAATACTGCTACTACTACTACTACTAATAATAAAAATAAGTATATGTATACATTTTGAATATACTGTGTTAGATCGCTTTATTCAAAGCTTTCGTCAGTCCAGTATGGAATTAATCCATCCGTCCATTACTGTTTTCCATAAAATCTAAAAGCCATCTGAAAACCAGCTTATGGAAGGTTGTCATCTTATCCTATCTTCCTGTAATTTCGACTTTCTACAGCTATTAAGGGGGCGATGATGATATCTGCTAGTGTGCTTCACCAGTGTGTGGATATCAAAGTTTTGAATCATGTATGCGGTACTTCCGATGCGGTATAATTGGCAGTGAAAGGGGGAGGAGATGAAACAGCGCTGATATTTGTGAGGGGTTAATTCTTTAGTTATTATTATCATTATTATTATTATTATTATTATTATCGGCATTGCTGTACTAAGTATTAGTTACTTGTAGTTGTCATTATATTAATGATACTATTACTGATAATAATTATTTTGATTGTGCAGTATATTATTATTATTATTATTATTATTATTATTATTATTATTATTATTATTATTATTATTGTAGTTGTTGTAAATATTAACAAAAATATCATGCCAGAATAATTTGAAATGAGGCTATACGTAACGTATCGTTAGTGTCTTAAATTAATTTTGCCTCGGATTTGTGGGATACATTACATAACTTCGTAATATATTTTCTATATAAAGTCAATATTACTAGAGAATCAAAAACCGCGTTAATTGCAAGTACATTATAATCTTCGGTATCACTATGCCCTTTCATCTTCGTCGAACATCCGTTCCTTGCCAAATGCCCCAACCAACATCCATACACTTTCATCTTGGATATAATATCTGTATCATTGGATTCAGATTAGTATTATTTCACGCTTCGTGTACTATTTGCCACTAGCATACAGTGGAAAATAAAATAAAGGATTCCTTTTCATGCTCCATTTTATTTTGCAATCTATGAGAGGGTATTCGTCATATAAGCTAATTTACATACGCGTTATTTATATTGTAATAAGTGCCTCCTCTGTAATCTAATAAAATATGTAATTTGACGATTTAGTCTAAGCTAAAATCTACTTGAATGGAATGTTAGTCATTTCGTTTAGAATGAACTAGAAATATTTAATCTAAAAAACAAGCCTATTTGGATGGCAAATGGATAGCTTCGAAAAAGAATATAAAATAAATATTTAACTAAAATAAGAACTTAATGTAAATGTTTGAGGTTCGTATAAAATAAAATTACCTAGAGTGATTTAAGTACTGGTTAATCAAGTGCTGAACAATCTGCAGAACAAACATAAGTTAATTGGATAGTATAATATAATTTCGTAACAGAAATAATGTTCTACGTAAATGGTTGAAGAGAACATCTATTATAAAATATGTCATGACGTGATAGACTTAATTATTCGTTGTTTATATAAATGTAAATGTAAGCGCTTTCGCCAAGATCTACAAATTCATTCTCAGGAAAGATGACGAGTAAGATAAAGATATATGATATAGATAGATGGTCTCCAAATACTATCACAGTTAAATTGAAAGAGAGAAAGAAGATGAAAAGAGCAGAACTTCACTGAAATGGTAATGGTGAATATATTCGTTCCGCTTCAACATTTAGTTTCATTTAAACATTTTACTGTAACACAATATTGTTGTGTGCTTTACATAAAATATCTGAGCTACCATTTTACAATTGTTATGTTTGTCCTAACCCGTTCCAGCTCTGAGAATTGCATTTCCGAGGAAATATTAAATCATGCAATATATGATAATAGATTGACATTACTATCACTGGAAAACATATCCATGGAGCTCGGATGGTTCTATACATATGTTATAGTCTGATAGGTATTGACTCTACCAAATGTCAAGACGTTTTCTAAATAATTTCAGTTTACTATTGTTCCTAGTGCTTGCCATATTCATATGATTTGTATGATTCACAATTACATGTAAATCAAATCGACATCGCCACTGAACCCAATCTTTTTCAATTTATTTTTAAATTTGTAAGTTGTGTATCTTGTTGTCGATTCCACAATTGGACTCACAAACACTGATCTTTCATTTCGTACATTTTACTTTCAAGTTTGATGCCTCTAGCTTAGTTACATTATTTCTTAGCAACGTGTGAGCACCAATTTTCATCCTGTCTTTATCTCTCTTTCTCTTATTTTCTTATCGAAATTACTTTTATCTATACTCATTGATATTATATATATATATATATATATATATATATATATATATATATATAAGGTTAGGAAATAATAATTATAGATATGCAGTTATCTTCAACAATGCTCACATTTTAAATGAAACCAATAAATGAATGAAATTATGTTTTGTTTCATTTTAATATTTCTCCCAAATGACAGAAAATGTCTGTCATTTACGACCGTAACGCCTTAGTTTAAATGGGTCTGTTTTTTAGTCGTGAATAATGCCATATCAGCATTAAAATGTAACTGACGTTACAAAGTCATTCTTAGCTGTTCCACTGTGGGTGATGTTTAGTAGAAAATTACTTTCAACGACTCAGTTTCCCAAATGCCTCTTTGAAATAGAATATGTTTTATTCGTCCTTCTGCTTTGAATCATTAAGAAATTTTTAATGTCATACATTTTTTATTTAAAGACATAAAGCGATGAACAAAGTAATATAATATTTCATGGTATAAGGTGGTATATCATTTGCAATTATTCACTCCATCATGATAACATAAAATAGTAAATGAAGACCAATAGCCTCAACCATCTAATCAGAGTCGTCCGTTACTAGTATATCTAATACACAGATGCTGTGAAATTATGCGAAATGTTACTGAAGGAAACATTCAACATTAGCAAATATCATGGAAGATTTTCTCCAATAAAACAAGAAGCTTTCATTTGCTATCAAAAGCGATATTGAACGTGTACATTTAAGTTTTGTATTCGATGAATTTTGAATCTAACTACAATTCGTGTCTAATTTGTGAGTCACTGCCATTGAAAGAGCTGGAAACAGTGCATGTTCCTGTTAGCCAACCTGCACGATTTTTTCCTATTCTTATACTTAGACGTTTTAGTATAATTATTAACATAAGGATGAAGTTAGGATAGTTCTTTTCCCAACATCTAAATTATTCGGTATTATGAAGCTCTACATAAAGATACATCTCAACCACTACTTATTCTGTCTAAATAAAGCTTATTATGAAAAAAGAACATTAAAAAACAAAAAGAAAACTATATTTTAAAGAGATAAATAACTTACTATGCTAGTACCTCTAGATGTAAGTAATGCGTGACATTTGGTGTAGTCTCTTTTAGCAAACACATAAAATACGATACTAAATAAGACGAACTTACGCAATCTTGTAAAGGATGTCATATGTCTAATTTCGTGGTCGAACATTGTATTTAAATTGACTGGAACATCATATTCATCGTTTTGTTTTGAAACTGGTATTTGCAAATTGACTTTTCATTATAAAGCAACCTGTTAATGTGAAAATGCTGATCAAGTCCTCGCCACTTTCGTCGCCTCCAAGTTCTACAAATTCATTGACAGGAAAGACGGCGAATACGATGAAGAAACAAGACGTTTACATCATTGAAATGGCCCTTTACGTGCAGTTACCTCCATTTCGAGAAATATTGGAAGTTATATTATGTGTGTGCGATTCGGATTTTACAATGTGTCAGTCACATCGATCTGTCAAACATTTATGGACACAGCTGTTTTGTCTCCTTTTGTATTAAGGCTTCAGTTGAACAATATATTTTCTAGTTTGTTTTACTAATTTCGTTCATTAATTGGAGTGTTGTTATTCTTGCGCCTGAGAGAGTTAAAAGTCTCTTAGGGATCTTTTTAATTTTAAAGAAAGGTGACCTGCTTTTAATACCCTATCAAACCTCAATATTAATCTGTTATACATATATATTGCATTATTTATCGGTAATGTCACTTCCACATACATATAAACATTGCTTTGTATCCTAAATAAACGGAATTATATCTGACAAAGACATTGATTTGTACCTTTAGTCAACGATAAATAAGAATGCTTCTTTGACATGGTCTAGTATTCGTAAAAGCATATAGGGTTACGAAACACTAAAACGTAGAAATTGCAAGTATATTAACTAACCTTTCCGAGGAAGAAAAAATCAACAATTTATACAGGATGTTCCTAATCGTAATCCTTTCCAACCAGATTTGATACGGTTTGTAGACTGATACTGATGGTCTAGAACAATATATGTGCATGTAATGTAACTCTAGGCCAAAGAGTAACTTGAAACTATCATTTGTTCACCTATGAGCACACAATATTTCAGAAGAAGCCATATAACACTTAATAGTGTGTATCTACGGAACGTATATCAGAGACATGAAAACAATCGCTCTGTGAGATAAAATGTATGAATGGAAACAAAATTATATTTCTGAAATGGATAGTAATTAAATCCTCGACAAATTTGACTGGACAACGTTGGCATTTCTACGAAAGTATTTAACGTTGACACCTTGACAGCTCTAGTAAACTGTTTGTGATGCATTGCTAATTGAACCGGTCTGTGGTTAGATAGTGTCATATAGTCTAACAAATGTCAAACATATAATGTATAGCATGCTATTAATCATTCTAACACTGCCGCTCCATTTAATGGCATATATTGAGTAAGGTTGAGAATGGGCTAAACTGAAAAAATGGGGAACGGGTGTTGTGTTGATGAGGAAAATGAATCTTCTGAGCTTCGAATTAGAAGCACGTTTAGGAAGTAATGTAAATATTTACTTTTCTTATATACATATAAATCATCTTGTGTATAAAAAAAATAATCTAATTTGTTATAGTTCGCATAAGTTAAGAAAAATACTGCTAGTTCGCAAATAAAATAAAAGACGTTAACTTTATTCTGTTCACCAAGTTAGCCATTGGCCATAGTGATTTTCCCTTGGTACAGGGATTGACTCTAAATCCGATAAATACCTTAGCTACTAAGGGAGCACAAAGCTCGGTTTCTATACGGATGTTACTCAGGGAAGGGTAAGAGTGTTTTTAATTTAATACTTATTCGCGATGACACACGTCGTTATAGAAAATAACATATTCGTTTCTTCCTTGAATACATTACCAATCAAACTACCTTAATATAATTGGTAAGAGGTAGACGGAGGTACATCCCTTTACCTCTGAGATGCCATGTCCGGTACCCTAAGGTTTGTTAGAGAGTTGCTAGATAGCCCAACTCGAGAAGAACCTATCTGTCTAGGAGAGGCTTCTAACAGGAAAATGCTCCCTACCTCAATTACAAGTTAAGACGTGAAGATGTTGAACGATCTGGAAATGTAACCTGTTCCGACATGTATATTTGTCCTACCAGATCGAGTTCCATGCTTTATGATGACAGCTTTCCTGGAGAGAAAGTAGCGAACGTCGACTCAGACCTCCATGACACTGCATGGATACACTCAGAGACCATTTCGGGTCAGATATGCTTGTGTCAACTGCTCTAACCTTTTTGGCCGCCATGCGTGACAACTTCATTTGAGCTGGGGGAGATTATATGCAGAGCGCATAAACCAATTAATCCAGGACGAAACAGATTGTGCTAATACATCTTTCCATTCCTGTTTGCGAAGTAAAATTATGTGCGTCCTCCCTCACTGCAACATATGTGTCATATAAGATATCTCTTTGAAGCTTTTACTGATCGTGTACGGGGGATTGAACCGAAGTGTCCAGAGTAGACAATGATTACACAAGTCTAGTTGCCAATGGAGGGGAGCTTGATCTTGGGAATGAAAGAGGGTACCATCGGTAGTGAGACTAACCAGTCTTATCGGAGCCACATGTAATTCCGGTCAATTAATATCACATATATTTCGCTGATCCTGAGTGCAAAGGCAATTGAGGAAACATGTCTTGTAAAGGAGGTGAATTGATGATGCCCTTGTTAGTGGGGAGATTCATGAACGATATTCATTCTTCATATCGTAATTGTAGGCTTTCAAAAAACAATGTACAGTTCAATTATGTGAACCTCAAAATCGTTTGTTCCTATGTCAATCCCAACAGTAGGAGACTTTCTTCCCCAACCACCCTTGTGCGCATTTGTAGTGATTGTTATCGGAATGCTAGTCCATATTTACTTCCAGGTGAAACTTCGAATGGTTGCCGAATTTGAAGGACATTACAGCTGTCAATGTGCAGTTTCCAAGTGAATCTTGAAATCATAAAGATATAAAGTACTAAGACGTCGCTGTCTTAATTTGCAAATGTCGGTCTGCGAATGAATAATATAGCAACACTGTATAAACTTCACCACTGCATGAGTTTAAATCTCGTTCCAGGGGAACACATTCTGGAAACGAGGTCTTAGTTGTTTCTGTTTACAATAGGTTAAGAAGAGTAACATTTTAAATCCAAAATATATTTAGACTGTAGTTTGGAGCTTGTTGTAGCTGAATCACCGAGCTTGTGGAAGCCATTTTAGTAAGTTCTTGAAATGATGTATCTTGCATGTCCACTCTGATTGCGCACTCTTTACAATGGACATCGTTAGGACGCGTTGTTACATTTCATCTCAAAACCAAGGAGCGAAGCACATTTAAGTGACTGCCCCAGGTTGAAGACAAACGGATAAGTGCTGCGTTATAATTCTCATTGCTGTGGTCATGTGCATAGTAGAGGAATGTGATACCACGTACCCAGGAACTGAATGGACCGCCATATAGTCATGGAAGCCTCAAAAGATCAGAGCTTTCACTTACGGGGATATTTGATAATGGGAGTGGGGTTGGGGGTGGGGTTAATGGGCCTGTATGACATTGACATCGGTTTGTTCATGTGTAACACTAATGAAAAGATGTGTCCTCCTTCTGACTCTTCTACTTAGATGTAGAATCGTTTCCGAGTGGCATGCGCTCTAGGGCCATAACTTAGACCTTGTTGGATGTCAAGCAAATCCCTCCGCTGTTGCTGATACTGATGGAGGTGGTAGTACGCTCCGAATTCTGGTCAACGTGATCACTCAAGAGAAGAATAGATAATGAACAATGCGAGCGTATCTTGGGACATTAGAGGCATGTAAGGTCAATGTAGAAAGCAATGGTATGTTTGTACCTGCTATTACGGTTATACGTTGATGTGTCTCTCCTGTGAAGTGGGCCAACTAGTGACTATGCAACCGCTTATTCAATAACCAAACTTCATGGGACGCTTTGAATTCAGACTGTGACATATTATTTATATGTTGTGGTCGTGGACCAAACCATCCTTTGTATATGACAACGTCCGGCCAAAACAGAAGTAGCTTGTCTGTGAGGGTTGAACGTCGTCCGATTCATGTTGAAACAGGACACATAATGTTAGACCCACGTAAACCGTCCTTTCATATGCTGTGCAACTGGATGTTGTGTCTGTGTGCTCCGAATATCCCACCTCTGTAAAGTAATATAAATATAATTGAGGCCTGAGTTGGCATGGGCTATATGAATCGCCGACAATACTGAGCCATGTTGTGGTGACATATTCCGATTGTGGAAGTAACTAAAAGTAGAATATTCCATTGATAACGTTCAGCTGATATCCGATATGTAGACCCGTAAGATGATGTGTAGAAATAAGGACAGATGACCTGTTTGATAGGCTGGAAACTTTATAGTTATATACAGCAAGGCTAAGTTTCATGAATGACAAGTAAGATCTTATACAGATGAGGGAAGTTAAATACCAGTTTAATCGGTTATAGATCAATTAAAGTCGATGTCTCCTGTATGCTAAATGCAAAGTAATTGGAGACAAAACAAATCGATGATGGTAGCCCACTACACTTGTAGTCCTTATATGAGTCAGGTACCGTTACTGCTAATATGACACTAAGTGTGGTCTCTTGGATGGCAGAAGCTTGGGGTAGAGTTAGAAGTGTCATCACTTGCAACTTGAGTCCCTAAAATGAACGTTGTGCTCTAGAAGTGTTGAGGTACCATGTGGTAAGATAGATCCCCATAAAGGTATCTATGTAAACTTAAGTCTTCCACAGGAAGTTCCCAGCAGCACTATATGGTTAGAGTGATAGAAAAGTAGCCTGTAGTAAATGGCGTGTTTATTAATAAAGGGCTTGGCAGTAATATGCGATTATTGTAACTGCTGTAAAATCGAATTGTGGTCGTGCACATTACGATTAGAGTTATATGTATTGATGTCATGGCACAATCAGATTGTAAGGATAAGAAGGTTACGGGATATTTGATCAACGTGCTACAAAATACTGGTAAGAGAGATTATAACTGACATGTGGTGCGGCTCTAAAGTTTACTGCTCTTACGAGCAATCATATGATATCGTTCCCACATTATTACTGACTTCTGTCAATGATATGCACGTTTGCCATATCTTCAAGGCGTGCCATCCAGAGAAACTGTTGCTTTTAGGGTCTACGACTGATCATTCCCATGGTCTAAATATGTAAGACCAAAAGAACGAACAAACTCTGTACACGTAGCGTCGTGATTGTCCTATTTTATGGGCAATCCTCTGCGTAGGTTCTAGTCTCGGATTCGGCTAATGCGGTTATGTGAGAAAGCTTGCTAGTACTGCTGCTACAATGCGTGGGTCGGTGCTTCTTCCATAGGTTTTCCCGTGTATTTCTCCCACTATTTTTACTGGCCACTATGTATAGTCTATCGTGTGCCGGAAATGTCGTTAAACCCTACTACAACAACACACAATAAAGACTCTGTAGTAATTTCATATCATAACTTATCAACTAAAAGTAAATGTGTACTGTTGAGTGAAATGCTTACCATGAGGTAATTCGGTAACTAAAAACATGAACAAAAAAGGTATAAAATAACAAGAGTACTCAGACGATATATGCAGCATTTTGAACTATGATGTCAAAAATTATTAAAACTCATAATTATATTTTGCTATCAATTGTTTAAACAAAGAACGTTATATTCTTATGGCCATCATAGTATCGTACCCCAGCATATACCTGCATCTTCAAAATAATTAAATCAATATGGCACTTGCGGATAATAATAGTATTTACTTTGAATTAAAGATTAGTCAAACTAAGATATCGACAATATATAAATAACGAACAAAAGATCCGTTATATATTTTACCGACAAGTTACATATTCTTCTTATCACTATTATCATCATTAGTATTAATATGAAATATTATAATTTCATTATTATTATTAATAGTTACACATTATTTTTATTTCTGTTATTATTGATATTAGTATTTTTCTCAATATTATTGTTATTAATATTGTTATATAAATCACTGATATTAATTTAATTCCTGTAGCTTTTTTATTATTTGTAATATTTTGTTTTATGTTTTCGCACTTGAAAATACCATTACTTCTGCTACCTTACTTTTATTAACTGAATTATCGGATTCCCCTCTACTTTGATTTTGTCGTGGCATA
The DNA here is from genome assembly GCA_028554795.2 of Sinohyriopsis cumingii. Lineage (NCBI taxonomy): Eukaryota > Metazoa > Mollusca > Bivalvia > Unionida > Unionidae > Sinohyriopsis > Sinohyriopsis cumingii. The sequence continues at coordinate 112,456,239 of CM068828.1, forward strand.
ATATATTTATGACACAAAATAATACTTTCAGGAATACTCCGAAACGGGATAGAATATCAGCTCCTGTGTAGCTTGGATAGAGTTTTCATGGAGCATAACTTTAGTCTCTCAGTCATTTTTCCCCTGTGTATGTAGATTAGATTGCACATCTTCATAAAGATACACTTTATATATCTCACGAGGCAAACTGAGTTTCAGTAATATCTGCCACAATCTATGTTATACGCCGATTCCACTGTCACTCAATACCATTAACGTCGTTTGAGTATTTTACATTCATGTAGTACAGCGTTTTAAGGTAATCAGAAAATCACGTGTCCTTCGAATCTTCGTGGGAGTTTGTTTTTCTGTTCTGTTTGTATTTTGCTTCGAATGTTTCATAAGAATTCGTCAGTCCATGTCCAATTCGTATGCGTATATAAGACAAAATGTAATCCTTTACTTGTCCATTTGATTTTCATAGATTTCGTATGTACTTTTTGTTGTTCTTGTTGTTGTTTGTTGTGGGGTTTAACGCCATTTGTCAGCACAAGATATGCTATAAATGGCGGCAAGTATTAATAAAATTATATGCATGCGTAAGGTTTCGTTGCATGTCAGTATAGGCAATACAAATGTAAACGTACATGCTGACACGCATTCGCTATTTGGGGGGCATTATTTTGTCACTCTCGATATAACGGTGTTAAGGTCTCTTCATTTTTCTGGACATTAAGCAGCAGAGAGGGCGATCAGACCCAAGAATTCCGACAAAAAAAAAATAAACAAAAATAAAATCATCTCGTAGAAAGGCCCAGATTTTTACAAATAAACGTTTCCTGGGAGGTTTTTATTTCTGTTGAAACCAACCCCATCAATAAAACCTTAGTTCGAAAAGGTAGCTGAAAAATAAAGTACTCTACGTGTTTATTTAGTTTTTGTTTAATTTCCACGGACGACCAACGTTGGTAGGCGCCCTCTCTGCTGCTATTAATTTTAAAAATCAGAAACGTTAAAAGATTTTATCAAGACCCACACGATATCTTGTTCTTGGATCATGTAAATTTATTGTTATAAATCCATGCGGAGTAGCTTGCGCTCGTGAAAAGAAATTTCTGAATTTATTATAATCCATGTCACCACCACACCAAGTTTGATGAATATTTCGCAGCGTGTGTGTGTCTACACCATTAAACACAACTAAAATATTGCAGTTGTCTCTGATCACTTTTGGTATTTGTGTATACCGTTGAGTAACATAGATCACATCTGTATTTTTATGTCTGCCGCGAGAAAATATTCTGGCTGGATTTGACTGTTTATCTAGCATCACATCGTCGTATACAACTAAATTATTAATAAATCCGTCTAAAACATCAACAGACATTGCTTCATCAAACTCTATAACATCATTATCTTCGTCTAGTAATCTAACACCTCTGACCATCAACTTGGCGCGAGTTCACATTAGGAGGTTTACGGGGGTATTTTCACATGGAGAGTCAATTTCACTTCGAGGAATCGAAATATTTATTTCACAGCATTGAGAGTGCGGAATGTTTATTTCAAGTTCTTCGCAGCATAGAGATATATTCATTTTTTAATAAAAAATTTAAATTTCATTGAAGGGCGGGGGAATTAAAATGTTATTTTATCACTCATAGAAGGGTCAAAATGTTATTCTGAATATGGGATGGCTGATGCGAAATAATTTCACATTAGAATCTTAATTCCCTCCCGGGTCATGAATGAACTATCATAAATATATTATATTATTAGGAATATGATAGTTCATTCATGTCATGACGGTGATCTAACCTCTGTCAGGGTCATAAATATATAGTTCATTCATGTCACAGGCTTAAATTTTTGTTTCGTTCGATGTATGAATGAACTTTCATAAATATATAGAAATATGAAACTTCCCCCATATCATAAATATGTTTCGAACAACAACAAAAAATATTTTTTTTACGATGATAAATATTCTTCTAATGTTGGTATCGGTCGATTTCTTCTCGTAAGATACTCAACAAGTAATCGATACCTTGTTCCACCACAATCCATGCAGAGCTGTATTTTTCCTCGGACACCTTTTTCGCAGCTGATACATCTCTGAGGACCTCGCGAATTATTTGATTTTCTTGATACTTTTTTATGATCGCCGCAAAAATCACCACGGCAGTTTTTTCCGCATAATTCTGTTGATCCTTGAAGAAGCCAAGCGCATTTGTTGACCATCTTATATTTAATATCTTATATGGTGATTAACAAAACAATCAATTAGATATATGGATATTAAGCGTAATGAGTGAAAAAAATACCAGGTGGAAAATTATGAAACAGAAACGAGGGGTAATACTATTAGTATTACAGACAGAAGTTTAAATGAAGATTATTGTTGCCTGGAAAACATTCCAGAGGTTGTTTTTGATAATTTATTCGATAATGTTACTGAGGAAGAAGCACGAGTTTTATGTGAGACAAATTACTATATGTTACGCGATTATTACGGTTTATTTCCCGCCTCGTCGTTAGATCAGTGTGTTTCAACAACAACGAAAGAAGCAGCTATTCGAGCCCTTCAAAGTAAATCTCGCGATAATTATTATCTGCCAGGAATTATCATTCAGCACTTTAAAAGCTTTTATATATTCGCGTCTGATGATGATTTTGAATCCGTTGCAGATAAATTCGCCGGTCTGGTATCTGTGACTGAAATTATACCGAAATTTCGCAGCAGATATCCGATCTTCGATATTGATTCGTTTTACAAATATTATGAAAACTACGCTGATTTTCTTGATAAGAAAAGAACTCTGATAGAGTCTGAAGAAAAATTATCCACGGAGAATATTATTGAATATTTTGCTAGATTATGCAACTGTGATAATAGCAGCGTTTATTTGTTCTCAACGACGAGCGGATATCATGTATTGTGTAAAGCGATCCCTGTGACATTCGAACGACAACAAGAACTAACAAAACAGGCGAAATGAGATAATCCAACATGGAAAATTAATCCTCAGGCTGGCTTTAACAGTATAAAGTTATCAGGGACAAGATCGAATAAACCGAATTCTGTTTGTAAGAGATTGATATCGGGCCAGACAACTTTACCGCGAGATCTATTAGTTTGTCCAACTTCTATTCAGCCCCTCGAGGTTAGATTCGTTAAGCATGAAGAAAATTTCAATAATAATTTTCCCGACGCCGACATCAACGAAGATGATTTCACCCAGATATCAATGACGCTGACAGGCGAACCAGATAACCTATTAGGAATAGTATCGCAGACAAAAAACTATTATAACGTGCGACGTCGGCCAGGACACTTTTGCAATATTTGCCAACGACAACACGGTATTAGTATTCATGGTCATGCAACATCGAAATGTAATAATTGTGTCATGATCGTTGATATTTATTTCGATTCCTCGATGTGAAATTGACTCTCCATGTGAAAATACCCCCGTAAACCTCCTAATGTGAACTCGCGCCAAGTTGATGATCAGAGGTGTTAGATTACTAGTCGAAGATAATGATGTTATAGAGTTTGATGAAGCAATGTCTGTTGATGTTTTAGACGGATTTATTAATAATTTAGTTGTATACGACGATGTGATGCTAGATAAACAATCAAATCCAGCCAGAATATTTTCTCGCGGCAGACATAAAAATACAGATGTGATCTATGTTACTCAACGGTATACACAAATACCAAAAGTGATCAGAGACAACTGCAATATTTTAGTTGTGTTTAATGGTGTAGACACACACACGCTGCGAAATATTCATCAAACTTGGTGTGGTGGTGACATGGATTATAATAAATTCAGAAATTTCTTTTCACGAGCGCAAGCTACTCCGCATGGATTTATAACAATAAATCTACATGATCCAAAAATAAGATATCGTGTGGGTCTTGATAAAATCTTTCAACGTTTCTGATTTTTAAAATTAATAGCAGCAGAGAGGGCGCCTACCAACGTTGGTCGTCTGTGGAAATTAAACAAAAACTAAATAAACACGTAGAGTACTTTATTTTTCAGCTACCTTTTCGAACTAAGGTTTTATTGATGGGGTTGGTTTCAACAGAAATAAAAACCTCCCAGGAAACGTTTATTTGTAAAAATCTGGACCTTTCTACGAGATGATTTTATTTTTGTTTATTTTTTTTTTGTCGGAATTCTTGGGTCTGATCGCCCTCTCTGCTGCTCATTATTTAAAATTTGCCATAGGTTTCTAAAATATGAATGATGAAATTCTGAGAAACCATTGTCTCTAGTGTAGAGAATCTGATACCATTAATGTGTGTGACACTCTGACAAGTTATTCCTTTCGACGTAAATGGTGCAGGACGTGTTAACAATAGAACGATTACTTTCCGATTTAGAGGGTATATTGATTATCAACAAAATCTAGGTTCAAGCCATAAACGATGTCTCGCAACCTCCGTTATCTGCATTATTCCTTAAAGAAGGTAACTTACATTTCCTTTGTACCGTAAATATTGCAATACAAATTAGCTTCATACTAATTACTGCTTCCATATATTTCCTGACCATAAATCGTATGTAACTACCGTAGCGGAAGTTCCGGAATTATGACATGAGTTCGGGAGGACTAATGATGGCCATAAAATGAAGGATGAGAGCAAATGCTGACACATTTCTAATGCCAGCATATTTTATTTGCATGTGTTTATACTCATATTATCTCTCGCCTCCCATTATAACACATTGGTGTGGGTCGTAAATGATCATTACATTCGTGACAAATTTAGTAGGAAACGATATAAATATATGCGTGCACGCTCAATTGACTTCGCTGTTCATGTTACTGTTGATGCTCTTTTATCTTTGCTTTCATCAAATTTGAATGTTTTTTACATACCACTGGCCCAGACAAATTCATGCTCGTTTAGCGCAGAATAAAGAATGTGCGCTTAAGATACTTTAAAAGGTTAAGCCTACACCGGACTCCCTAACATGAGAGGAATGTGCTAACCAATTGGAAAACTGAATAATGTATTAGCCATTTGAAAAAGGGTGATATATATAACTTTTACCCCATATGCTTCTTGGAACATGGTTTAAACGAATGTTAAGAATTTACTCACTTTAGCAATGAAAACAAACTGATATATAAGTTACAGACAATATATTTACGGAACAATTGAACAGAGTAACAATTATTTCCATCTAAATATCAAAGTACCCGGGCTCTATAAAGTAAGACAACATTTCTCTGTTTTCTGAGACATTTGATCATGTTTTAGCAAGCTTACATCATGTATTTGCAAACTTGTAAGAGGAAAATGCGAAACCGGTTGAATGATTATTTATTAGGAACGTACTATTAAAGATACGTTTTTTATTTTCAATATTGATGCTATAGGTTTGTCTAGTATACCGAGACTATTTGCTGCTGATACTTATATGCCCTACATTTCAATAGAGACTAATAATTCTGAATATCAAACGAATGGAAACGTAGAGAGATTGCTTAGATTGATTAAACTATGTCACGTCGTTATATGTTCCTCAAATCAGGAACCCGTATTTATCGAAAATATATCACTAACTCAAATGTCGCATACTACCCTATCTTTAAATAATGCATCGATTGCCTTTGCACGTATGAACAAAGACTATAAAGTAACTCAGGTGACGGAAGTTAGTTGAACCATATTAAAGAACTTACCCAGAAGTCATCAAAGATGATTTGACAGAATGAAAGGAATCATGTTTCCACGCCCATATCATGCTACATTTATATGGTCGATTGGTCGGATGAATTGTATATATATATATATATATATATATATATATATATATATATAATTTACCCTTGCATACTTTAGTTCACATGTACTTGTGATAGACGTTTCCGTCTCTGTTTGGGTATATTCACTTCCTGCATATTATTAACATATAAAACGAAATCTAGGCGCTTATTTCGTTGTATTTATTTTATAAATTCCTTAATCACATCACCAAATAGTATAACGTCGACGTCTCGTTGAACATATGCTAGATTTAAAGCAGATTACAATTTGTGTTTTAAACGTAAAGATGAAAACTGGTTAGTTTACGCATATTGCTCGATGGAAATGGTGTAATAAGTCACCAAATGAGAACATAACATCATACCGACAGTTGCCGACGCTATGCTGACACTTGACACCAAGTCAACATAATTTTTTTCATGATAAATACTACATATCTTTTTATAAGTTCTGATCGTGAGTAGTTATCCAAAAAATTTTTAAATTTGTATTGTTGCTGAATAAATATTAAAAAGTTCTGAGTAAGGCCTTGCACATTTTTGAAATTAAATGGATTGGAATAAGAAAAAGAACAAGAAGAAACACAAGAACAAGAAAAAGAACAAGAACAAGAACGAGAAGAACAAGGTGATGATGATGATAATGATGATAATGACGAAAACAGTAGTGAATTATGTCAGCTGGTGCTAGTTACAATGATGTTCATAATGCCAAGACTAGTGACCCTGATGATGCATTGGATGATACAGAGGTTAAGAAGGTAATGATGGTAATTAGGGTGCAATGGTGGTGTTTCTTAAAGTGATGAAGAATTAAGAATGAATCAATAATGTTAAATTATTTTGATTTTGCTTAAATTGTATTCAGTCAGCATACTCTTATTATATCAGCAGATCTGTGTATTATGATTCACTTGCTTTATTTTGCATTTGTGATTATGTATCAAACACTGCTAAATATGTGGACAAGATGTCAAAGTATCAGAAGTAGATTATTAGGGCCTTCACTTCATGCATTACTCCCCCCCCCCAATTTCGCTTGAACGTGATTTTCTCGTGCTGTCTTCCTGGTTTGTCAGATGAACTTAAGAATGGTTGGAAATTAGAGATCTGTATAAGACTTTTATAATTTGGTATTTACGTCATGGAGTTTCTTGTGAACACCATAAAACTACTTACGCCTGCGTAAGTACATTTATGGGTGGTGTGAGGAGGTTGGGTCTACCTTTTACCTTGCTCTGTTATGACAGTGAACATAGTCCGGAAGGGCCAATTGAATTGCCCCGTAGTGGTCACATGGGTTTCACTGGCCAATCATTAGTCAGGGCTTGCAACAGCGCACAGTTACTGAATGATAATTAGCGTCAATTTCAACTGAACAGCAGAGGAGCAGAGATGTAATCCTAGATTCTGAAAATATTTGGTGTGGAATTTTAACTCTCACCGCCGCCCCTACACAACCTCCCATATATATATATATATATATATATATATATATATATATATATATATATATATATATATATGTATGTGTATTTATTCGAGTGTAGGCATTCAATTTTTATGCTGTTGCATATATAGGTTTTTGTAGATACGTATGTAGGTATATGTGTGTATATATATTATATGTATGTGTGTATAAGTATGTACATAGAGAGATGCGGGTAATTTTATGGATCACACTTCATGAACAATAACGAATTTTGTTACTGTCCATTAATATAATCTTCTGGCTCAATAGTCAATCGTTCGTTCGCACTGTGTATTTCATTATTGATATTTAATGTGTTTTTTATTTATATTGTGTGGCGGTCTGAGCTCCAAATTTCAAGCACTTGAGCTTCATTATGTATGTAAACCATCATAGCAGTAACTTTCATGTTTATTTCTATAGATAATCACTGAAAGTGGCCTGCAACAACAATCATGGTGTATATTATTATTTCTTTCCTGGGGCCGAACTCGAAACACGCTCGCCTTGCAGTATCATTCCTCATT